>CM050422.1:35715767-35796771 GCA_027564155.1 Gymnocypris eckloni scoliostomus
CATGAAATTCTTTAATTGATGTGTCATTTGTGTCCCATTTTTGTGCACATTATTTACCACTGATATAATTAACATGGTAAATAAATACTGGAATTGTTTGATAGAGTTTATGTTTTATTGAAATTTTGGAAAACCTGCCAATTTGTACGTCCTTGTTCATCACATTACTGTTTAATGGGTCACATAAAAAATACTGCAATTAAAATAAACTGGTTTCAATGTGCAATGTTCAATTCATGTTGCATAATATCACAGGGAGTGCCATCAAATGTTTTTTTATTTACTAAATATCATTATGTACATGTCATAATGTATATCATTATGTTTACTCATGTGATGTGATGATAAGACAATTTTTTTTAGTAACTCAACCCTGCAACATTTGGAATGTAACAGGTTCAAATAGCTTTTGCACAAAACATGTAACAATAATACAATTTTTGCAATGCCATTTTCACACACAAACTTCAGAGTTTTAAGAGAATGGGCCTGATATGTCGTAGTCAGTGTATACAGTAAATATGTGCATTTTATGTTTGACTTGTATGTATGTGTGCTTAGGAATACTTACTCTATTGTGTCCTTGTCTAGGCTCCCTGTGATGTTTAGTCCATACTTGTGCTGCATGGCAGCAATAGCGGAATGCATGGTTTGGGCTGATCGCAGGACAGCCATGTTAGGTTGTGTCCTGTGGAGGTAGCCATACCTCTGTAACCACACCTGCAAAAGACAGAAAAAACATAACCTGACAACATATCCTCAGTTAAACCCAAAGGCTCAGCTGTAGCCTGAACAAAAACAAAAAGAATAAGAAGCTAAACATGCCCCGCAATGCTTGGAATGGAGCCTACATGTTCAGGGTACAGGATTTCAATTTATCCTGGTTCTCAGATGGTTTTGTTCTCAAGCCGAGATTGTATATGACATTGAATGGTAAACCCATACAAATGCAAACATACCCATGCAAACACATAGGACAAAAACTGGGCTAAATATTATATTTGTATTAGCCATATCCTTGTACTGTATATAAAAGGTTTGTACTTGCAGTGCACATCAAACATTAAAAAGATGCACTTAAACTATTGTATTGTAAAAAAAATACACATAAAAATCATGGTAAGCACAAAGTAAAACCACAGTTTTAATAAACTAACCATAGTTTAAGCATGGTATCTGTAGTAAAACTGTGATTATGCATGATATGCTAATACGCCAACAAACCATGGTAACTACTTTAACTACAACAAAACCATGGACACTGTAAGGGATGTTGCATCTCTGCTAAAAAAAACTATAGAAGCCCAATAGAAACCATCACAGAAATTCCAATGGTTTCCATTAAAATACCATTATAAACCATTAGCTTTTACCAGTAAAACCATTACAAAATTCCTTTTGCAGTGTGTTTTGGGCATTTTTCCAATAGCATTTAACATCCCACCAATAGAATCCATCACATACCACACCATTATAGTTTCCAATAAAACCAATACAATTCATATTATAACCATTAAATCCATTACATTATATATTGTATTTTGGGCAGGGTTCTATTGGGGTTTTTTTTTAGCAGGGATGATATTTGACATCAACAATATTTATATTAAGTGTCGTCCCCATCAAAATGAGTCACGTTTATTAATGGATGGAATTTTTTTCATAACCAATTTTAACATGTATCCCACTGACCTTCCAGAGATGCTACTTTTGCTAGCCTCAGGATTTAAATGGCTTAATTAAATTTAGCGTACTACTTTATATTGCAGGAATAGTAAGGGTAGCATGTTAGTACACAGTCCTGAATTCAGCAAAAGGCATACATAGAGAGCACTAAATGTGAGCATCTAGAACACTTGATGAACTCTCATTGTTGTTGCAGTGAACTGTAATGGCCTGTTGTAATGCATCCTATGAGAGCTGTGATTTGAGAAGAGTGGTATTCTGCAAGGTGCATGTTAAGATCATTTCATTTCAAACAACATTATGCTGAAAGAGCTTTTAAGATAATGTACTTGAGGTCAAACATACTTTGAAAAATTCATAAATAAAAAGCAAAATAAACGTTTTAGTGCTCTGCCGCCACATAAATGAATGTAGCCTATATGTACATGTATCATATATAAATATACATGCATATATATAAGAAAAAAATAATTTTATTTCAATATTAGTGTCGTACATGTATCTTGTAAAAGGACATAGGTTATATTATGTAGTATATCTATGCAAACTTAGTTTTCCTTATGAGAAAGCAAAATCGGTTGAGAGCCAAATTGATTCTCTAGCACTAATCATGCCCTGCGTCTCTAACCAACACAAGGGCTGATTACTAATTTATATGAAGAAAACACAGATGTGCTATAGAGCCACAGGGGTCTGGTTTGGCAGGATGTAACCATGGTGATAAAGAGTCATGGATAGAAGCAACTTTGTCATCCTCCGGGTGTTGTAATCACACTCTCTTGTGAAGCTATAAATACAGAGCTCAGCCAAACTGATGCGCATTAAAAATGTCAATGAAAGAAAAAAAGAAAAACTCTGCCACGTCAATATACTCAATGTGTGTCGAATAAAACTCTGCGGGTAAACACACAGGCGCTCTCACACTCATGTTTATGCATAAATAGAGCAATGCGATGAAAAACAGGCTTAATATGTGAAAAATGGAGCATCTAGCTAAACATGATAGTATAATTAACATCTTCTCAGTGGACCAGCAGTGTTCCAGAATCCCCAACCAAAGACATTTCATCCCAATGAGCCAAGATTTGCTTTTGTTTTTAGTCTTTTCTCAAGTGTAATTAGTTATTGACCCAACCAAGCAAAGAAAGAACAAAAGAGAGAAAAAAAGAAAGAAATGCACAAAAATTACAGTCTAGTTCCAATTGTATAAAATACAATGTATTCTACCAATCAGAAAATTTGTGTTCTTTTAATGTTTTAAAAAAAAGTTTTTTTTATGCTCACCAAGGATGCGTTTATTTGATCAAAAATACAATATTATTGTGAAATATTATTACAAATTTAAAATAATAGTTTTCTGTTTTAATATAATTTAAATGTAGTTTCCTGCGCTGGTTTTTAAGCAGCCATTATTTCAGTTTTTAGTGTCATATGTTTGTTCAGAAATCTAATTTACTGCTTAAGAAACATTTCTTATTATTATCAGTGTTGATCTTATAGACCCAAAACTTTTGAATGAGAGTCTATAACTTCTTAAACATAACATAACATAACGTAACATCACTTTATATAACCATATTTAGCTTAATGTTTGATTTGATTAATTTACTAAATGTCTCTGGTTGTACAAATGTATTATGAAATACATAATTTATTCTGGGTGAATGTATGATTTTGCTTTACAATTTTTGGTAACACTTTAGTTTAGGGACCGATTATCACTATTAATTAGTTGCTTATTAGCATGCCTATTAATAACATGTTGGCTGTTTGTTCATGTTTATGAAGCACATATTCTGCATGAGCATATTCTACATCCCTAATCCTACCCATACCTAAACTTAACAACTAACATAATAACTATTAATAAGCAGTAAATTAGAAGTTTACTGATGAAAAAGTCATAGTTAATGGTATGTTAATAGCAAGAATTGGACCTTCAAATAAAGTGTGACCCAATTTGTTATACAAAAGCTGCTTATATGTATTAATGCTTAATAACATTTCTAATAATTAACATTTTTCTAATAAGTTTCATGACTTCTAATAAAGTCATATCGTACTGGTAAAACCAGGTGTCTTTGAATCATGTATAAATCGTGGTGTATATTTCTAGAAGAAATACAAATTTCATCCTAACTAGCCAAATAATCTCTCCAAAATGTGTCTATAGTATTTACAGTAATACAGACTTATTTCTGTTTGCAGAATATGTCGAGAGTGGATATTACCCACAGAAATACGTGATGCAAAACAAAAGGATGATAAGATTTTTTTTGTGAAGGGCTAAAGCTGACTATACGTATCTCCATAATACACATGCAAGAAGTACCTTAAAACATGGGGTTTGATTTCAGAAGCGAGCCAGGCTAAGACAGGTTTTCTTGATGTTCAAAGAGCTTAGTCATTAGGTGGTGGTTTGCATCCTGTCACAATCTCACCCTACCATGACAACATGAAAATGATCATTACCCAGAAGCTGCTGCCACATTAATACCAGATGGTAGAGACAGACAGAAAAAAGGGCATGACAAGATGATGATGAAAAACATCCTTCTGGAGGACGTTGGCACAACCGTGTTCCTTATGGAGACCCTTGTGTGTCTCCACCAAGATGAAAAATCCATCATAAATACATAATGTCTTGAGCTGTTACTTCTGACGAGAGGCTGCAGTTTCAAAGACAGAGATGTGTGCTTTACTGCTTTTATATATTCTATAAGTACAGTAACAGTGCTGTGGTTTAATTGCAGTGTGTTTAATAGTGTCTGTGTTTTAACAGCAGTTAATATTTAGTTATTTATACCAGTTATTATATAACTAAAACTGAAACAAAAATTGAAACCATTAAACAAAGCATGTTTTCAACATTGCTTTAAATTAAATAAGTGTTAAATGAACTTGATGTACTGAAATAACTAAACCTAAAACTGAAATACTAATCAATAAAACTATACAAACTTACATAAATTTTTTTTACTGTAGCCTTTTTAAAACAATAATTTACCTTTAAATTACTAACATGTTACTCTATATGTTTGCATGAACATAAACTGGTCAGGATACAACTTCATTTGTTTTAAGGGAGCATATCTTTCTTCTCTTTCCATTGCAGAATTTTCTCACTTGTTCTTTCTCTGTGGCTCATTCTCACTTTCTCTCTCACTTCTCTCATTTGCATCTTGCAGCAAAAGCCAATCAATGAAGTCAATTACAGTCAGTATGCCGGAATGTGGTTGCATCCTAAAATGTGCTACTGTTTCCAGGCAAACAATTCTCCATGCAAATAAGCTGCCATGTTTTCCCCTGAGTGCAACGCCATCAGTTTCTTAGGGGTCAGTGACAGAACTAACCTCAAGCACTGCTACTCTACATACATAGTCTGCTCACTAACCAGCAGCCAGGACTATACTAATCTCCTCTACTTCTCTCTTGCTCATCTCTATCTCTCCCTCCTTCCCTTTTTCTTTCTGCAACTTCCTACTGAGCCAAACAACCCTTTTATCTACTGTCTATGCCTTTAATCAGCTGCAAGCACATGAGTGTGTACGTGTGCATTTTGAGCTGAAACGGGTTTCAGGTCAACGTGAGTTTACGATATTGTGAAAATGTGTTTATTTTCACTCTCTACTCACAACATTCAAACAGATTTTTGGTGCTTGCCTATGCAGCGCTTACAGTTACAATGTTGGTTATTGTGGATGGTTGCCAAGAGGTTGCTATGTAGTTGCTAAGTGTTTTTTTTAGCTTGATGTGTTTGGCTGTGAACTCATGCAAGGTGTTTCTAGGTCATTGCTAAGGTGTTCCGGTTCTAAGGCTCTTCTTCAATCTAAAATAGTATTTCGTGTTCAATACAAGTTGAGCTCAATCATCAACATTTTGAAATTTTACACAGTGAAGGTTAGTTAGGTTTTTGTTGTTGTTGTTTTTACACTAAAACACAATGTTTATGTGGCTATACAGTATACTTAAATATTTTAATGTACATTTAGTGATTTAAAACTGATCTATAATATAGATAAAATAATAATGTTTTCACAAATTGGTGCTGAATGCATATGAATTTCTATGATTTCATGTTAACTTGTATGATTTTAACACATATTGTGTAAATGGCTAAACTCAAATAATGAGTATTTTAACATGTACCAATTGTGCCCCTTTACTCCCATGCTTCGGTCCGGTCTCAAGAAAACTATTTAACATCTTGGCGAATTGGTGATGAATTTGTATGAATTTTACAATTACATTTTTATGAAAACATGATTTTTAGAAAACATAATAAAGGTCCATCTTAAAACTAACTCTCAGTGGAAGGTAAGCCGATCATGCGAATGTACAAAAGAGATTGTATGAATTCATACACGTTCACCACCAATTCAACCAAAAAAAAAAAATGTTAAGAACTGCCACGAGTGTGTTGGTGATTCACTGCAACCTTTTTTAAAGAAAACGAGGGACAAGTCTATATTCATATCCATAGCACAAATGTTTAGCAAGCGACAAGATAATTTTCATAAACTGCTTTAATCATTTTATGACATCAAAATGACTTAAATGCATTTAAAATTTAATTTCAATTGATGAAGGGTCTGTACTTTCATGTCCACTCCTATCATCCACAAAACCCACACCCTCTTATCCGAACCATTAATAAGATGCATGACTGTTTACAGTAGCTCAGTGATCAATAGCACATAGCAACAACCCCTGACTCCCTATTAATCGCATATAGAACCAGAGCAACATGAAATGGAAAATGCACCGGTATATGAAATACGTGCATAATTAAAGCCTTGGGGGCCCAATCTTGATTTCACCACTGAATCCATGAACATTGCGCTCTCTAGTCTATTCCTAGATCAGGATCAGAGGTCCCCCCTCTGAGCAGTCATTACTCATCTCACACACACACACACACACACATTCTCTTTCTTCCCCAAAGACCACTGACCTGTGCACTCAACTCACAACTGCTGCCAACCACTGCAGCCCTGCCAGCAAAACAAACCCACACAGGAGCTACATGGGTGGCAGAGAGCTGAAAAGAAGAAAGAGGTTCTAGTTTCCAAGAAAGTGAAGACCACTAATTTAGCATTCATTTAGCATTTAGTCTCGCTGGTCTTATTGTAATTTGGTGAAGGACAGTTTCATCAATAAAAACGCTATATAAATGCATCATTCATTCATTCATCAATACAGCTTGCTCTAAAGAGCATCAATATTATCATGACAATATCATGTCCACCATGAGCTGATCTACGGGCACAGCACCTCTACAACACTTGCCTTCCAGCCAAACAGAACTGAGCGGGTGACAAATTCTCTCAATGTCACCCAACGCTGCCAGCAGCACTCAACATCACATTTGCGCCATTCCAGCCCAAAGGAGTTTGGGGAGAGTAGCTACAACTTACATAATCTTTATGTTGATTAAGAGTCTGTGGTTGAGTAGCACTGAGTGAATCGAGGTCTTGCCCTATCACCCCATTGATCGTCGTTGCATGATTGTCATCTCTGAGTGAATGGATTTGGACCGGAGGAAGGAGCAATATCTCTGATTGTTGCTGATCTCTCTCTCACTCATGACTCAGGTCTGTGCTGTTATGAGCTTGTGAATTATATTGTGTAACAGTGCACAATTAAGTATGAAGCATGTTTAAAAGTAGCTATACTTCAGTTAGCATTTGTGTCCATCAGTATACGAAAAGAGAATAGAATAGAATAGAATTCATGATTAAGCTACTACTATTTATGTCTACTTATTACTGAGAATGGCAGAATAAAATGATATTTCTGTTTACTTTCTATAGAGTAGGAGCTTTCTATTCTATTCTGGTTAAGAACAGCCTTCTAATCTAATTTATTAATAACAGAATTGCTCTTCTCATTTGTTCAGTACACTGAATAACAGAATTGGCTATATGGAATAGAATAACATTTCAGTTTTCCTTGTATTACAGAATAGAATAGTTCCTCTTTACTTTGTATTAGCATTCCATTCCATGAGCATGTGTAGCCGAGTCTACTTTATTCTATTTTGTAACTTGGTGTGATAAGTAGACAGGAATTAAAGTCTATACATTTCTATTTTGTAATTCAGAATTCACGGTGAGACAAGAATGATATTCAACTTGATTCTTTTTAAAGAAGGTAAACATGGATTACAAAACCTACTATTCTGGTCTGCTCTGTAATACAAAATAAACAGAAAATATATTCTCTTCCATTCTATTAATTTTATTCTGTATACAGAATTACAGAATATAACAGTAATTGCTTTCTTCTCTACTCATTGCACAGAATTGTGAATAGGCTAAACTGCACTTTAACATTTCCGTTTACAATACCGAAATAACAGAACAGGGTTGCACTCCGAAATACAGACTAAAACTAGACTAGACTGGAACAGAATAGCTGTATATATCATAGCACACATTCAGATCTACTACCAGGTGATTCTGTGCTGTTCTGATTTATTTATGACCCACTTCTCGCAGGTCTCAGTAAAAGCAGGACGCGGTTTCTCAACATACGCTTTTGTGTTCATAACTCGAGCTGAAGATGCTGCTGCTGATGTTGGGCCAGTCTTACCTCAACGCTGAAGTGATGGTCTTCGGCCGCTGAACAGCACATCCACACAGCGTGATGGAGCCACAACAGCAGCGCATACACACAGTCCAGCCTTCGCCTTTAAGCAGCGTACCGTTCATATTTGTAGATTCGCTTGATTTTCCTTTATCAACGACTATGTATGTCTCTGTCTTCGTATGTCAGTTAAGCAAGTGACATTTTTGACCAAAGACGAAACCATCGGAGCGCGGAGAAGCATCGGCGTCCGCACATTTTGTCATTTGGCTGGCAATACACATTCCATCTTGCACATCGAATGCACTATTTCGAGGCATTTCTTCTGCTTTGAAACGTTACCTTGGCGAACAGGCAGGTTGCTTTTCTATATTGAGCAGCATCCAGAGCGTAAGCACTGCGCATGCGCTCTGACTCACTCGCCAGTGATGCTTGTTGACTAGTAGGCACCATTCATTCTGTCTTCATTCTTCTTCTCTCCTGTCAATCACAGATCAATGAAGGTGTAAAAATGGGTCTTAGGTTGGCGAGACGCTGAAACGGCTGACACTGACAGTAGCTTCTGGCAAACAGCTGTTATATTGGGTTAGCGCCAGCATTTCCAGCGGTCAAGCATCCTTTTGTTTAATAATATCATAATAATAACATTAGACCACTGATTGCAGAGTACTAGCCAGAATAAGCAATAAGTGTGTTTATGGTCCAAGGAATTATTGATTAATCTGTTCAATATTTATTTTCTATGTCTGGGTGCAACCTTTCATTTAGCATCCCCTTTATTCAGTATGGTTTACAATCCTTAAATACAAGAATAATTAATTAGATACTTTGTATAAATATACATACTGGTAAAGTTGGTCTTTGATTATAAAATAAAACCTAAAAATAACAATTAGAGAACATTCTAGGCTACATACTGTCTTTATGTTCTCTCTCTCTCTCTCTCTCTCTCTCTCTCTCTCTCTCTCTCTCTCTCTCTCTCTCTCTCTCTCACACACACACACACACACCTACACACACTCACACACACACACACACACGTTCAAGTCCTCACTGGGATAGACAAACAGGTACACACACACACACACACACACACACACACACACACACACACACACACACACACACACTTACTTTCTTTCTTTTTGATGTATTCATAACAAACTGAAAAGAAATTTGTAAATGTCCTAATATAGTGAACCACCCCCATCTTGTGGTGGGCATGAAATGTCCACTGTCCAATCCAATATGCACCTTTCAAATCTTACATTTTTCTTTTTTTTCACCCATTTACTTTTCTTTTCTTTCATTTCCTTTTTTCACAGTAATTGTGATACAAAGAGGAATATAGGAAGCATTTACAATTCTGTGTTACACAACTAAATCAATTAATCAATTTCTCCATTTTTAATACCCAACAAGAAAGTTACTGTTTGGTCATTGTATTTAATTTTATTAATAAGAAACAATTATTATTAAAAAAAAATTGTGTGTGTGTGCATGTTTATGTGGTTTATGAGGACACACATTTGTATATTGACATGGGTATGACATAGGTTTTACAAGGAGAAGGTGATTTACGAGGACATTTTCAGTGTCCACATAATTCAAAAGGCTTATAAATCATACAGAATGAGTTTTTTGAGAAAGAAAAAATGCACAAAGTTATCTGTAAGGTGTAAATTTAGGTGTAGGGTTGTTGTAGGGCGACAGAAAATATGCTTTGTACAGTATAAAAACCATTACGCCTATGGAGAGTCTCCGTTAACCATACAAAACAATGTGTGTGTGTGTGTGTGTGTGTGTGTGTGTGTGTGTGTGTGTGTGTGTGTGTGTGTGTGTGTGTGTGTGTGTGAGAAAGAACAAGACACATTTAAAAAAAAGTAAAAAAAATGTTATTACAAATATTAAGTTACAACATAAATCTAATAAAAAACTTCTACAGATTTCTCAACAATATAAAGCGATAAAACGGTTGGAAATGTTGTGTATTTAATACACTATAACAGCAAGACAAATTACTGCATTAGAGCAGAGACCAATAATGGTGGCGAGGTCTTTGAAAGCTCAGTCATGGGAAAATGAATTCATCTTCTTCACACATTAAAGAAAGAAGATAAAGAGGCATCTTCAATGGCCTCTGGTTTTGTGGGTATTATTAGCGCTCAATTAAAAATAAGACCAGGGTTTTAATTTTCACAGAGGTTGTGCTGGTGAAGAACCGGTGATGAACACTGCAATTTAGTCTTATCAGCTGATCCGAAAACAAACCAATTACATTGATATTGCTCTCTGCACTCAGCCACTTAAAATGTGCTGTGAACTGAATGGCAATAACTCAAGAAGAAGTCTTGACTCAAAAGACACACACTATGTGTGTATCATTATTCAAATTGCCTCTGTGTCATCGCTTTCAACCGAAAAAAAAACAAACAGACATCTGAATTGTAGGCATCTAAATAACATGCACAAGATCCTTCCACCACATTTATGAATAATGTCTGTATCCTAAACTTAACTACTATTGTTTCTGACTGTTATTAACTATTAATTATGAACACAATCATCATTAGAAGCTGTTCAAGTCATGTCTACAAGCCAAAACCGTTTTGTTGTATAATGTTTGTTGTATAATCTGATTTAAAGGTATTCTGGATAATTTATAACAAAGGCAGGTCTAATCATCTGCCCAGTGCTGTACTTTAGATTCACAGTTAGGTGAAATCAGTTTACACAAATTATATTTGGTGTTAAAAACAGTACTGATACATTTCACAGTATTTTTTAAGTATTTTAGCTCCACTGAAAAATCATGTAAAACATAATAATGCAATGCGTGGAATTTGAATAAGCTATAATATAAAGTCAAATAAAGTCAATAAAAAGAGATGTAATGGAAAATGAAAATAAATATGGCCTATTTGGAAAATTTAAACATGAAATGTGAATGTCTTGTATATTTTTTACATAAAACATTTGCATTTATTATTCTGTTAAAGTTCAGGTATATTATTTTACCTATAACATTTTTCCTGTAACTTTCGGACATACAGTAACTTTACACAGAAAAAAATATGTTTTATCACTCTAAATTCATGTTAATATTGTTCACATCTTGTGTCTAAAGGCTACTTCTGAAAGAGTAAGTATTTTAACTTTTACAGATTGGCCCTATTTCATTGTAAAAGTCAGAAATGAAGATGGTTTTAAAATCCTGTCAACTGGCTTTACTTGTATTGAACCTTCATTATTGCTTTAAACTAAACGTCGCTTTAAAGTGAACTCGTGAAGCTGATCCACGTGGTATTTAAAAAGCTTTACTCAGTTACATGAGTTGCAGATATGTATTGTTTAACCAGGAGAGGAGCCATGGTGACATGCATGCTATGACAAGTGTGCCTTGGCAACGGTCTGATGTGGCCTTGCACAACACCAATCGCAACAAAGAGCAAACTGAAGAAAGAATGCTTGTGTTGAGTAAGAGAATGAGCGTTAAATTCATTTACCATTTACCAGTGGTTAACTTGATATTTGTAGCATTTGTACACCTGTCTTTGTTTTAAATGATCCACTGACATTATTGTGGATACAAGAGAAAATGTATTGACCTTTCCACCCATTATTTCATTTTCTAAAGTTTTGTCATTTACAAAGCATTTTACGATAATCTACTTATAATATTTATAATATACTTTAATGTAGCAGAGTGAAAGAATATTCAAAATGAAAATGAAATCACAGGTAGAATGCAGGTAGAATGTTTGATTCTGTTAGATTCTAAAAGTGTATCAAATGTAAGTTTGCCATAACAGCTGTTTTGATATTATCAATTGAAATGAAAATGACAAATTTTAGACGTTTTATTGAATTATTGAATATTCACTAGTAGCGTATTAAAATCTTAAAAGTATAGCATATAAAAAGGCTGAATAATATAATACCAATGAAATAAAAGGCCACCAAAGTGTACCCTTTCTGCATGGGTTCTTACCAAGTTTATGTAACACACTTAAGTAAACACTTAAGTTTCCTTTTTTACTTTTAAGTACAATTTTAATCATTATTTTTGTATAATCTTTTGTCCCGCTTTAAAGAAGCACACTTTTTGATGTGTTGACTAACACACTAAAGCACAAGTATTTATTATAATTTAAACCAAAGTGTTATTTAATATTACATATACCCCCGGTTTCAGAGACAAGGCTTTGGGATAATCCTAGACTAAAATGCATGTTTGAGCTGTCTCAACTAAAATATCTTGCTCTGACATATCTTAAAATACGTTGGTGACATTGTTCTGTCTCAAGATGAACACCTGTAATGTTTTCTTCTAAGGCATTTTTATAAAAGCTTTTTACATGTCTTAATTTAACTAAGGCTGAAGCTAAGTCCATTCTGTGTAACCAGACCAGTTGAATGAACTGTGGTTGAGTTATTGTGGTTGGGATTAATGAGTTAAACATTTGTCATGGCAAGTGCTGGAGTCATTTTCAAACATTTATAGGGCAAAAATCAGTCAAACAAAGTGCACAAATTTTAGATATGATACAGCAAACAGAACTAAGATGTGCTAAAAGCTACTGTACTTTTTTTTTGCTCAGAAAATAAGTTACAGTTTATATAACACACATTTAACAATGTTTTACAAACCTGGGGAATGTAATCACACCATTTGTTGTAGTGTAAGGTATCACATTTGTGCAACTGCATATAATTTATTAAATAGAAATTATAGTTACTAATAAATAGCATATTCTATGCTATGAAAAAAAAAAAAAAAGAATAAATTAATTAATTTTAGAGGGTTGTGTTTGGAATCAACATACTCTACCTAACTCACGGTTGGGGCCAAAAAAATATTTGTGACAACTTAACCAACTTAACTCACTGTAAAACTCAACAATTTAACTAGCCTAACTCATTTCATCTGAGAAAACAGTGCGTTGAACCAAAAACGTTTTAAAAACTATATTTATGCACTACGAACTTATTTAATGTGTTCTTGTGAAAGAAAAAAATGATATTTCCTAATATAAAACTATATTTCCTTAAAGAATTATAAACTCAAATTCATTGCATACATAAAACCATAAGTTACAGGGATAGTTCGCCCCAAATTTAAACTTCTGTCATCATTTACTCACTCTGTTGCTCTAAACCTGTATCAGTTTCTTTATTATGTTACATAACATAAAATAAGATATTTTAAAGAATCATGGAACACAGTTGTTTAGCAGCAAAAATAAATTCATACAGGTTTAAAACAACATGAGGTTGAGTAAATGATCACTGAATTATCATTTTTGGGTAAACTGTCCCTTTAATAATAATAATAGTTTGTTGCATTTATATAGCGCTTTTCTAGACACTCAAATCGCTTTACAATGTGTCCTCATCCACCACCAGTGTGCAGCATTCACCTGGATGATGCGACGGCAGACATAGAGCGCCAGAACACCCCCCCCCATGTAATCATGTAAAACATAATAATGCAATGCGTGCTGGAATTTGAATAAGCTACTTATCTGTAAATAAAGTCAATATAAAAAGGAATAAAAGATGTAATGGAAAATGAAAATAAATATGGCCTATTTGGAAAATTTAAACGCAGAAATGTGAATCTTGTATATTTTTTAATAAAACATTTGCATTTATTATTCTGTTAAAACGTAGGTATTATTTTACCTATAACATTTTTCCTGTAACTTTCGGATATACAGTAACTTTACACAGAAAAAAATATGTTTTATCACTCTAAATTCACGTTAATATTGTTCACATCTTGTGTCTAAAGGCTACTTCTGAAAGAGTAAGTATTTTAACTTTTACAGATTGGCCCTATTTCATTGTAAAAGTCAGAAATGAAGATGGTTTTTAAAATCCTGTCAACTGGCTTTACTTGTATTGAACCTTCATTATTGCTTTAAACTAAACGTCGCTTTAAAGTGAACTCGTGAAGCTGATCCACGTGGTATTTAAAAAGCTTTACTCAGTTACATGAGTTGCAGATATGTATTGTTTAACCAGGAGAGGAGCCATCGTGACATGCATGCTATGACAAGTGTGCCTTGGCAACGGTCTGATGTGGCCTTGCACAACACCAATCGCAACAAAGAGCAAACTGAAGAAAGAATGCTTGTGTTGAGTAAGAGAATGAGCGTTAAATTCATTTACCATTTACCAGTGGTTAACTTGATATTTGTAGCTCTATGTACACCTGTCTTCGTTTTAAATGATCCACTGACATTATTGTGGATACAAGAGAAAATGTATCTGACCTTTCCACCATTATTTCATTTTCTAAAGTTTTGTCGTTTACAAAGCATTTTACGTATAATCTACTTATAATATTTATAATATACTTTAATGTAGCAGAGTGAAAGAATATCTTCAAAATGAAACATAAATGCAGGTAGAATGTTTGATTCTGTTAGATTCTAAAAGTGTATCAAATGTAAGTTTGCCATAACAGCTGTTTTGATATTATCAGCAGAAATGACATCCCTTATGAAAACGACGTTTGCTTAATTATTGAATATTCACTAGTAGCGTATTAAAATCTTAAAAGTATAGCATATAAAAAAGCTAGATAATATAATACCAATGAAATAAAAGGCCACTTAAGTGTACTTAGAGTGCATACCAAGTTCATGTAACACACTTAAGTAAACACTTAAGTTTCCTTTTTTTACTTTTAAGTACAATTTTAATCATTATTTTTGTATAATCTTTTGTCCCGCTTTAAAGAAGCACACTTTTTGATGTGTTGCTAACACACTAAAGCACAAGTATTTATTATAATTTAAACCAAAGTGTTATTTAATATTACATATACCCCCGGTTTCAGAGACAAGGCTTTGGGATAATCCTAGACTAAAATGCATGTTTGAGCTGTCTCAACTAAAATATCTTGCTCTGACATATCTTAAAATACGTTGGTGACATTGTTCTGTCTCAAGATGAACACCTGTAATGTTTTCTTCTAAGGCATTTTTATAAAAGCTTTTTACATATCTTAATTTAACTAAGGCTGAAGCTAAGTCCATTCTGTGTAACCAGACCTTATAATTAATATATTTTAAATATATTTTATGTATAAATGTGTAATTACAAATCTATTTAAATACATAACATAGACGTTCCAATAAAATTACATTTACATATACTGTTGGTTTGTCAGTACATTTGACTGTACACTTTATCAATATTTCAGAGACAATAGTAATTATAAAATTGCATATAAAATATACTTAAGTCCTACTTACAGTAAGTGGGTTAAAACAGTGATTGCATTTATTGTAAATGTGAACTAAATTTGAATTTAATTGTAAATAACCTGTGGTTCAGTGTCTGGAAATATTACATTCAGTTCACACTTATGTATATTCTTTTAAAGTTCAGTATATTATTTCCATAAAATGTACTTCAAAAAGTGAGCTAGTGTACTTGCTTTCCACACTGCACGTTTGAAAGGAAGAATAACTTATTACTTTTTAATTAAAGATCATTTTTGTCTTTCGGAATAACATACACTGATGAATTGTTCACAATGAGAGCTGGAATGCACTTTAAATTGGGTCAGTTTTGCTTTAATGTTGACTGTAAATGTAATAATGCTCTGTATGATTGGCAGGTCGAGTGCAGACAGCCTTAAGGAGAACAGCTGCTATGGAATGTTATAGACTTACTCCCCTCTTTAATTAAGTCTAATTACTTCTCTTCTGTGTTTGTACGGCCTGCAGCAGATTCCAGCTTTCTCAACAGAGCGTTGTGGTCGCAGCTCTTCAAATCACAATGGCTACTTAATAATTAGAGCAGAACCGCTAAACAGCGATTGATTTGTTAGAGGACTGTGACTGTGAAGTGAACGGTTGAATGAACTGTGGTTGAGTTATTGTGGTTGGGATTAATGAGTTAAACATTTGTCATGGCAAGTGCTGGAGTCATTTTCAAACATTTATAGGGCAGAAATCAGTCAAACAAAGTGCACAAATTTTAGATATGATACAGCAAACAGAACTAAGATGTGCTAAAAGCTACTGTACTTTTTTTTTGCTCAGAAAATAAGTTACAGTTTATATACCACACATTTAACAATGTTTTACAAACCTGGGGAATGTAATCACACCATTTGTTGTAGTGTAAGGTATCACATTTGTGCAACTGCATATAATTTATTAAATAGAAATTATAGTTACTAATAAATAGCATATTCTATGCTATGAAAAAAAAAGAATAAATTAATTAATTTTAGAGGGTTGTGTTTGGAATCAACATACTCTACCTAACTCACGGTTGGGGCCAAAAAATATTTGTGACAACTTAACCAACTTAACTCACTGTAAAACTCAACAATTTAACTAGCCTAACTCATTTCATCTGAGAAAACAGTGCGTTGAACCAAAAACGTTTTAAAACTATATTTATGCACTACGAACTTATTTAATGTGTTCTTGTGAAAGAAAAAAATGATATTTCCTAATATAAAACTATATTTCCTTAAATAAATATAAACTCAAATTCATTGCATACATAAAACCATAAGTTACAGGGATAGTTCGCCCCAAATTTAAACTTCTGTCATCATTTACTCACTCTGTTGCTCTAAACCTGTATCAGTTTCTTTATTATGTTACATAACATAAAATAAGATATTTTAAAGAATCATGGAACACAGTTGTTTAGCAGCAAAAATAAATTCATACAGGTTTAAAACAACATGAGGTTGAGTAAATGATCACTGAATTATCATTTTTGGGTAAACTGTCCCTTTAATAATAATAATAGTTTGTTGCATTTATATAGCGCTTTTCTAGACACTCAAATCGCTTTACAATGTGTCCTCATCCACCACCAGTGTGCAGCATTCACCTGGATGATGCGACGGCAGACATAGAGCGCCAGAACACCCCCCCCCCACACACACACACCAGCGTACTGGTGGAGAGGAGCCAGAGTGATGCAGCCAATCGGTGTATGGAGATTATTAGGAGGCCATGATGGTCAGAGGCCAATGGGCAAATTTGGCCAGGACGCCAGGGTTGCACCCCTACTCTTTTTCGAAGGACATCCTGGGATTTTTAATGACCACAGAGAGTCAGGACCTCGGTTAAACATCTCATCCAAAGGACGGATTTAAGTAAAACCATTCAAATTAGAAATATCAACTCAACTATCTTGTTGAACTTAGGCGATTTTACTGTTAGGTTTTTGCAGTAGCCTGTGTCCCCTAAAATAATGCTTTGTTGAGCAAGATTCTTAAGAAAAGAAAAGAACTGTATCCTTAAATAACCTTCTAATTGACCTCAGTACAGTGTTGTCTGTTGTTGTTCATCTGTCCGTCCGGGCCGTTTTCCGTTGTGATTTGGACGGCTCCTTCACTGTCCAGCTGGATGTCCTCATGCAAGATCAAAGCTGGAAAACAATGCTTGCGAGACCCTCCCGCTCGGTGGAATCACACATTCACTCTTCTGCATCAATAAACAACTTAATTGCTTCCTTGTCTATTTGTCTGATGACAGACTCTGCAAGCAGGATTTAAAGAAGAGCGCAAACCAGCTCAGAAACACTTTACACCTTAAGATGTATTGTTTAGTCCTGCAGAATGGGGCTGTTAATAATTTGTGTGCACCCAGATGGCATCCTTGAACTCAGTCTTGACCCCTGCTGACTGTGTTTGAGTGTGTTTGTGCATGTGTCTGTGTGTGTGTGGGGGGGGGGGGGTAAATAAGTGCATTGTGCTGTGCAAATGTATGTAAATCACCTTCTGTCCACAACTTTGTATATGTGCCAGTGCATCTACCCATTCAATTAGTAGGCCCATAACATGCCATTTAAATATTAAATAAAATTATTGGATTACACAGTTTTAACATAAATAAATGAATAAACTCATGATGCATATTTGTCACATAAACCAAACAGGTCAGATTTCTACATTTAGAAAATCATAGTTTATTATTAACTATTTGCATCTATTTTATTTTACTTAAATCATAATGTTTTTCAAATATATTTATTAATATTGCTTCAAATCAGTTCCTTGTGAAAACAATGAACTGTTAAAATCTAAACATGGTTTAAATATGCCTTTATAGCTGCCCAAGCTTTATTCAGTTGAAGCAAATTAATGTTAATATTTGTTTTTGTGTATTTACAATACATTTAGTTTATGAGCACTATTACAGAATTCTTACCTCTTTCATTTAGGTGTGACTGACGAATATGCATCACATTTAGTTTATTGTATAACTGTGTAATCCAGATGAATGGAAATATGCAGTTAACATACATAAATCTTAAATTTAGCCCTGCATATGTTTTGGGGGCTTTTTCAAGGGTCATGAGGTGTATCATGGGGAGGGTCTTTTCTGGAGTCAATCATTCTGTACACGAGGGATTGAAATAAGCTTTTACTATTTTAATCTTTTCAAATAAAGCAGAACGGACTTATGTCTCTGATTAAATTTGCTTTTCCAATATCTGTTTGACTCTCACTATATAATGAAAAACTGTTCCTTGATTATGTGATTACAGAGAACTATAAATATTTGACTTTTTGAGCATTAATTATTAGGCAAAAACAAAGATTGTCTAAATGTTGTTCTTCCAGTTATTGGCAGTAGCCTAGCAGGCATTATATTACACGGCTATTTGTGAAGTGTAGAATATCAAGGACCGAATAATTGGCAAATCAAGATTCGATCGAAGCATGGTTGAAACATGAGAAGCCGAATTCCACAAGACAACAGCAGAAAGTCATAAATCAGACCCCAGCCCGCCTGAATACACCCTGACCAGGTTTCGAGGACAAAGGCTAAAATTCCTGGGTTCACAAAACCTGTAAAATCATCTTAAAGGACTTTCATTCTCATTGTTAATGAAAATAATAATTTATAGGCATAACTGCATATTATGTATGTGACCCACAAATTTGAATATCCTTGTTTTAATCATTGTGTTTATCGTGCTTTTAATTAGTATTGACTAGCTAAGCCTTAAGGGTTAATGTCATGTTTAGTATGTATGAGCGTGATAATTCCAGCTTTGAACATTTTTCTTTTTGATTTCCTGTCAAATGCATCATATTCTGGCTATAGAAACCACATTCAAAAGGATATTTTGCAAGAGAATGTAAAATTCGAGCAATGTGACTGGCCATGACATGTTAATTTATTAAGTGGGTGGAGCTACAAAGCGGCACAAAGAGTCAGCATGGGATCTAATTGGTCAAGACAACCATTGGGAGGTCCCTAAAAGGCCGAGAATAAATACTAGGACACCCCCTTGAAATTGCTCTCTTCAGCCTCTCTTAACTTCTCCTTGGAACTCTCTCTCTCTCTCCGGAAAAATGAACTCTCTCTTCAGTCATGTGCTCTGACCACACCCAGCCAGTTGCTACCATGATGAGAAGAAAAGCCACCTAGTCTTTACATCCTTTTATTCTTTGACTTTAGTTTATTTTCTTTCCGTGAGTTCGTGTGCTAAGTTACGTTTGCCAGCGGAAACAAGCCCAAGACTCTGCAAAACCAGCCAACGCCCACTTCCACGACTCCTGAACTCTAAGCCAATCAGCGACTTCGGAAAAACCCTTTCCTGAAAAGACGGAGAACAAAGGGAATCCTTTAAACACAAAAGCTTGCAAGTACAAACCCCAGACTTTGCTGTGCTGGTGTCATTTTAATGTAATTTTAGCCTCATTGAAAAAGTCAATGCGAGTGTTAAATATGTGATTGATGATTGTTCAGGTTTATGCAATTGCACCTATTGCTGTAAACGTGGGATACCCAAAATTCTCATTCTCTTAATCTAATCCTTTCCTCACTTTCTCTCTTTCTGCAACGCGTGAATGTGTGAATGCTTGTGTTCATATGTAGATTAGTTTACATGTCTTAGATTTATATAAATAAAGTCTTGTTTATATTGAAAAGAGAAATATCTTGTGTTTTGTGCTCATAAGTTAATGCCTTAATCTGTCGATTTTGTTACCGTGCTATTTAATAGTGTTTTCACTATATTTTGGGATTTTAATATCCAGTGCAGAGTTTGTTATACGGCTTGTTCAGTGAATCGCCGTGAAACAGTGAGTCTGTTCAAATTCCCTATAAAATCATTAATGATTCCCTTTGAGCTAAATTGACCTGTTTCCCTTATAACAATATATATATTATATGTTATCATTACATATTGGTGGAGGAAAATGCGGGCAGATTAATCTAAATTATGAGCATAAACCAAGTTATTTAATCTTTTATATTCTTACGGATGAGATCTGAGATCAGACTGGTGTGTGTGTGTGTGTGTGTGAGTGGACGTCAGCAGCGCGCGCCTCCTTGAATGAATGAGCACAGAGAAGGCTGTAACTCGAGTCAGCCTCTCCTTTTTGTTTAACTGCAGTAAGGGAACTCAAAGTTAACATTTGAGATCGGAGAATGAGGTTGGAGATGAGCGTGTTCCTCTCTTCTTGTAATGCCTTGTTTTATAGCTGAATTAATTTCCTGCGTGTTCCAGGTCATCTAATAGCTATAACTTACTCCATAATCTCAGTAACTGTTAGCCGCATCAAGCTAAACTGCAGTAATTAAAAGGGAAATAAATCAGTGGATAAAGAATAGTTTTGAGCGTGTTCCTCAATTCTATTTATCAAAGCCTTATTATTCATAGTTTGATCGTCAGTGCGTGTTCCATTGTCAGATATGCTATGACTCCCTGGGTTAAACATTAGAGATTAATGCTTGCCTGTTTGTGTACGTTACACTGTTCACAAAGTGGATTAAATCTCGCGAAACACTGCGCGTGTCCGAGAGTGATTTGAATGGGAGCGTTAAAAGCTTTATCAAGTAAAGTTTACCTTTGAACCAACAGCGAAGAAACCCTGTTGTGTTTATGTCCATATAAACGGACACGGGCTTGTGATACACTGTTTCCTCAACCGCAGCACGGAGCTATTATTTGAATAAGGTTTAAGTTTAACTCTGAACGAACTGAAAGTTTAAGCGCCACATCGCAGAACAAGCGGTGTTGTTATTTGTACAGTGTTGAGATGCGCCAACATTTAATGTAACATACTTCGAGTAACTTTGAACTGCGCACGCCGCAGTACATCGATGCTTTTGTAAACAAGCTCCATGCTGTTGCTAATGGCACGGTGGTGTTTACATTGAAGTCTATGCTAAAGCCATTAGCCTCAAAGGTTAGAAGTTAGCATTAACCTCCAATGGTTGAATAAAGTGTGTGTTTTGAAAAGCTAAAGTGGTTTAACCCTTCAAACATTTAAACTAATATACTTGTTGGTCTTTCTCTTCCCTATTTCTCCCTTTTTACCACTTATTTGTAGTTCTACTAGAAAGGAAAATACTAGTTCAGAATTATTAATTGTGCCAAATTCAAATTTAATTAAAACATTAAATTTATTTGGAATCATTCTAATTTTCCCCCTCATATTATTAATATGATCCTTCCTTCTAGTATTCCCTTTTGGGCATAATCATTTTAGGTACAAATAAGTATTGAACTTTAAAAGTTTAAGTAAACTTATTCTACCTAATTGATTTATTACCCATTTAAGTAGATTCTATTCAGACTTATACTCACTCATTACTTTATTGCGTTTTACCCCTAATTCTTCCTGTTTTGGTTATAAACATAACCACTATTTTATTTACTTATTTCCTCATTTACTTAATTTCATATTTGCTTATTTTGCCTGTTTATTACTTTACAATTTTACTTTGTCTTACCATTTCTTTTCCTCTGTGTATCCTAGCTTGGGAACGACCCACCTGAGCCTTAATAGGACGCATTGTTATCCCTCGCTACGAGTTCAAATAAATTAGAGAGACAAATCTCTTTTACCCAAAATTTATTTTTGTTGATAGTTGTGTAGCAACTGAAAACAACACTATACGCCGTAGTCGGGCATAACTGCTTGCTAGTGGACCGATCCACTCAACTTACTGTCTCTTTCTCTTCCCTCCTGTTCTATCCTCCTTTCTTTCCTCTTCACTTTTCACATTTGTAGGGACCTGTAAGAACCATCAATCAATTCTAAGTGTATGAGAGATGCAATCCTGTCAAAAGGCGAATCATCCTTATGAATTTGATTGCAATCAAACCTACTTTTGTTCTTCTTAACCTCCCTATATTTAAAACGCAATCCAAATTTGAACAACTCATGCAACGCTGAGATCAATTTTAATAGAGATAAGTGTTGAGCAACTGTCGCCTTCGCAGCCTCCCTGGTGAGCGGTCCCAACTGTAAGAGTGACGAAGTCTTCACATCGCTAGTCTACCTAGATACTCTGAGACCAACACAGTGATCACCACACTTCACCAGTGGTTCAGAATCACTGACATAACACTTAGTTGTCACACCCCACATAAGCTTCCACTCCACACAGATCTGTGTCAGTCTCTCTTCTCCCCAGCGTGCCAACATGGCAGACTGCAGACCCCTGGCAAAGGGAAGATGTGAACACTTGGCTGAGAGGTACGACAGACAGCCTCACCCCCAAGACGTTTGAACTGTTATTATTTTTAATAATAATCCTAGGTCTGAGAAGATTCCTGACACAAGATTCAAGCCAGAATAACAACCATGAGGAGCTAGTCAAAATTGCCAGCTCCTAAGCTATGCCTTCACGACCCAGCTGAAACTGAGCGACAAGCACATCACCCACCTTCAAGAGGAACTGACATGTGCTCAACGTCGCATAGACAAGCTGGAAGTGAAAGTTCAAGATCAACTCAAAGCACCCAACGAGGCGAGCAGGAAACAACGGAACAAGTTAAGGAGCTCCAAGCAGCCCTGACAGCTCAGCTCGACCAACAACATGCAAAGGCTGCCCAGGAAGACCTGGTAAACAGACTTCAGTATGCCAACCAGCTACTAGAGAAAGCCAAGCATGACATCAGCAACAAGAATGCTGAAATAAGTGCCCTGAAGGACCACCTTGAAAGGTACAGAGTTGAAATGGACAATCTGACCCCACAACTAGACGATACCAATGATCAGCTCTACATGGTCAGAAGAGGACTCAAACATGCTTATGCGCAGAAGCAAGAGCCAAAGCGAGAGAAACCACCCTCAGCCTCATCACTGCTGAGCAGAGCAGAGTCCCATGTCCAAGAACTCGTATACAGCGAAAGAAGCGAAGGGCCACAACCCAAAACCTCACCTGCCTTCGCCACAGAACTCTTTCCTGTCAACGAAAGAAAACCTCCCATCCAAGCAGACCTTGGAGCTGCACCTGGGATGACCATCAAAGACCTCGACAAGCTGTCTAAAAACGTCAGCAAGTTCAACCCGAACTCCACAGGGGGCCACACCATCCAGGCCCACCTTCAAGATATCGACTTCTATCTAGAAATGAGACCTCATGTGACTGACAGAGACAGGTTATACCTCCTTAGAGCCACGTCCAGTTCCGAGTGACGAAACTTCCTAGATCGACAGCCCAGTCGAGCACGTCAGACTACCAGCTACTTCGTGAGGTCCTGATTAAAGAGTTTACCGACCCTGACTCGAACATGGACTGTTAACTGCCTTAGAAACCAAACAAGGTCGACAAGAGGCTCCACAAGCTTACTACAACCGACTCCGACAAGCCTACTTTGGTGCACACACGAACCTGACCTTGAAGAGGATGTGAACTTCAAAAGCCTCTTCCTCAGAAATCTGCACCCTGGAGTCAGCCACCATCTAGGCGTCATGGCCTGTCCACGCTCCATGACCATCCAACAGTTGCGTGACCTAACACAGAAGGCCTACAACAAGCAGAAGATGGCCTCAAAGAAAGGTGACAAAACATCCACACTCTTGAACTCTGTCAACAAAGACTCAAGCCTTGCACTGGGCGACACCCAGATGCATCACAAAACCAGAGTCCTCCATCAAGAGCACAGAGAACGTGATCCCCATGTCCACGAAAGCTATCAGCCCAACTTCTGGAAAAATCCATGGGACCAGCCACGCTTCTCAAGAAAGCATAAAGATAGCAACAACTGGAAACCTAACCAGACATCCAAAGGTAATCGCCTGACTCATCCAAGAGCATCTCGTAGGGTTAGCGACAACGAAACCCACCTCAGCATTACTCAGACATGCACAGTGCTGAGTATGCTCCAGAACCATACAGCTTACCGTCAGAAGACATGGAACAAGTCATGAGCCAACTGAACGAGTTCCTTCAAGATAAGCTGAACACGGATGACTACGAAATTGAGTCATGCTCGCTGTGACCAGCGACAGAATGGAAGGCCGACGATCGCATGGTACACCACCATATCCGAGATGACAAGCACCTGTTCAACAACACACAGGACGAGCAAGTCTCTCATGGCCAACCGTTGATGAAAACTGAGGTACCAGAGAACATCACCTCACTCACCCATCACTCACTAGCAAATTGCTAAATGAACTCCAACTCCTAGAACCACATTCCTGTCTGTGCAACAGCAACCACCAAAGCACAGAAGGTCAGAAAGTCCGCCACATCCAGAAGGTAGCACAAGAGGAATGCAACAAAGGAGACAAAGTTTGCAGCCCAGCTTCACACAGCCATGCCAAACTACCTCCGACTGTCTGCTAAAGAACTTCCTGCCTTTCTGGACTGACCCCATTAGATCATGGACATGCCCACATCCAAGCCAAGGATGAAGAGAGCCAGTCTTATGTAACATACCTGAAAAGGGGAGGCGACACAGACTGGAACAGATCTGACCACACATACACTACACCATTAACACACACAACATTACCTACACCCAGAGGTAACCACATCTACTGATAACACATTCAACAAACATATTCTTCCCACAAGTAGAATATCCAACTGTAGCACAACACAGTTACATACACCACCATGAAGAAACATATAGCTATCCTCACAAGAGTTAGAACACCTGACACGAAGTTAAGGTGCATGGCCCCTAGCTGCACATGACATCCTAGCTCAACAGTAGTTGCAAATCATGCTAGGAAAACCCACAGCAGCTTTGTTTTGTTTTGTTCTTCTTTACCTATCCTTTTCCTTCCCTCTTTCGTTAGTAGGTGAAACACCTAGACACCCTGCAAGGGTCAAAGGTCTGATATTAGGATTGACTCGCTACACCTAATATCCGCAAGCCACTCTAGACTGAAGGAAAGCCAGAGAGCTCCATGCACGATAGGTCGATTCATTTTACCACAAATTAGTTCACTAGAAACTAAATGTGAACATTCTTAAGTTAAGACAACTTAGAAGAAACACACAAATCTAGTCGCAAAAGTTGATCAAGAATTAAAACAACAATTTCCAAAATTGAATAACCTAATGCCCGGCACCAGTACAGTAACTGTCATGGAGGTGTTGTCTTGTTGTTTGCTGTGTTTTGTCTGCTTCTTCTGCCCTTGTTTTCCAGCTCGACGATGTCTTCTGCTAAAACACCTCGCCCGAGCGAAGAGGGTGTGTAGAATATCAAGGACCGAATAATTGGCAAATCAAGATTCGATCGAAGCATGGTTGAAACATGAGAAGCCGAATTCCACAAGACAACAGCAGAAAGTCATAAATCAGACCCCCAGCCCGCCTGAATACACCCTGACCAGGTTTCGAGGACAAAGGCTAAAATTCCTGGGTTCACAAAACCTGTAAAATCATCTTAAAGGACTTTCATTCTCATTGTTAATGAAAATAATAATTTATAGGCATAACTGCATATTATGTATGTGACCCACAAATTTGAATATCCTTGTTTTAATCATTGTGTTTATCGTGCTTTTAATTAGTATTGACTAGCTAAGCCTTAAGGGTTAATGTCATGTTTAGTATGTATGAGCGTGATAATTCCAGCTTTGAACATTTCTTTTAATTGATTTCCTGTCAAATGCATCATATTCTGGCTATAGAAACCACATTCAAAAGGATATTTTGCAAGAGAATGTAAAATTCGAGCAATGTGACTGGCCATGACATGTTAATTTATTAAGTGGGTGGAGCTACAAAGCGGCACAAAGAGTCAGCATGGGATCTAATTGGTCAAGACAACCATTGGGAGGTCCCTAAAAGGCCGAGAATAAATACTAGGACACCCCCTTGAAATTGCTCTCTTCAGCCTCTCTTAACTTCTCCTTGGAACTCTCTCTCTCTCTCCGGAAAATGAACTCTCTCTTCAGTCATGTGCTCTGACCACACCCAGCCAGTTGCTACCATGATGAGAAGAAAACCTAGTCTTTACATCCTTTTATTCTTTGACTTTAGTTTATTTTCTTTCCGTGAGTTCGTGTGCTAAGTTACGTTTGCCAGCGGAAACAAGCCCAAGACTCTGCAAAACCAGCCAACGCCCACTTCCACGACTCCTGAACTCTAAGCCAATCAGCGACTTCGGAAAAACCCTTTCCTGAAAAGACGGAGAACAAAGGGAATCCTTTAAACACAAAAGCTACGCAAGTACAAACCCCAGACTTTGCCGTGCTGGTGTCATTTTAATGTAATTTTAGCCTCATTGAAAAGTCAATGCGAGTGTTAAATATGTGATTGATGATTGTTCAGGTTTATGCAATTGCACCTATTGCTGTAAACGTGGGATACCCAAAATTCTCATTCTCTTAATCTAATCCTTTCCTCACTTTCTCTCTTTCTGCAACGCGTGAATGTGTGAATGCTTGTGTTCATATGTAGATTAGTTTACATGTCTTAGATTTATATAAATAAAGTCTTGTTTATATTGAAAAGAGAAATATCTTGTGTTTTGTGCTCATAAGTTAATGCCTTAATCTGTCGATTTTGTTACCGTGCTATTTAATAGTGTTTTCACTATATTTTGGGATTTTAATATCCAGTGCAGAGTTTGTTATACGGCTTGTTCAGTGAATCGCCGTGAAACAGTGAGTCTGTTCAAATTCCCTATAAAATCATTAATGATTCCCTTTGAGCTAAATTGACCTGTTTCCCTTATAACAATATATATATTATATGTTATCATTACAGAAGATTGTTTTTAATTTAAACACATGTGCTATTTTGGATGAGTATCAGAAGTATCATGCATTACTCATTTGTATGTTTCATATTTAACGTTGCACAATTGGAGGTAAAATGTATTTGTTTTGTAATGTCTGCTATATGTTTGTCTATAAAATGCTGTTGCAGAAATCGGTGTAAATATAGCCAATCCATATTATATAATAATCCATATATATATATATATATACAGTATATCCTCATTATTTTCACATAGAAATAGTAATAATACATTTATATTTTTTTCACTAGTACTAATAGTCAATCATCCCACTGCTGCTACACATTATTATAATACAATCTCAGAAAAAAAGGTACAAAACCTGTCACTAGGGCGTTATCTTTTCAAAAGGCACTAATATGTACTTTTAAGGCACCCAAATGCACCTATTAGAGGTAAATATGGTACAATGGAGTGCCTTTTGAAATAGTGCTGCCCCAGTGACAGGTACCAACTATACATTTGCTAGTCATCTAATTCTGTTTACTCTTACCTGTTCTATTGTCTGCAAATTGTTGATATATATACACACTGTTGTCTTTGTTGCCATTGCCATGATGTGCTAAAAGTGACAATACATTTGATATTTACTTTCTGTTGAAACCTATTTGACTTTTTTCCCCAAATAAGACAAAATGACTTTTTATTACCATATTAATGCTGCTCTTTTTCATACAAAAAAAGAAAAACGCTGCTCTTTGTTTTTTGTGTCTTTTTACTTAGTTCATCAAAAAAGATATGGGGAAACCAGTGTGTTTTTTTTTTCATTTGTGCTGTTTATCTCACAATTTGTCCTTAAGCTTTTTTAAGTTAATGTCAAGTACAAAGAGTGCTTTTGTTACTAGGGTGAGTTAACACTAAGTTGAGGCTAGTATCACTATTATAAGACATCAGCTCAAATTTCTTAAATGTATTTAATTTGTTGATCAAAAAAACTTTTTTATTCAAATCTCCAAAAAACCTTTTCTCAACTCACCCATATTAATTAATCAAACAGATTTTTTTTTAAAGTTGGTAAAATTATTGAAAAAATAAAACAATTAAAAAAGTAATAATGTGTCTGTTGATGTTAGTCATGTTTACAGTCATGTCAAATATTAGCTTTCACACATTTTGTTCATCTTTTTGGGAACATTAAATAAATGAGGAAATTAGTGTGAAAACTCTCCCTGCCTAACTCAGATGTAACAGAATTGAGCAAATGCTGTATCTCAAAATAATTTCTGATTCACATGATACCAGGGATGTATGGTACTCTGAGTTGATATCATCTGAATCAGGCAACATCATTTAATGACTGTTGATTATCATAAAATTAATTTCCATTTATCTCTCATTTTCTTTAAAAAACTGGAAAAATGTTTAAATGCTTAATTGCATAGCCACAAGATATAAAAACTATGTATTTTAATAGGTTTTAGTGCGAAAAAATGATAAACCTTTGTGTAAAGTTATGACAACACAATGCCAGTACATTAACATTTAAATTTGAATAAGGTAATTCATGTAAAATGTTTTGTGATAATCAACATACACAAATTATGATAATTTTATTCTCTATTTTATTGTCTTGCAGTTTTATATATGTGCCTATAGATTGCTGTGTTGTGCAAGAGGTAATTCCAGTCCATTCAAATTTTTGGACAAGCAGCGTTCTTGCTTGAGTAGAGTACTGATATATCATATCACTGGAAACTTTTATTGCTTGTATTGGAATGGTTTTGATTATCCTTCCATAGACAAGTATATCCATCACTGCAAAAAATAACACTCTTTTAAACACCACATAATAGATATTAGATTAAGCCTTTTAAACTCTATATACTAGTACTCCTGCAAATTTCCACACAGGACAGAATGTTCTTAGCCTATCTTGACCAGGGACGTGCAGAGAGAGTTCCTTTAGGGACAGGGCTCAAATGTAAAAAGGGGCAATTTGAGGGTGACAAAATATGGGTCAAAAGATTGTATACATTACTATTTTATATTTTGTAAGAAGTCACTTATAACCATCAAGCCTGCATTTATTTGATCAAAATTATAATATACTTTTATTAATTTTCTTTATGCTGAATTATTAGCAATGTTGAAAACCTGTGATTTGTGATTTCAGGATTATTTGATGAATAAAAAGTTTAATAAGAAAATAATTGATTTAAAATATAACTTTTGTGACAATGTAGCTGTCACAGTCCCTCTTGCTACTCACCTGCACGCTGTCATACAGCGCTGACCTGGGGGGCTAAGGTGGCAGACCATGCCATAGCATCTGAAATCTGCCTTCCACCCTCCGTTTTCAGCTCCCCGAACCAATCCAGTCCTCAGCTCAGAAACCACGGCTACATCTCGCTCAAACCCGCCATCCTCGGCTCACTCGAGCCCGCCATCCGCCACACCTGTGCCCCTGTTTGATGTTTCCAGAACACATTAAGTTCCCAGAGCAGGGCTGGTCCTCAGCTGACAGGCTCTAGTCCCCATGTGCCTATTCAGTCAGTAAGTAGGCTGTTCTGATGGCTATTTTCTTCACCTCCAAGATACCTCTATCCAGTATGTGCCTGGGTACAGTCAAACTGTCCCAAGTGGATCATTGTCTCCAAGCCAGTTGTCTCAATGGCAATCTTCCTTTAGGTGGTCACAAGGTTCTCAGACCTCTGGTACAGTGGCATCACAGAGTAACTCTCTATCTCAAGACCCTACGGCTTCCTCAAACCTCTCAAGCATGCCGTCGTCTGCGGGGAAATTAATGTTGCCGGCCACCGCTGACTCAAGCCCGCTGGCCACCACTGACTCAAGCCCAGAATGCCCCCCCAGTGCCAGCTCCTCGCAAGCACCTTTCAGTGCCTGCTCCACATAAGTGCAACCCCATTTACAAGTCCAGCCAACGGAGGGTTCCAGTCCCTCAGTTTAGCCCCGAGGAGATTCCAGTTTTTAAGTTTACCGCCAAGAGAGCTGCAGATCCCAGTCCCAGAGAATTCAGTTCTCAAGTCATGGCCAGGAGTGCCGTTCCCAGTCCCAGAGAATCCGATTCTCCAGCCACGGCCAGGAGTGCCGTTCCCAAGCCCAGAGAATCCAATTCTCAAGCCACGACCAGGAGTGCTGTTCCCAGTCTCAGGGAATCCAGTTCTCAAGTCATGGCCAAGAGTGCCGTTCCCAGTCCCAGAGAATGCAATTCTCAAGCCACGACCAAGAGTGCCGTTCCCGAGCCCAGATAATCCAATTATCAAGCCACGATCAGGAGTGCCGATCCAGGTCCCATAAAAACCAGTTCTCAAGACACGGCCAGGAGCGTCTGTTAATCCAGTTCCCTGTTAAGCCCAGGGAGGAACACCGATCCTCCTAATTCCAATCCTCCTTCGTCTTCAGCCAGCTCAGGAGCATATGGCCAGCGCCGCTCCTCCAGAGCGGGCGCAAGTTCCCGCTCCCCCAAAGCGGCATCCGGTTGTCAAGTTAAGGCCTGGAAGGCTGCTGTTTCCACGACTGGTCCAGGGAGGGACTCGTATCCCAAGATGTCTACTCAAGAACCAGTTCCAGTTCTTGAGGTCATACTAATGTTGTTTTTTTGTTCTAAAGGCCAATGAGGCCATTCAAGAACCCCCGGAATGCCCTGCCATAGCCAGAGAGGCCGCCTGTGGACCTACGGCCTACCCTGGCACAGTCGTAGTAGTTAGGGGTAATCTGTCTGTGTCATATGTTTCAGCTGTGCCTGCTCCCCCCTGGTGGGCTTTGGCTTCATCTGCTCCGCCCTGGTGGGCTTCGGCTTCATCTGCTCCACCCTGGCTGGTTTCCTGCTCTGTCTTCATTCATGGATCTCCATTGCATGTACCGGGCACTCCATCCCTACTAGTTCCTCCACTGCTGTTGTTGTCTGTTGTTAGAGCGTATGGAAGCCGCTCATTCGAGGGAGGGGGGTAACTGTCACAGTTACCAGTTGAATTGCACTGCATTTCCCAGCATCCCTCTTGCCACTCACCTGCATGCTGTCATAAATCACTCACACCTGACCTCTATCAGAGAATCCTCCTTACCTGTTATGCCAATTATGTTCCCTCCTCACCTGTTATGCCAATCATGCTCCCTATAAAACAACACTCAACCCATCTGGTCTCAAGGTTACAAGCTCTTTGTCTGTCTTCTCACTTACCTGCTGGATCCCTGTGGCTCTGTGAATGTCTTCCTCCACTCCACTCAAGGGAAAGATAAGGACGATTAGTTTCTCAGTTTATTGAGCTTCATTGAAATCTGAGTTATTGCACTTACCTGTTGAGGTTGCCTTCAGTTTGTTTAATAAAGAAGCTCTTACCCTACTCATCCTCGTATGCCTCTCCATCCAGTGTGTGACAGTTGCCTACACTACCGTTCAAAAGCTTGAGGTCAGTATTTTTTTTTTTTAAGAAATTAGTTTTTATTCAGCAAGGATTTGTTAAATTGATAGAAACAGTGATAGTAAACATTGATAGTTAGGAAACATTTTTTATAAATGCTGTTCTTTTTAACTTTTAGTATTTATCAATGACCCCCAAAAAATATCACAGGTTCCAATACATAAAATAAAAAAATTAAGCAGCACAACTGCTTCCAACATTGATAATAAATCAACATATTAGAATTATTTCTGAAGGAACCTGCATTGAAGAATGGAGTAATGATGCTGAAAATTCACCTTTGATCACATAAATAAATTATATTTTATTAAAATAGTATAAATGTATTTTAAAATAGAAAAACATTCTTTTAAATTGTAATATTTCACTGTCACGGTCCTGCTGGTGTGTCCAGGCTGGCCACCAGTTGTCTCTGTATGTTGAGCATGTTGAGCACATGGCTTGTTGTTTGTTGTTGGTGCAATCAACGGGCATCCTGTCTATTGTCTGTCCCCTCCCATCTTGTTCCCTAATTATTGTTTCAGTTGCTCCACCTGTGTCTCTCTCCTTACCCTCGTTTGTCTCCTATTTATCCTCCTGGTGTCTGTAGTCCTGTGCTGATCCATTGTTTTACATCGTGTGTGTGCTATGTTTGACAGTGCTTTTGTAGTCGTTTAGCATCCATTTTCCCATGCAACCATTGATGTGAAGTTGTGGCCTAATGGAAGAGAGTCGGACTCGTAATCGAGTTCAAGTCTCGGTCCGGCAGGGATTTTCGGTGGGCAATCCCTGCGGAGTGAATGTACAGCGCTCTCTCCACCTTCATTACCACGACTGAGGTGCCCTTGAGCATGGCACTGAACCCTCAACTGCTCCCAGAGCGCCGCAGCATAAATGGCTGCCCATGTATGTGTGTGTGTGTGTGTGTGTGCGTGTGTGTGCATGTGTTGTGCGCGCTTGGATGGGTAAATGCAGAGCATGAATTCTGAGCATGGGTCACTATACTTGGCTGCATGTCATGTCACTTTCACTTAATTTGATTTATAAAATGAGACAAACCGCAGATCCAGATCGCTCCACAAATTAGCTTGTCTGTCCCATGAGATTTTCAACTGATTTATGGAAAAAAACGCTCCACTTCACATGTTGTCCAATGAAATTTGAACTTTTTGTGCCAGATCATTATTGGTTGGTTTTATATACATGACAAACGGGCATTGATGAATGGTTATAATCTAAAATATATGTGGATTTTTAATTAAATCGACACACTAGCTTTGATTATTGATGATAATTTTTTTTAATATTGTTTGCTTTATTTCCTTCCATCGACCCATAAGCACTCACTGAAAGAACCATAGGCTATATGACTCGAGAGCCTCGGTTTCCGAACAGACTGTGCAATATCAGTCAGTCAAGCAAAACGCACGAAACCCATATAACCTCAGATTGATAGATATGTAAAAATAAACAGCAATTTTCCAACTTTTGAGCGATTAGTTACTGTTTTGTACAAATTGTCATGTTAATTAGAATTCAAATGCATTTTGTAATATTGACCCCAATATCATTGCTATTTGTCCGAGAGGGGTACTTTTGAAATTTTTTGAAAAAGAGCAGGGGCTCGAGCCACCACAGCCCCACTTTCTGCACATGGCTGATATTCTTGACTATCTTACTTTACCTGACGTTTACATTTTATCCATTGGCTGTGTTGGCTGATAAAAACACTGGAACTTTCCAGCAACAGGTTGGTTGCGATCACTACAGCCTTGCTAACTCAGAATCTTGAACCGCCCCCAGCCCACCTGATGCTAATACTGGGTTTCTTTTTTATTTTGATGACCTGTACTTGTCATCAGTAATCAACCACACCCATTACATCCTGTGTGAAAACCACTTAACGAGGCATTAGCTTACTATAATGCAATATTGGCTCATAAAAATGACTGGAGACATATGAGGTCTTTCACATATGTCCCCATGCAGTCTAGCTAATGATATTATTAAGATTTGTGGCCTTCTCAGTTTGCTGAAATTACCATTTTGAAACTCTTATTAATGTCATCCATAATTGTTTCCCAGGTGTGAGATTACAAATTTTATTTAAATGTTTAATTTAGATTCTTATTATTCACTTCCTGACTAAGAAATTGTCAGGCAATTCAGGTGCTTGAGATCGCTTCCTGACCATTGAGCTTGAGACAGTTGTGCCTTTGTCTCTATGATAATGAGTCAGACTACTGAGACTCTCAACTTTTGTTCTGCAAATGGTTTTCTGGCCCAGACTTCCTGGCTCCCTGGCCCAGACGTGGAATCGTTAGGTTGATTGGATTAGTGTCTATGCATTTGAAAAACTATTATGTTGATGAGATTAGAACCACGGGAAGTTTGGTAACAAACCAACGCCTCCCTCAGTTGCATGCGTTGTTTTGAATTTGTCTCCACCTCCAAAAGTCCCTCCTCCAAAAATGCCTATAAGATACCATGTAAAATTACTTAAGATTGAGATTTTGATGACTACAGATACCAACAGCTTGTGTTCTCTATAAAGAATCCTGCTGACGATCCAATCCGAAGTCTCCTGGTCTTCTCTTCTGAGTTTCCTACACTTTAGAAGAACAGAGTTCACAACACAGGTAATGTTGTTGTGACATGACCTGAACAAATTAAATTTAGTTTTAAAACAACTTATCCGTTCCAACAGACATTCAGGTTATATATGTAAAATGTAAGATTAAGTTGTTATAAATGTTAAATATTTTGAATAATTCACATTTTAGGTTCTGAATAAATGTTCTCTACTGCTTGTCAGCTGAACTGCATGTTTTACTATGATTAGAAATCAGGACAAGTATTCAACTTTTTGAAATGAATAAGGTTTTGCAAATAAACCCCTTCAAAGAAATTCCAAATGCGTACATTCAAATAAACCTCTGAAACAGTTTAAAGAGACTGTTAACTGCTGATCTAACTATATCATTTGGAATCAGTATTTCCAGTGATGCTCTATATCACCATTCTAAGGAAGCAAATACACAAACCAAACTATTAAATTACATGAATTAAACGTGACATTCAGTTAAATCTAACAATGTTTTTGTTTGCCAGGACTCTTTTATTTTGTTTTATTTTACAATTGAGAAGATTAAAAGCTGCTTTTTTTTTTTTTTTTACATAAGACACAAAATTAAATAAATAGAAGCAAAAGGTCAGTTTACTCAAGAGTTGGAGTGGGAAACACAGGATTCTTTGTGGTCAGTTGATCTTTGGTGACCTTTGGGAACACAAACTTCCTGGATGCTTTCCATTTCCAAACCACTGTCTGGCTACTGTGGCAACCCAAATGAATACAGCCATGTCTATGGTTATTTCTTAAAGGACTCAAAGGACGATTCACGACAGACAAGGGAGATTTCCGGACAGATAAAGAGACCCCAAGAATTACGTCAAAGGACAATTTCTAAATTACACCATGCTAACCTGTAAGGAATGAATGTTGTATTCAAATATTTGGCACATCTACAGAGATGATGCTTTTCACAGATCCGATCAGAATAATTCTCAGATATTTTTTTTCCAGTTTATCAATTAACATACTTTCTGCTGTTTTCATTGTATTCCTAGGAACAATAAACATAGAAACAAAATATACAATTGTTAAAGGGATAGTTCACCCAATTAAATGAGGAAACTAGTGGTATGACCCTCCCTGCAGACTAACTAAGACTTAACAGATTTGAGACAATGCTGTATCTCAAAATAAATGATGATTCAGATGTTATTTGAAAGGATGCACGATGTACGGATGTAAGGTATTTAATAGTTCATTTACTCATCCTTAGGTTGGTCCAAACCTTTCTTATGCTGAACACAAAAGAAGAATGTTGATAGCTAAACAGCTTTTCTGTACTACTGAAGTCAGTAGGGACCATCAACTGTTTGGTTACCCACATTCTTCAAACTATCGTCTTTTACCTGTTTGTTCAACAAAAGAAAGAAACATACACAGGTTTGGAAAATCTTAAGGGTGAGTAAATTATGAATTTTAATTTTGGGTGAACTATTCCCTTAAGATCAAAATAACAAAACTATAAGTGGATAACACTTCAGATAATTTGGTTTTTGGATGTATTTGACAAATCAACGACTTTTGGTTACAGACTTATCTTGGTAAATCTAAGCATGGTTTGTGAAACTGTTGAGATCCTTCTGAAACTGAGACACTTGAGTTTACTGGGTTCTTTTCTCTGGAGAAAATCTGAGAAACAATTGCATTTTGTTTTATCATTATGAAAACAGTTGAGACTGGGAGTGTTGCAACTCAGGAGTTGTAACACTTTCACTAACCAACTAGAAATTACCTAAATGGGTGAAATCATACATTATGACCATTACCATCAATGACAGTAAAGTCGCAATAGAAAGAAGTAAAAAAAACGTTTGATGATGTTATGGATGTTTAAAAATGTTTATGGATGTTAAATAACAGATCTGGTTTGAATTAGCAGTTCTTCTTGTTATAATTATAAAATGTTACAAGCTTTTTGGCATTAAATAAAGACATTAATGGATGAATAAACAAAAGTTAATTCAGATGGTGAAGTTTGTAAACGTATGTAATTATTCTACTGGGCAGATGAGGATTGACATGAGTTGTTTGACATATTAAAACTGAGCAGAATAATTGTTTCCAAGGTTGATGATAATAAATGTTTCTAAGGACCGCGTGACACTGAAGACTGGAGATTTGCCATAAAATAAATAATTTACATATTAAGATGTTAAAATCATAATCATAATAATAATTAAAAACAGTCATTTTAAATTGTAATGGTATTTCACAATATTGTATTTTGTATTTAAAAAAATAAAAAATAAAGGTCTTACTTACCCCAAAATTTAAAATGTTAGTGTGCATGTATATTATTTTAGTTAGTTTGGTTTACTAATATAGCCTAGTATCTTTTTTTTTCATTAAAATGAAGGGATTCATTTTGAACATGTCAATCTTATTACCACATATAGGCCTATTTCTATTATTTTACAATTCATCAGTGCATTAAACTGTAACAACAGCACTCTGTTTACCTTTGAGTGCAAGACATTGTAGATCTAATTTGTTGCAGACAAGTTTGTGACAAAAACAGACAGAAACAATGTGTTCCCTGCGGGTCCTCATTGTTGATTGGCAGCAGGTTAAATAATTAATTTGGCATCAGAATGATGTCACAAACCTCGAGATCAATAAGTAGCTACCTGAAGTTGAACAGCACGCGCGCGAACCTCCTCCCTGCCCCTGCTGCTGACGTCACGAGCGCAGACGAGTTCCAGCAGAACGCGCCTCTATCACTGCCGAGGTTCGCTTGCGCGGAGGAGGAGCTGTCAAAGTTTACTGCCAAGCCGAGCGAGTTTTCTCAAGAAGACGAGAAGGCAAGATCCCTGAACATTTAGAAACCAGTGAAACAAGATCCCTTCTAACTATGGAGTGAAGTCGGAGAGGTATTACACATAAGAAATGGCAGGACCAACTGAGATCGGATTGTTTTTTACCTTACTGCTCTCATGGAGCTTCTGCGCGACGCCGGAAAAGAAAGGTAGGAGTATTGTGAAACGGCTTATTGTATACGGTTAAACCCAATGAAACTAATGAGCTCCTACAGAGCAGTCAGAGCTTGATGTGAACGACGCACATACCTTCAGAGATGTGCGCTTTGAGGAACCTCGGTCAGCGTGTGAACAGTGGAAGTTTGAGCTCACAGTCCCACAGAGAACTTCCACTGGGATACTACATGGGTTTTAACTGGTGGTGGGCCGTTATCGGCGTTAACGTGCTGCGTTAACGTGAGACTCTTATCGGACGATAAAAAAAATATCGCCGTTAATCTATTCTCAAAGTTGGGTTGGGAGCTGGGTCTATACTACGCAAGCTATGATGACTTTCACTTTCACCCTGATATTTTAGCGCGGATGTATACCTAGCCGAATTGCACTGTAGGGGCGAGAACGAGTCTTGAACTAGAGGCTCGCAGTCCGTGATGGACAGATTGTTAACGGCTGGTCTATGTGGTAATACAATCGGGCAGGACATCCAAACGCTCACCTATCATTCATCAACCTCAAATATGGCTTTTCATCTGAAAGATGTATGTAGTAGCAACTTTACATGGCCGCTCAATATGATGTTAACCTAGAGAAACGTGCACTATTGAAGTGTTTGTGTGGAAGCGCGTTTGCTGCAGGACAGGCTCCGGTGTGCTCACTTGCCCTTAAAATCTCTGTCATTCTTGGTCATACAGATAAAAGTAGCCTAATACATCTTTCGAATCTGTAAAGACTACGTTTATTTGTGTGCACTCAGAATAACAACGAAACATTGCGCTTTTAAGCAAACAGGATGCGCTTTAGGTCTCTTGTGAACTTGAGCGAGAAACTTCGAAAATCCGTCTTTGAAAAATATATCTATAGAGAGTGAAATGTCTAAAAAATAAAAATAGAAGACGTGTGTTAGCATGGATGATTTACATGAAATTTAATCTGTGCAACACTGTGCATAAGATGGCTTTCAGTTCAATATAATAACAAAAAACGTCTCAGGTTACGTATGTAACCATGGTTCCCCGAGTGGGGAACGAGACACTGCGTCCCCTAGGGGCCACTATGGGGAACGCCTCCAGCGTGACTCGTGCCTGAAGAAACATATGAAAAAACACCATCCGTTGGCCGGCGACAGCCCATGACGTCACTACCGGCGCGACCACAATATAAGGACTGCCGGGAGAATACATCATCCGCTTCTTCGTCTGAAGCTTGCGTCCGAAGCATGGCCCCAAAGCCTAGGGGACGCAGTGTCTCGTTCCCCACTCGGGGAACCATGGTTACATACGTAACCTGAGACGTTCCCCTTCATGGGAACTTCGAACTGCGTCCCCTAGGGGCCACTATGGGGAACGTTATACCCACGCCGCCATGCTGAGGGGAATGCAAGCCAAATTCCCGCAGGAGGCGAGCACAAGTCAACTCTACCATTTGGCTCAGGGAGTTGCCCCTGTTTGGACGGTTGATGCTGTCAGTGACATTATCCTCCTTTGGCCAAAAACCCGAGCTGCATACCTGAAGTACTTACCTGCTAGGTGCCGGCATTACGGACCCAAGGTAGAGCTCACAGGTTTGGAATCATTCTTATACAGAAAGATTCCTTTAAGGGATAGGGCCAAGTACCTAGTGGTAGCCACTAGGTCCTGGCCGGTCACTAGGGGCTACCGCTTGCTCTACATGAGCTTGCTGAGGAGCTGTCTCAACAGACCCCTTGGTAGCATTACCCTTTTAAACCAAAATATTTGGTTACATGGAGTGGGGCCCAAGGCACAAACCGGGCTTGACCAACTCAAATAAGGGCACTGGCTGCCAGTAACCCTACCCTAAGGGCTTTTAGAAAGAAAGCAGAACATTCGATGTGCTAACTTACCACTGGGTGGATTTTAGAAAATGCCCAAAGTCTAGCGTGTGCATTTACCATAGCATGGATTTTAGAAAGAACGCAGAACATTGATGTGCGATCTTACCACTAAGTGGATTTTAGAAAGTGCCCATTGCTTTAGCGTGTGCACTTATATATATTTTATTTTTACGTTCTATGTCGGGGGACTAGATGCTCAGAAGGGAGCTGTATGCTCATAGATGACCCTCTAAGATGAGGGGAGCAATGCTAGCTCGACCCACCAGGCGAGCGATCTACCCCGAACTCTGGAAGTGGAGAAACTTCCGATTCTCAACAGGAGCGGCATGCTCATAGGTGATCCTCTAAGTGAGGGGAGCAACGCCAGCTCTACCAATAGCGAGCTCTGGAGAGCGGAGAACTCATTTTGAGAGGGAACTCAAACACTCAGGAGTGGAGCCCAAGGCACAAGCCGGGGCCTGACCAACTCAAATAAGGGCAAGGCTGCGCCACAGAACCCTACCCTACGGGATTTTTAGAAAGAAAGCCGAACATTCGATGTGCTAACTTACCACTGGGTGGATTTTAGTAAAGTGCCCAAAGTCTAGCGAGTGCACTTACCATAGCATGGATTTTAGAAAGAACGCAGAACACTTGATGTGCGATCTTACCACTAAGTGGATTTGATTTTAGAAAAGTGCCCAGAGTTTAGCGTGTGCACTTATATATTGGTATTACGTTCCACTTGGAACGGAGAAGTACTCATCCCTTGGAGTGAGAGTCTCAGACGCTCAGAAGGGAGCGGCATGCTCATAGATGACCCTCTACAGTGAGGGGAGCAGTGCTAGCTCTACCGATGAGGAGCTCTGGAGAGCGGAGAACTCAGTCTTCCGAGTACGGGAGCTTGGATGCCCAGAAAGGAGCGGCATGCTCATAGGTGACCCTCTATGGTGAGGGGAGCTATGCTAGCTCAACCAACCAGGAGAGCAACCTCTCACAGAGCTCTAATGGAGCGGAGAACTCATTCCTTAGAAGGGGAGGAATTTTTAGGCGCTCAGAAGGGAGCGGCATGCTCATAGGTGACCCTCTAAGTGAGGGGAGCAGTGCTAGCTCGACCAACCGGCGACCTATCACAGAGCTCTGGGGAGCGGAGTACTCATTGTACAGAGTGAGAGGAACTCAGACTTTCAGCAGGGAGCGGCTTGCTCATAGATGACCCTCTATAGCGAGGGGAGCAATGCTAGCTCGACCATCAAGGCGAGCGAACTACCACAGAGCTTTGAGGAGCGGAAAACTCATTCCTCAGAATGAGCTCAGACGCTCCGAAGGGAGCGGCATGCTCATAGGTGACCCTCTAAGTGAGGGGAGCAACACCAGCTCTACCAATAGCGAGCTCTGGAGAGCGGAGAACTCATTTGAGAGGGAACTCAAACGCTCAGGAGTGGTGCCCAAGGCACAAGCCGGGGCCTGACCAACTCAAATAAGGGCACGAAGCTGCACAGAACCCTACCCTACGGGATTTTTAGAAAGAAAGCAGAACATTCGATGTGCTAACTTACCACTGGGTGGATTTTAGAAAAGTGCCCAAAGTCTAGCGTGTGCACTTACCATAGCATGGATTTTAGAAAGAACGAAACACTTGATGTGCGATCTTACCACTAAGTGGATTTTAGAAAGTGCCCAGAGTTTAACGTGTGCACTTATATATTGGTATTACGTTCTACTCAAGCGGTCACAGAGCTCTGGGAGCGGAGAACTCATTCTACAGAATGAGAGGAAACTCAGACGCTCAGCAGGAGCGGTTTTGCTCATAGATGACCCTCTGTAGTGAGGGAGCAATGCTAGCTCGACCGGCAAGGCGAGCGACCTATTACAGAGCCTTGAGGAGTGGAAAACTCATTCGTCAGAATGAGCTCAGACGCCTCGAAGGGAGCGGCATGCTCATAGGTGACCCTCTGGGTGAGGGAGCAATGCTAGCTCTACCCACAACGCTCAGAAGGGCGGCATGCTCATAGGTAACCCTCTAGGTGAGGGGAGCAATGCTAGCTCTACCAACAACGAGCTCTGGAGGGTGGAGAACTCATTCCTCAGAATGAGAAGGAATTTAGATGCTCAGAAGGGAGCGGCATGCTCATAGGTGACCCTCTAAGGTGAGGGAGCAAGGCTAGCTCGACCAACAGGAGGCGACCAATCGCAGAGCTCTGGGGAGGCGGAGAACACATTCTTCAGAATAAAGGAGAACTCAAACGCTCAGAAGGGAGCGGCACGCTCATAGGTGACCCTCTAGTTGAGGGGGCAATGCTAGCTCGACCAACAACACGAGCTCTGGCGAGTGGAGACTTAGGCAGCTCAGAAGGAGCGGCATGCTCATAGGTGACCCTCTATGGTGAGGGGAGCGATGCTAGCTCAACCCACAGGGAGCACTACTAGCCTGGATCTAGTATCGACGAGTGATGTAATCACTGCGATAGCCGATAGCCTTTAGAAATGGATCATACTCATCCATTGGTTACAGGGGAATTAGAGAGGATCAAGAGGGCAGATGCCCCCCTAAGGGAAAGGAGTAGATGTCTTACTCTGGTCCGGACGAAAGTGTCATATAGGACGCTTCATCCGGAACACCTCCCTCAGGTTTTGCCTCTCTCTGACCCATGCCTCTCTTTAGCCCTACCCGCAGGCGGGGGAGGGGCATGAGTCGCGAGACTAGCCTTCTGAGCCCATCTCTGATCCCCAGACCGAGATGGGCTAGGACCCCTGGTTGTTCGGGCTCATACCTGGACTTTACAGAAAGCCTTATCCAGGTCATTCAGCAGATCAGTCTGGTACGCCTGAAGCACCGCCATAGTGTGCAACGAAGCGACGATCTGACCTGCTGCTGCATATGCCCTGCCATTTAAGCAAGATTCAGGGGCTTAGATGGCAAGGAGGGAGCCTTGAGAGGATGTCGCACAGCGAGATAAGCTGGCTATCATCTCTTGCACAGGGGCATCCTCATAGCCATTTTCACTCAATGTCAGCATAACTAGTATGCTGAAACCTATGAATACTTTTCCACTCCTTCTCAACCTCCACATCGAGATTTATGAAGAAAGGAAGGCTCGCTCGAGCTGGGGATTTATGGCCAGAAAGATTTATTTTTATGATTTTCCATAACCTCCAAAAACTCATTCATATGCAGTGCAGGAGGATTGAGAGGGTTCAGTCTCAACTTCCTCACCTCAAACATCTCCTGCTCTTCCTGGGCATAACCCAGCAGAGCACTAACCGCTGAATCTGATGATGTCAGAAAGATCGCATCATCACAATCCAGCAGCTCACTCTCGCCGACGCACGCCGAAAAGGGCGGTCCTTCTCTAACTCATCGGCCATATCCAGCGAACCCCGCGATTTCAATCGCCTCCGTGCCTCGGCAGCGGTGGGTACCGAATCGCTGGGAAGCAGGCGGCTGTCCCTCTTTCCTCGAAAGAGGGACAGACGAGAACGGAGCTTTCTCAACAGCATAAAATAAAATAAAATAAACATGAAATAAAATAAAAAATAAAAACAGTTAGCTGCTAAAGCTACACTGATGTACTAAAACCACTACAACTAGACCTGAGAGAACAAGAAACTATACCAAGAAGCTCACGATAACCCATGAACACATACTTGTTGATTCATTGATTTGTCTTTGTGTTGAGGTTATTTTGTCTGTCATATATGTCTCATCTAACATTTTGAAATGCACATTTTCTTTCAAATCCTTGGTCACCCTTTGCATCTGATCAAGTGAAGTCAGTTTTGAAATGACTGGATCTGTCTTCTGTTACCAATAACTTAATTATTACATACAAGATAATGTAATTATTCACAATTTCAGTCTGATGCATCTATTAGTGGAAACGGCTAAGATGTTTGTCTCATTGGGGATATCTTGTGGTGCAAAATAGGAGTTGTTGATGAATAATTCTGTCACTAATCATTAAAATGTTCCAGTTTTAGTGTCATTATTACATTTTTGCCTTTTAGTCAGAATCTTAATGGTCTCTGCAGCAATATAGAACAGACTGAGTAAATTAAGTAGTAGTTTCTTCCCAAATGAGTGTGTGAGAAATCCATTCAGATGAGTTCTCTGCCATGAACACTATTTATCTTGGCCCACCACCACAGAGTCTTTCTTGCGCTCAGAGCACTTAAAACAAACGCCCACCTACACTGAATTCTGACTGGTTCATTAGCTGCAAAGACACTTACCTACATGTCTCAGATTGGCTCTGACTCCAGCAGCCTCATTTGATGTATTACAATCATTTTAGTCTTTTATTTGTGTGTAATAAAGATTTTGTAATTGTTTGGCCAGAGCCTAGACCTGTGGTTTGACTTGAAATTGCAGTCTACAGATGCTCTCCATGTAATTTGTGTAATTGGAACAAATTTACGTTGCAAAATGTGCTAAAGTTCCATATATGTGAAATGCACAAGAAAGCTCAAGACTGTAATTGTTGCTAAACTGTGTACAAAGCTTTGATTCATTGATTTGAATATGAATGTACAATAAGGTTTTATTATTTTTAATATATTATTTTAAATAAAGTCTTGACTTTTTATAGATAGAGATGCTATAAATATATAGTGCATATATTTAATCAAAATACAATACACATATTATGAAATATTAGTACAATTTCAATATATTGTAATATATTGTAATAGATTTAAAACTGTAATTTATTCCTGTAATGGCAAAGCTGAATTTTAAGCAGCTTTTACTCCCGTGTCACATGATCCTTCTGAAATCATTCTAATGTGCTGATTTTGTGCTCAAGAAAAATGGTATTATCAATTCTGAAAATGTTTGTGCTGCTTAATTTTTATGTGGGAACCATGTTTAAGATTAGTTTTTTTTCTGAGGATGTTTTCAGCTTTTTTATATAGATATTTTCTATCTTTTATGAATTTAAGGATTCTCTGGTGAATAGAAAGTACAAAAGAACAATACCTATTTTCAACAGAAATTCTTTGTAGCAATGAAAGTCTTTAATGTCAATTCATCCTTGCCGAAGAAAAGAAGGAAATAATTGTTTACTTTCCCATGTCTTACTATAATATTGAATTTTTATTTTTTTCAAACGTATATTCAAAGGTATTTTGGTTGGGAGGTTCAACAGCTAACTAAATTGCAAAAATAATGAAAACTAAATCACCACCAGATAATATTTTTGCTTCTGTTGGTTTTGCTGGTATTGTATTTTTTTTCATAAAGGCCTCAGATGGATTTAATTGGGTTTTCTTTCTCTCTGTGTGTTTAAGTGTGTCAGGGATCGCACAACAAACTGGCTCCTCTGGGAACAGTGGATGACCATTATCAGATTCTGGTAAAAATGTACAGCAACTGCACCGTCCTTCTGGAAAACCTGGAAATCACATATATGACAGAAAAACATGACTTGTCCTTTCTCAGGGTACGACATATACATTTTCAAACACTATGATCAATGTTATTTCACTGTTACCTTAGTGTTTGGTTGTATAACCAACCTTGTGTAAGTCATCTGTACACCCTATTTTTAGCATGTTTCTAAATCTAGTTTGTATATATTGACAGATTTGTAAAATTTTAACTATATGTTATTCCAAACAACTCTTTATATAGTTTCAGTATTGTAGTCTTAGTGAGTTTTGTGGTCATTTGTGTTGTTCCTGATTTTTAGAGCATCCAAGAAGTTGGTGGCTATGTTCTTATTGCGATCAACACGGCTCCTAGAATCCCCCTTGAGAATCTGCGCATCATCCGTGGCCACTCTCTTTATGAAAACAAATATGCTTTGGCTGTCCTCCTGAACTACAACAACGGTATCGGACAAGGCGTGAAGGAGTTGCCACTGACTAGCTTAACTGGTATGTGGCTATATAACTGCTCCCAACTGACCTATGTATGTGTTTCGCACATTTGTTTTTTTAGAGGGAATTATATTAATTAATTCTCATGCCCAGCTCTGGAAGTTAAATTTGGAAAACATAAATAGACCTGTATTTCAAATGTGAAGTTTGTCAAATGTTTGAAAGCATTGTTCAAACACTTCCGTTTTCCTTTCATAGAAATAATGAAGGGTGGAATCAAATTTTCCATTAACAATCATTTGTGTAACGTGGAGACCATTCAGTGGACTGACATTCTGAACATGAAGAGCCAGCCTGAAATCATAGTGCCGGAACCAAGTTCAGCAGAACACTGTATGTCCCTCAGAATTTTGTACATGTATATTAAATGGTACTAATACATTTAGCATTTTGAATAAGAATGTTCCCCTCCGGGAACATCGAGCTGCGTCGAACGCTAGGGGAACGCCATCAGCGATGTCCAGCTCTGAATCATAAGTGTAATCAGTCAAAATTGACAGCCAGACGTCAGGTGCGGGTGACGTCACGACCAGGATGCTTAAAAGCACGTGATGTGCAGCCGGGCGCCAGCTTTTGTCATTCAGCAAAGCTCTCTGTGTGTGTCAGTCATTGTCTGTAGATCTGTTATTATCCAGTTAGGAAATAAGAAAGTTTGTTCTAAAAAAGGCAGGCAAAGAAAGATTAGTACAGACATGTCAAAGGCAACCTTTAAATCTAAGAGGGGCGAGAGTGGTTCACAGTACAGACAGTGTGTGACTCCCTGCTCTCGCTTCATCACGAGTGGGGATACACACAGTCTGTGCGTGGTCTGCTTGGGAGCGAAGCACGCGGAGTCGGCTTTTGAGGAAGCCGGCTGCCCGCATTGTGAGCGGCTTCCTATGCACACCGCTCCCGGAAAGCTCTTCTTGAGGAGGGAGTTTTGGCTCCTCATGGTGCTGGCCCGCCTCCGCTGAGGCGGAGCGGTGGCTACACTCGTGGGGCTCGCATTGGATTTGGCAGAGGATTAGAGACGGGTAAACCCTATCTCTGTCCTCACCTGCCAGATCCACTGCCCGTTCTCTGGGTTCGAAGCCCGTTCTGCATTCTTCCTCAGAGGGCGGGGCCAGTGTTCACCTATCTCCCTCCGAGGAGGAAGATGTGGAGAGCACTGGTTTTTCGCCCACTCTATCCCCGCAATGTCGAGGAGTTATTAGAGGTAGTTACTCGCCGGTTGCCAAGTTAAACATTAATTGGCCCGCCGATGATCAGACTGAAGAGCAGCGGTAAACTAGATGAACGCTTTCTGCGTAGTAAGTCACTACCTCTCGCCGGAGCCTGCCTTTCTTTCCCGATCTTCACACTGAGGTGTCGAGATCGTGGAAAAGACCTTTTCTGCACGCCTATTTATCCCCGCCTCTGACTATTATGGTAATGTGGTTAAGTGAGTGGTTACAGAGCGATGCCCGGGTTGAACAGACGCTTGCGAGCTATCTGGCACCCGGTGCGGCATCGTCTCTGAAAGGCTCGGTCTTGCCCACCAAGCCGCTGCGTGGGTCATCAGCGCTGTTGGGCAAAAGCGCGGCAGGTCAAGCAGGTGCATGCCTTCACACTATGGCTGTGCTTCAGGCATATCAAGCAGACCTGCTGAAAGAGCTAGATGAGGGCGAGCAAATTAGTTCAAGCAATGTCGGAGAACTAAGGAGAACCGCTGATTTAGCTCTCCATGCCACTAAAGAGACCGCCCGTGCCATTGGGCGGTCTATGGCAGCAATGGTGGCAGCGGAGAGGCACTTATGGTTGACTCTGTCCGACATGAAAGAGAAGGACAGAGTCGTCTTGATGGATGCCCCGCTTGCGCCTTCTGGGCTGTTCGGCGATGCCGTTAACTCGGTCGTCGACAGGTTCCAGGAGGCGTCTAAACAGGCGGCAGCATTTCAGCGGTTTCTCCCTCGCCGCTCTGTAGCTCTAGGGGCTGCTGGGCGGGAGCAGCCCCAACCGTGTACCAGCTCCTCATATAGGGAGGTCCAAAGGCAGAGCGTTGCCGCTCGTGCTCCCCCGCAGCGGGACCGAGGTCGACAACGCTCTAGAAAATCGAGGCTTTCGGAGACGAAGCCCGACCTGAGGGTCGTGCTTCAGTCTAGGAAGCCCTCGATGAAGCGGTCCTGACGTCTATGCAGGACTGTTGAGGGCGGCCCCTACTGGGGAAGAGCGGGGTGCACCGCATTACACGGTGTCCGTCTCTCCTCAGCGCCCTCTGGAGATCGTTCTGCCAACCCTGCCAGAGTTCCAGGGCGCAGCGGTCTCCCGCGAGTGCCTTTCTCAGTTCTTTCCGCCCGGAAACGTAGCGGAGCTGAGAGCCTCGCCACGCCTTCAGGGATCTCCCGAGCAGCTACATCGGTGGCCTGCCGGTCCTCCGTGTCAGGGCATCGATCTAGCAGCTCCAAACACACCAGAGGCCAGTCTCGAGAGACTGGCTCCCTTAGTAGATTATTTAGCAGCGTGGAAACTACTGCCAAATGTATCTCGTTGGGTCCTGCAGACTGTAGAGAAAGGTTATCGTATTCAATTCGGCGCTCCGCCGCCACCTTTCAAAGGGTTGTGTCTCACGAGCACAAATCCCGAGCAGGCTCTGGTATTAGAACAAGAGGTCAGCTCTCTTCTGAGGAAGGAGGCCATCGAGGTGGTCCCTCCTCTCGACAGAGAGTCCGGGTTCTACAGCCGGTACTTCGTTGTTCCAAAGAAGGATGGAGGGTTACGTCCAATTTTAGATCTGCGGCTACTGAACCGCTCAGTCAGCCGCCTGAAGTTCAGAATGCTTACTGTAAAACAGGTCGTGTCTCAGATCAGATCCGAGGACTGGTTCGTCACGATAGATCTAAAAGACGCCTATTTCCATGTATCCATCCTTCCCAGTCACAGGAAGTTCCTGAGGTTCGCTTTCAGGGGCAAAGCTTACCAATATCGGGTTCTTCCCTTCGGCCTAGCACTCTCACCCCGAACTTTCACGCGCGTGGATGCTGCACTGGCGCCTCTGCGACTTCAGGGCATCCGCATACTCAACTACATCGACGATTGGTTGATTTTAGCTCATTCAGAGCAGTTGGCGGTTCGACATCGAGATGTCGTTCTCGCTCACATGAAAGAATTGGGGTTAAGACTAAATGCAGAGAAAAGTGTGCTGTCTCCATTCCAGAGAACCACTTATCTAGGCGTGGTGTGGGATTCGACCACGATGCAGGCACGATTGTCCCCTGCTCGGATCGAGTCGATTCTCAACACGGTCAGGAGAGCCTGTCACTCACTGTCAAGCAGTTTCAAAGACTGTTGGGTCTGATGGCAGCAGCGTCCAACGTGATACCTTTTGGCCTGCTGTACATGAGACCCCTACAGTGGTGGCTCAAGTCCAAGGGGTTCTCCCCGAGGGGAAACCCATTCCGCATGATCAAGGTCACGCGGCGATGCCTACGTGCCTTGGACATGTGGAGGAAACCTTGGTTCTTGTCTCAGGGCCCGGTCCTGGGAGCTCCTTGCCGCCGCGTAACGCTAGCGACGGATGCATCCCTGACCGGTTGGGGAGCGGTCATGAGTGGCCACCCTGCCCGCGGTCTGTGGAGTGGTCACCATCTCACGTGGCACATCAACTGCCTGGAGATGCTGGCCGTGTTTCGAGCACTGAAACATTTTCTTCCGGACCTAAGAAATCACAATGTGCTAGTACGCACCGACAACACAGCTGTGGTTTCTTATATCAACCACCAGGGAGGTCTGCGTTCGCGCCCCTTATGCAAGCTGGCGCACCAGATCCTTGTGTGGTCCCAGGACAAGTTCCTCTCGCTGAGAGCGGTCTATATTCCTGGGCATCTCAATGTAGGAGCAGACATCCTGTCGAGGCAGGGGCTGAGGCCCGGGGAATGGAGGCTTCACCCCGAGGTGGTGAAGCAGATTTGGAGAGTTTTTGGCCAGGCACAGGTGGATCTGTTTGCGACTCGTCAGACATCGCACTGTCCCCTCTGGTACTCTCTGACTCATCCGGCTCCGCTGGGGCTGGATGCTATGGTACAGACGTGGCCGAGGCTTCGTCTGTACGCCTTTCCCCCGATTGCTCTGCTCCCGGGAGTTCTAGAGAGAGTGCGCCGGGACGGGTCCGGCTGTTGCTAGTAGCCCCGTTCTGGCCGGGCCGAGTATGGTTCTCGGACATGATTTCTCTCTCGACGGCTCCCCCATGGGAGATTCCAGTCAGGAGATCTCCTCTCACTGGCGGAGGGTATGATCTTTCACCCCGCCCGGAGTTATGGAAGCTGTGGGCATGGCCCTGAGGGGGCGCGACTCATAGCGTCAGGTCTCTCAACCGAGGTTGTTGAGACCATTCTCCAATCTAGAGCTCCCTCAACGAGGAAACTGTATGGCCTCAAGTGGAGACTCTTCACTTCTTGGTGTGGAGACCACCAGCTCGACCCAGTTAACTGCCCGATTGGTACAGTGCTGGAGTTTCTGCAGGCTCGGTTCTCCGCAGGGTTATCCCACTCCACCCTGAGGGTTTATGTGGCAGCTATAGCGTCTTACCACGCCCCTATGGGTGGACAATCAGTGGGCAAGGACCCCCTGATCATACGTTTCCTCCGCGGTGTGCTGAGGCTCAGGCCTAGAGTACGGTCCAGGGTCCCTCCTTGGGATCTCACTGTTGTGCTAGAAGCTCTCTGCAAACCTCCGTTTGAACCCATCGAGCAGGTATCAGAGCGTCTTCTTACGCTGAAGACGGTGCTACTTTTAGCCATATCTTCGCTAGACCCTCTCGGTGGCCTCTATAGACTTTACGCCCGGTCTGGCGAAAGTCTTTTTGTACCCTCGTGTGGGGTACGTCCCTAAGGTCCCCTCCTCGGTACCGCGACCCGTTGTACTCCAGGCTTTTTGTCCTCCTCCCTTCAGGGAGCCCAACCAGGAAAAGCTTAACTGTATGTGTCCAGTGCGAGCACTGGACGCACCTGCCCACAGAACTGCCCTGTGGAGAAAATCGGACCAACTGCTGGTATGCTACGGTCCTCCTAAAAAGGGTCTTCCAGCTGCTAAGCAGACCCTTAGTCGGTGGATAGTGGATGCCATCATAGTTGCCTATGAGTCCTCTGATCTCCCCTCGCCTTTGGGGGTCAAGGCTCACTCAACCAGAGGTATGGCGGCCTCCAAGGCCTTTTTCGCAGGTGTCCCTATTCAGGACATTTGTGACACTGCTGGGTGGTCTCGCCTAACCTTCGCCAGATTCTATGACCTAGATCTGCAAGCCACTCCAGGCTCTGCTGTTCTCTTGCCGTAGCTGTGCATTCCACACACTGAGCAGGGATTGGTAATTCTGGCGGCGTGGACATCTCGTTCCCCTAGCGTTCGACGCAGCTCGATGTTCCCGGAGGGGAACGTCCCAGGTTACGTATGTAACCCTGGTTCCCCGAGGGAACGAGACGCTGCGTCGCAAGGCCATACTTCCGGCATCCCTACTAGAGCTTTGCTTCATTCCTGGAAGCTGGCGCCGGCTGCACATCACGTGCTTTTAAGCATCCTGGTCGTGACGTCACTCGCACCTGACGTCTGGCTGTCAATTTTGACTGATTACACTTATGATTCAGAGCTGGACATCGCTGATGGCGTTCCCCTAGCGTTCGACGCAGCGTCTCGTTCCCTCGGGGAACCAGGGTTACATACGTAACCTGGGACGTTCTACTTTACCCCCCACAGGTAAGAAGTGTGACAGGAGCTGTTACAATAGGTCCTGTTGGGGCCCTGGTCCCCAAAACTGCCAAAAAAGTAAGTGGTCTTAAACTACTCAATTGACTTAATCCATTATTTTATACCTTTTAAAGGGGACATCAGATGCCCATTTTACACAAGTTGATATGATTCTTTAGGGTTTTAATGAAAAGTCTATGGCATACTTTGGTTAAAACTTCTCAATGGTAGTGTAAAAAAACACCTTTTCAAACCTGTCAAAATCAGCTCTGTCTTCAGCACGCTGTTCTAGTCTATGTTTCTTTAAATCCTAGTGAGCTCTGCTGACTCCGCCCCTCTCTTCTGTGGAGTGACGGGCAGAGCATAGATATGTGTACAACATACTATTCAGAGGTGTTTCATAAAGATTTAAAGGGTTAGTTCACCCCAAAATGAAAATTATGTAATTAATTACTAACATTCATATCGTTCCAAACCCGTAAGATCTTTGGAATACAAATTAAGATATTTTGATGAAATCAGAGAGCTATCTAACCTCTATAGATAGCAACGCAACTGAAATGTCCAGATTCAGGTTCAGAAACGTAGTAAATACATCTGTAAAACAGTCCATGTAACATCAGTGGCTCAACTTTAGTTTTGCAACACTACACAAATATTTGTTTTGTCTCTAAAATGGTGGACGACGTAACTCAGGGGAGTTATTTTTGTTTTCTTTGCACAAAAAGTATTATCGTAGTGTCGCAAAACTGAAGTTGAGCCACTGATGTCACATGGACTGTTTTACTGATGTATTTACTACGTTTCTGAACCTGGGAACATTTAAGTTGCGTTGCTGTCTCTGGAGGGTCCGATAGCGCTCCGATTTCATCAAAAATATCTTAATTTGTGTTCCGAAGGTGAACAAAGGTCTTACGGGTTTGGAACAACATGAGGGTGAGTAATTAGTGACTTATTTTTAATTTTGTGGTGAACTAACCCTTTAATGAAAACAAAACATTGAAAACCTTTCAAATGTAAGTGACTGGAGACAACACACTGTATACAGTACACTACTGTTCAAAAGTTTAGCTGGAAATCTCTTATGCTCACATGATACTTTTTTCAGGATTCTTTGGTGAATAGAAAGTAAAAAATAACAGCATTTATTTAATATAGAACAGTTTAAAGCTTTTGATCAATTTAGATATTTTTTTTTATTAAACCTATAATTTTGAATGTACTATATAGAAACATTTAAGCAAATAAATAAATTCAATTATGGCCTTTACACTTGAGATTTTGGATCAGGTTCGATATGTATCCCTAGGGTAAACCTGGGTTATCTTTTTGTTTCATACTGTTTATATATAACCCTGGGTTAGTAATCCATAGTCCCACTGCGAAATTGCACTGAAGTAACAATTTGATATTTCTGCTTTATGAGTAGTTTTTAATGCGCCTCTTTAGTTTATTTAGTTGATCCCTGGCTTATATTTCACAACTGCTGAAAAAGGACTACTTGACACCCAGAGGAATGTTTTGAAAACAGTTCAGAAGAATATTGAATTGTTGTTGCTGTGCTCAAGTCTAGCAAACACAGACAGCACTGTCAGGATCTGTGAAGTTTCTTCTCTCTCTGTATCTAGTGACTAAGGTGATCTGTGCTGAACAGTGTTCAGGGAGATGTAAGGGGTCCAAACCCATTGACTGCTGTAATGAACATTGTGCTGCTGGCTGCACTGGACCCAAACCCACCGACTGCCTGGTGAGAACCACACATATACAGATAAAGTTTTGTTTCTTAATAATTCACTTGTTTGCTCATTCATCTTTCAATACATACTGAATGATTTATGTAAGCGTAAATACAGTTAGTGAAGTCATCCATAACTGTAGACATAATGTTTGGATATAATTATGAATTTAACTAGTTCAGAGTGAATATTGACTGTAATTTGACTCAAAATGTGAGAAATTCACAGCAGCTTGAATGTGTTAAAAACTATAACACTTATGCTTATTTTGATTAAATAACAGTACAAGGCATGTCTGACGTATTACAGTAAAACATTACCAGTGAAGTGTATAGCTGCAGTAAAAGTAACCTCAAGGGCATTGAAAATACTTTCAAACTAGTGCGCTCATGGGAAATGTTGTTTGTGTGTTCTGTAGGCCTGTAAGGACTTCCAGGATGAGTGGACATGTAAGGACGCATGTCCACGGCTCATGCTCTACGACCCCAACACTCACCAGCTCGCTCCCAACCCTGACGGGAAATACAGTTTTGGGGCAAAGTGCATCAAGGTTTGCCCACGTAAGTTGCCTCTGAAAAATTTCTTCATCCTGCTTTCCTTGTTTAACACAAAACCATAACCATGTGAATTCAAGCTGTTAGAGGGAGAGTTCATGACACAAATAAAAAGTTTGGAATCATTCACTCACCCTCATGCTGTTCCAATCCAAACGTTTCATCTTTCTTCTTGTGAACACAAAATGAAGATATTTTAAAGAACGTTGATAACCAAACAGTTGCCATTTACTTCCATGGTATTTTCCATAGTATTAACTTATTTTCCATAAGTTAATGGCTACTGGTAACTGTTTACCAACATTTTCAAAATATCTTCTTTTGTGCTCAGCAGAAGAAAGAAATTCAACATGAGGATGAGTGAATAATGACAAAAATGTAATTTTGGGGTGAGCTGTCACAAACAGAGTCGGGAGAAACAGGTGAGTGAAACAACAAGATGATTTATTGACAGGTTAAATGCAGATCGTGAAAAGAGATTGGTGAGAATCTGGAACAGTTCAATAGGTCTTAGCTATCAACTGATGAGAGTTATCTTAATGCAAGATCAATGGAGGCGGGAACCAGGAACAAGGGATTCTCCGAAGATTCTCCGATTCTGACTGAATCCCTGACATGAGCTATCGCTTTAAATGTTATATTTTTTATTTATTTAACCAGAAAAGACTCTCTGAGATTTAAAAAACTACTTCACTGGAGTGTCCTGGCCAAAATGGACAGCAATACAATTAGTTTAATCGCAGATTTACACAACACAAACAAACTAAATACATTTAAAACAATTACATCTTAAGATTAAATCTAAAAATCTAAAGAAATCTTGAATTCTTGCATTCTGGAGTTTAAGGTTTTAGGGGACCAGGGTTAAAATCTAAATTACACATTTCAAGCAGAGAGAAATACTCTTCAACTTTGGTTAATGAATAACATTTCAGAAAGCAACATAACCTTGACAGAATGATTTGATGCGAACATCAGGTTCTGTTGTGTTGTTTTGCTTTGGTTGTTGTTAATGACTCTGAAGTGATTGCTGGTTTGGTGTTTTTTTTCCCTCAGACAACTATGCCGTGACAGACCATGGGGCATGTGTAAGAACATGCAGCCCTGGCACTTATGAGGTGGATGAGGGTGGAGTCCGGAAATGTAAAAAGTGTGATGGCCTGTGTCCAAAAGGTACTGTTGAGACTGCTGGTTGGGTATATGCTGTTATTTCTTGTTGAGCAAACACAGTAGTCTTGTTTTAGGTGCTTTACAACTTTTATTTTAATTGAATAAAAAAAAAAAGCATTTAAAGCTAGGGCTGTCGCGATAATCGCTATATTGCAATACCGCGCTATTGACGAGCATAACCGCAGAGGAACAACCACAGCAACCGAAATCTGTCTTAGCATCGACGCTCTGCTGGTCAGCTGAGCCTTTAAAAGTGGTGCTCAAAGTTAAAAGGATTTCAACTGCGTGTTTCATTACATCTCTTTTTGAATGAATCAGCGCTTTTGAATGTGTAATTTAATGAAGTATTTAAATACTATTTAAATGGAAAGACTCACTCAAAGAGTCTCTTGATGACAGCTTGTGACGCAAAAATTTAACTACACTGACTTACAGCCGTCTAGAACTCGCTGGTGAAATATCAACATAAAAAGTATCTAGCCATTCATATTCGAGGATCAGAACTGTTATATTTATATAGGCTAACAATAGACCAGAGGTGGAAAGTAACGAATTACATTTACTCGCGTTACTGTAATTGAGTAGCTTTTTTGTGTACTTGTACTTTTTTAAGTAATTTTTTTTATCTGTAATTTTACTTTTACTTAAGTATATTTTGTGGGAAGTATTGTACTTCGCTACATTTTAAAACACATTCGTTACTGAGTAAAAAAAATCGCTCCGTGGAAACAACTGCAGCAAATAATGGGCAGAAGAAGAAACTGGCGCTAAAATCACAAGAAAGATGCAGACGGACAAGACAGGCGTTTTAAGGGGCCGCTCACATATCGCGTCTTTTGCGCGCTTAAGTTCGTTATTTCAAATGTAGACGCGCGGTATGCGCGCTCATAATGGAAGCGGCGCGATCGCGGTGCGACGCTCGTTTTCCAGGCGGCGTCCGCGCGCATCGAGATAAAACATCTCAACTTTTCAGAATGCCGCAAGCGCACCGCAGGTCATGTGATGAAATTTCCTTCTTGTAACGAGCGCAGCTGATGGTTGCTTAGCAACGACAACGCCTCCGGAGCGCAACTGCCCGAGCGCTTTGGAAAAAAGGAGAAAGCAGCGTGTCTAGCGTTTTCCATGCGTTTTTAGGCGCGATATGTGAACGGCCCCTAATGGTGCAGACCCAGCTGAAAAACAAACTCCGTCATATTCTGCTGAAGTTGAATTCGAAGGAAATGAAGTGAACCCCTGGCCAATATATTCATGCTCTATTATGCAGTGTAAGCTGTGTTTGCCTCGGGAGACCGAACTAGCAGCTTATAACATCTCGACATCAATCCTTCGCAAACATGTAGAGGTAACGTAAATACTTACATCATTGCATTGGTGGTTAAAACGAAGCTTTGACGGTTTAGCAAAAGGTTTTGCACAAATGAGCCAAAAAGACAGTGGTGCAGGGTGTGCGATATCATCTGAGATACTATAGTAATTGTTGTTTTAACGGGAGTGCTTTCTTTCACTGCGTGATTCAGTCTGTTAAAATGCGTTTAGAATGATCACAAAATTGAAGATATAGAAGCAGAAAATGTATATATTTATATAATTTAATATAGTAAATCAAAATCACACGAAGAATGCCGTTTTTCTCAAAAAATCACCATGATTACATAGACCTGTAGTTTTTCTTTTTACACAGTTCAAAAAACAAGAAGTTAATTAAGAGACTTACGTTTTAGACACCATATTGCCTGTTTTTGCTCTATTTCGACAACAAAAATAATTCCATACACAGTTTTGTGTCTCTGACTCTGAGCAATGACGGTGTTTTGTTCCTGAATGAATTAACCGTTTAAATTATTCTGTTCAATCACAATGACTCTCTTATGAGTGACTTACTGACACCTACTGGTGGTTCTAATTTAACATTTAAAGTATCTTTTGATTATTATTATTTTTTTATTTCTAATGACTATTTAACATTTGTGACCCTGGACCACAAAACCAGTCTTAAGTCGCTGGGTATATTTGTAGCAATAGCCAACAATACATTGTATGGGTTAAAATTATACATTTTTCTTTTACGCCAAAAATCATTAGCATATTCAGTAAAGATCATGTTCCATTAATATATTCTGTAAATATCCTACTGTAAATACATCAAAACTAAGAGCTTAATTTGAACAACTTTAAAGGAGATTTTCTGCACACTCAGATTCCAGATTTTCAAATATTGTCCGATCATAACAAACCATACATCAATGGAAATATGATTTATTCAGCTTTCAGATGATGTATAAATCGCAATTTAGGAAAATGGACCCTTATGGTTTTGTGGTTCAGGGTCACATTTTATGTCTTATTTATCAAAACATTATTTCTGCATTTGTAACTGCAGGCTAAATGCATTCATGTCAGTGTGTAATACATCTACGCCACTTCAGATGAAGCTTCTGCGTTTCCTCTGCATTGCACAGATTAATTTTGTTGATACTGATTTAATTTGCCTGGTAACAGCCTAAATGTCTTATAATTCTAATTAACTGATTCCTTTAATTAAAAACACCTAGTTTGAGATTTATAAGCCTATCCCAGGTGTGTCAAACTCAGTTACTGGAGAGCCACAGCCCTAAAGAGTTTAGTTCCAACCCTGCTCCAACACACACACCATGTAGTTTTCAAATAAGCCTAAATGATTAGTTAAGCTGTATCAGATGTGTTTAATTAGGGTAATATCTACACTGTGTAGGGCTGTGGCTGAACTGAGTTTAACACCTTTGGTCTATCCCATTTTTCCCTCCCTCTCATTGTTAAAATGTAACTAAGTAATTTTTACTCTGAGTAAATTTTAAATGAGCTACTTTTTACTTTTACTTGAGTATATTTTTAGACTGGTACTTTTACTTGTACTTAAGTAAAATTTCAGTAATGTAATGGTACTTTTACTTGAGTAGAATATTTTTGTACTCTTTCCACCTCTGCAATAGACTAACGATCTTATTGTCAGGTTTATGTTTTGTTATGTGGACCGTTATTTTGTCATTCTCTTCTGTTTACTTCCCTTCCTGTTTCAACGCGATTTAGTATAAAGAGTATAAATGTATATATATGCACTTAGTTATACCGCATACCGCGCTATTGAGCCACTCAAAATTACCGCAAGGGAAATTCCTTCACTGCGACAGCCCTATTTAAAGCTATAAAACTGTAATTTATAACAGTGTCTATTAGTAGTCTGTCCTACCATAATATTGCAAATATATATAATGTGTAGGTATTTTAATGCTTGCATTTGTTTTCAGGATAGTTGACAGACAAAAATTTTGTTTTGCAGAAGCATTCATACATACGGTTAATTTTAATTAGTTTTCAAACTAAAGTCATTTAAGGTTTGTACAAATTTTTTTTTCAATCATTCAAAGCATAAATTCAGTCAAGTGTGTCTAAACCTTTTACTGGTAGCATAAGTGTTGAATTTATTATTGCCTTCTTGGCTAATTCTTTACTTAAGAAAGAAGTTGCAGTTAATGTTTAATATGGTTACTACCATCCCTCTAGTTTGCAATGGGCTGGGAATGGGACCTCTAACCAATGTCCTGTCAATCAATGCCAGCAACATTGATTCCTTTGAGAACTGCACAACAATCAGCGGAGGTGTTGCAATTCTCACCACGACATTTAATGGGTGAGAATGATGTTTCATACTCTCTGATAAATACGATTTGATTCCACATGGCTAAGTACCATTCAATGTTGCTCAAGACAATTATACTTTGATTATTTTCCATTTTTGAATTATTTCGATTTGAATGATTGAGCCAAATCCTTTACAATCTCTGAAATCCTTTTTATTACTATTATTTACAGTGACCAGCATACTAACACTCCAGGACTGGACCCGGCCAAGCTCAACGTATTCAAAACTGTAAAAGAAATCACTGGTGAGAATTCTTTGGTTTAATATTGGACATTTGTAACGGTTAAAATGGTGTTTTGTGTAGGGGACCTTTAGCCCCTCAGTGTTCGTGAAGATATTCTTCCTCTCCTAACTCAAAGGCTACCTGGTGATTCAGCAGTGGCCAAAAGACATGCCATCCCTTGGTGCCTTTGAAAACCTTGAGGTCATCCGTGGACGTACAAAACAGCAGTAAGTCAATAAAAAATATGTCAGCAGCCTCAGAGAATTTTGACACATGACAATAAATTGCTGTTTCGTAAAGACACCCCATGTCTCCTTCCTGCTCCCACAGAGGTGCCTTCAGCTTTGCTATCACCCAAACTGAAATCACACATTTCGGCCTGCATTCTCTGAGGGAGATCAGTGACGGCGATGTGGTCATCGCAAAGAATATGCATCTCTGCTACTCCAGCCCTGAACACTGGAAACGCCTCTTCAAATCTGAACAACAGACTGTCAGAATGTTAAAAAATGCTGATGCTGCCACCTGCGGTAATGAATTATCACAAAAAAACACCTGCCAAATCATTTCAGTTTGGTTCACCCAAAAATGACACTTCTGTTGTATGTTACTCCCCTTTAAGTCATTCCAACCCTGTACTGTGTGTGTCTGTTGTGTTTTCTTTCTGTGAAGCACAAATGGAGAATTTTTAAACTATATTCATGCTGTCCTTTTACAAATCCAGTTCACAGTGACCACATCTGTCAAACTTAAAAAAGCACAGAAAACATAATGGAAGCTCCATAAATGTTGTTCATAATACTTATTAGAGAATTAGAGAACACATATTACTATTAACTAATAGTTTTCCTTAATAAACTCCAAATGTGTTGCTTAATTATAGTAAGATAGTTGTTGTAGTAATTATGTTTAGGTATTGGTAGTGTTAAGGGATGTAGAATATGATCATGCAAAATAAGACATTCATATGTACTTTGTAAGTAATAAACAGTGTTGGCCTGATAACAAAAAAAATAATATATATATATATATATTACTCATTACTAGTTACTCCTTTCAAAAGTAATATTTTTTACATTACATTTACTCCTGGCCAACAGTAATTACTTAGTAACATTACTTTTCCATCACATCCTAAAAACTTGGTAATTACATATTTTTGGCAGCTTCTCAATCCATGCAATTTACAGATGTATGACGTGTACAACTGACTCAAACTGATGACAAGACACATTTTATTTAAACAACTTCTGTTATTTTTTATAGAGCAACAACATAGTAAAATCTGCAACAGGGTTCAAGCAGGTAGAACCAAACAAACATGTTGGGATTCGCAGTAGATAAAGTCTTAGTACTACTACACAATGTGACATTGATGCTTTTGTCATCCTTTCTCCCTACAAAATTAAAATAATGGCTGTATTTCCAGCTTCTATATGATGTGGTCTTCTCCATCTTACTGATGAAGCTAGCTTGCTGCGTTGGTGCATACACGTATGACAACAATTATGAAAATTAATTGGGATGATTGAATTTGGTTGATTGTAATTTATGTAATTGATTGATTGATAGTAACTGTAATATTATTGCTTAAATTGTATTAGTAATTAGTTGCACTAGTTACCAGGAAGCAAGTAATATCTTTACTGTAATGCGTTACTAGTAACTAGTTAATACCCAACACTGGTAATAAACAGACAATAAGCTACTAGTTAATAGTGTTACCAAATCTAAAGTGGTAACGAATATTTTTCAAAATGCATTTTTATACATTCAGCAGAAAGTAAAAACGTACAGGTTTGGTGAGTAAATAGTACCAGAATTATCTCTTTCGGGTGAGCTATTCATTCAAAGACAAGCATCCATTTGTAATGGAATGTTTTACATATTTCCTTTTACAGATATTTGACTTTAAAACACATATCTTGGTTTCACTTTATTTTAATGGTCCCTTTAACACATTCTGTTGACTATAACATTGTAACATTGCACCTATATATCTATTAACTCTCACTAGAGTGTTAGTAGAGCATTAGTAGACTGGTAGGGTTAGGATAAGTTGACATACTTGCAATGTCTGTTGGGACACCATCACAATGAAGAGTTAGCAGATATTAAGCAGACGGTCTACTACTGTAATGAGAGTTAGTTGACGTGTAGGTGCAAAGTTACTTATAGTCAACCGAATGCTCAAAAGGTACCATCAAAATAAAGTGTTAGCCATACCTTTTGTGTTGATATCTTATCTGAATACCTTTTACAGCAAATCAGAACAGCACGTGTGATGAAATGTGCACAAATGAGGGCTGCTGGGGTCCTGGTTCCACTATGTGCTTCACTTGTAAGCATTACACCCGTAAAAAACACTGTGTGGCTTCCTGCAACCTGCTGGCTGGGTGAGTGAGGGCTCTATTATTCCTTCTCAGTTTATTCATGCGTAAACGCTAAATAACAGCTCTACAACAGGCCATGTCTCTGAATGCAATCATTTAAATCCTTATATTATATGTGTTTATTTTTATTAAACCACTTAGTTTATTATGTGATCATGGCCAGCTGACTACACATTATCGCTTACTATTTTGGCCTGTTTTTAATGAAAGGAACATAGAATTATGGCATGGAAACATCTGGAAAAAAATCTTTTTTTATTGTTTATTTGGTCCCTAATAACTCTTAACATTCTACATTAAGGAATTTAGAATATGATAAGGCATTAATATGTGCTTTATAAGTAATAATAAACAGCACATATGCTAGTAATATGCATGCTAGTAAGTAACTTGTTAATAGTGAGAATTGGTCCCTAAACTAAAGTGTTACCATTTCTTTGTTCAATTATGATTCCAACTATATTGACCAGAATTAATTTTTTGTCCATACAGTGAGCCACGTGAATATGAGGTCAATAAAACGTGTGTCGAATGTGACCCTGAATGTCTGCTCATGAATGAAACCCTGACCTGCACCGGCCCTGTAAGTATCAAACTCATTCAACAATACCACATGTTCTTTAGTCAGTAAACAGTGTTTATTCTAGCTGATGGCAACGGTCTCTCAAACCAATGTTTTCAGTCCCAGTTGTGTCCTGGAGACACATCATTAAATTCACATCACTTGAAGACTCTAAAAAAGTAGCTTGTTGCCATCTAATAGCCAACTTTTGTCCAGGGACCCGACAAATGTACAGTTTGTGCAAACTACAAAGATGGGCCGCACTGTGTAACACGCTGCCCACAAGGCATACCAGAGAGAAGGACGTACTCATTTGAAATATGCTGGCGATGCGAGTGTGCCAGCCCTGTCATGAGAACTGTACCCAGGGGTGAGAGAGGCATCCTATACGATACTTTCATTTGAGTGCAATTACATGAAACGGTCATTTATGTTATTTAACTGGGTTCATCATGGACTATGCAGTGTGCACTAATTGTGATTGATGGAATTTCTGTTTTGCTTTGCAGATGTACTGGGCCTGATCTGAAAGACTGCAAAGATTTAAAATGGTAAGAAGAGAATCTGTCCCATAATGCTTTGTTGTATACATCCCTTTTCCAGAATATTCCAAGAGTTATAGTGTTCATCCTCATATATCATCATAGTTTCTATCGAAAATGTAATAAAGAGGCTGTGAATTATTGCATATTTTTAGCAAATTACTCAAGCCCTCATCAAAGTAGATGGAATAAATTAAAATTATGCATATGGTGAGAAATAAATGAACATTTCCTTCTTGAGAGCAATGTACCTTTGTGCTGAAGTGTAAGAGATCTAGAAATAATTTGATCTTGTAAAGGACGATGATGCATCATCCAATATTATCGTTATTATATAAGTCTATAAATCATGCATAGGTCTAATAGCAAAAATTCACATACATTCACACATGATTCCTTTCGATTAGCCTTATAAGCTATGGTAAATTATAAAAACATTTAAAATGTATTTATGGAATAATTGAATATTAACTTTCATAAATTATTATTAATTAATAATTTTTTATAATTGATAAATGCATTATTAAATTACACAATAAAAACAACATGCCACTGAAAACCTTCTTACCAATTCTAAGAGGGGCATTAAAATAAATACAAATTAACAATTAACAAACAAACAAATACATACATATATATATATATATATATATATATATATATATATAAATAAATACTGTTTTTTACCCTAGAAATCAAAATTCTAAATAGAAATCCTAAAAAATCTATATTTTAAACTCAAAAATCTTCACATACATCTAAGTAATAAGAGCATAGCCTCTCTGTCATTTCTGAGATGTGGTGACATCTCAAGAGAGGACCATCTTCCACTGCAGAAAGTTCAACTCAGTAATGTTCCTTTCGTCTGTAGTTCGGGTTTGCCCATGATTGCCGCTGGTGTGGTTGGAGGTCTGCTGGCGTTTGTTATCCTGGGTCTAGGAGTTGCTGTTTTTCTGCGCAGATGGCACATCAAGAGGAAGAGAACCTTACGCCGACTCCTGCAAGAAAGAGAGGTCAGATCACAAGACAACCATAATCCGAATATTAGTATCTACTGTTAAAAAACCAAACACTTAAAGGAAGCTGAGTGAAAGCTGAGTGAAGCTTGGTGAAACCATGTTATATCAAAGCAGTGAAGCCAGTTTACTGTTGTAGTGCCAACAGTGAATGCTGATGGAAATCAGACATTGAGACAATAGCTTCCGTGAATACAGACAGATCTGTGTCATCCCATACTCATTCAAAGACAGGATGTGTTTATGTATTTCCCGACTCTATTTGTCTCTACAGCTAGTGGAGCCTCTGACCCCCAGCGGCGAAGCCCCCAACCAGGCCTTGCTGCGCATCCTCAAAGAGACAGAGTTCAAGAAATCCGGTGGCGCTGCTGAGTTCAGTCGCCTGTGAATTAGCTCCGCTCAGAATTGTGCTTTTATGTGTTTTTTTTAACCTATTTTTTATTTTTTTACCTCTCTTTTTGATACGTGTATCGTCTGCAATGATTATGTACGACAGAAGAACACTTTTGGACATTGGACAACGCTACACTAACCTGATTCAGAACACTTTATCCGCGGATCCAGCGTGGCCATTGGAGATACTCCGGAACAACGTGTTGAACAACGACCACCTGAACAACCGCAGGAGGCGAAGGAAACATCGCGGGAGACGTGCTGGAATACGCAACAGACTGAGGAAAAGGGCTCACAGCCCTCCTCTACCAAGTATTATGCTCGCTAATGTCCAATCCTTGGAGAATAAGATGGACGATCTTAGAGCCAGGATAAGTTTCCAACGGGACATTAGGGACTGTAACATCTTTTGTTTGACCGAAACATGGCTCACGCCGACGGTCCCGGACACCGCTGTAACGCCGTCTGATAACTTTTCTGTTTTACGGATGGACAGATCAGCGAGGCGGAAAAACAAAGGTGGTGAAGTGTGTTTCTTTATTAACAAGAAATGGTGTGACTCCAGGAATATCTCCATTCTGTCGCGTTCCTGTTCGCCTCATCTGGAGCATCTCTCCATTATCTGCCGCCCATTCTATCTGCCCCGGGAGTTTACATCGATCATCGTAACTGCCGTTTATATACCACCACAAGCAGACACTATCTTGGCTTTGTCCAAACTCCATGACGAGCTCAGCGGATATAACAACAAGCATCCTGACGCTGCCTTCATCATCGCCGGGGACTTTAACAAAGCCAACCTCAAGAAAGTCTTGCCGAACTTTCATCAGCATATATCCTGTCCAACCAGAGGACTGAGTACACTCGATCATTGCTACACTCCGCTCAAAAACGCCTACAAAGCCCACTCACTGCCAGCTTTTGGCAAATCAGATCATGTCGCCATCTTCCTCACACCGGAATACAAACAAAGGATCGCTCACGAACTGCCGGTGGAGAGGGAAGTGACGCGCTGGTCCTCCCACTCTGAAGCTATGCTACAGGCGTCTCTTGATGACGTCGACTGGGACATGTTCCGGGCGAGTTCATCTGACGTCAGCGAATTCACGGAGGTAGCATTAAGCTTCGTAAACACGCTAACCGAGCAAGCCACTGAAACGGTAACAATAAGGACATTTACTAATCAGAAACCGTGGGTGGACAGATCAATCCGTGATGCGGTTAACCATCGCACTGCCGCATACAATGCCGGTCTGTTGTCAGGAAACATGAGCGAGTACAAAGCATCGTGCTACGCTCTCCGGCGTGCAATAAGAGCCGCTAAGCGCCGGTACAGTGAGAAAATTTAGTCACATTTCCAGGTCAATGACTCTCGACGCATGTGGCAGGGACTGAAGACCATCTGTTCCTCTGGAAATAACTCCTCCGCAGAGGTGAGAGCAGATCCGTTGCTGGCGAAGAGCTAAACACCTTCTGGCCGCTTTGACTGTAATGGCGGTGCAAATCTGCCGAACAGCCCGTCAGGAAGCAACAGACAGAGCAGCGATCATGTTATCACCGTGTCAGAGGATGATGTTCGGAGGAACTAAAGAGAGTGAACGTCAGGAAAGCAGCAGGACCTGATGGGATTACTGGCGCGTTCTGAGGTCCTGTGCTGATCAGCTTGCTGGTTTGTTTACGTCCATCTTTAATGAGTCCCTTGCTATCTCTGTTGTTCCCACCTCCTTTAAAAATCTGTCATAATCCCTGTGCCTAAGAACAGTAAACCCTCTTGCCTGAATGACTATCGTCCAGTTGCCCTCACATCGACAGTCATGAAGGTTTTTGAGAGACTTTTAAAGAAACACATTTTCTCCTCCATCCCTGCTACTTTGGACCCTCTTCAGTTTGCCTATCGGCCAAATAGGTATACTGATGATGCCATCTCTCAGGTCCTGCACTCCTCCCTCACTCACATCGACAGCAAGAATGGCAACTATGTCAGGCTGCTATTCATAGACTATAGCTCAGCTTTCAACACTATAGTCCCCACCAAGCTAGCTGATAAACTCACAGACCTCGGCCTAAACACTTCACTCTGTGACTGGATTCAAGATTTCCTCACCGCCAGACCACAAGTGGTGAAAGTCGGCCAGTTCACCTCCAACTCCATCACCCTGAACATAGGAGCCCCACAGGGCTGTGTCCTGAGCCCCCTGCTCTACTCTCTATACACCCACGACTGCGTGTCCTCTCACAGCTCCACTTCTATTGTCAAATTTGCGGATGATACTGTGGTTCTGGGCCTCATTAACAACGATGACGAGGCCGCATACTTGGATGAGGTGGAGAGACTCACATCATGGTGCCAGGACAACTGTCTCTCTCTGAAGCGTGAGCAAAACTAAGGAGCTGATCGTGGACTTCAGGAAGAGACAGCAGCCCCTACACTCCTCTTATGATCAGTGGGACCCCTGTGGAGAGGGTGAGTAGCTACAAGTAACTCGGTGTAAACATCTCCGATGACCTAACTTGGACTACACACATTCAAACACAGGTTAAGAAAGCCAGGCAAAGACAGTACCATCTGCGACAGCTGAGGAAATTCAGGGTCTCACCAGCTATCCTGAAAACTTTCTATTCAGGGGCCATAGAAAGTGTATTGACTCAGTGCATCTCAGTGTGGTATGGTAATTCCTCAAACCAGGACTGCAAAGCTCTACAGAGAGTCGTGCGCTTAGCTGAGCGCATCTCAGGGTCTGCTCTCCCCTCTCTGCAGGACATCTACCTCAAACGCTGTAAAAGCAGAGCTGCTAAAATCCTCAAAGGTTCAACTCACCCCGGTAACCATCTTTTCTGTTTACTGCCATCTGGCAAGCGCTTCAGGAGCATGATGGCAAAGACTGAAAGACTGAGGAGGAGCTTCTTCCCTCAGGCCATCAGGCTCCTAAACTCAAACTCAGTTTCATAAACATTTACAAGACCCATTGTTAACTGTAAATATTCTATTATTATACTCTATTATTATATACTTGAATAATACTCAACAATTTAACTAGCCTAACTAATTTCATCTGAGAAAACAGTGTGTTGAACCAAAAACGTTTTAAAAACTATATTTATGCACTATGAACTTATTTAACGTGTTCTTGTGAGAAAAAAAACATATTTCATAATATAAAACTATATTTCTTTAAATAAATATAAACTCAAATTCATTGCATACATAAAACCATAAGTTACAGGGATAGTTCGCCCCAAATTGAAACTTCTGTCATCATTTACTCACTCCGTTGCTCTAAACCTGTATCAGTTTCTTTATTATGTTACATAACATAAAATAAGATATTTTAAAGAATCATGGAACACAGTTGTTTAGCAGCAAAAATAAATTAATACAGGTTTAAAACAACATGAGGTTGAGTAAATGATCACTGAATTATCATTTTTGTGTAAACTGTCCCTTTAATAATAATAATAATTTGTTGCATTTATATAGCGCTTTTCTAGACACTCAAATCGCTTTACAATGTGTCCTCATCCACCACCAGTGTGCAGCATTCACCTGGATGATGCGACGGCAGACATAGAGCGCCAGAACACCCCCCACACACACACCAGCGTACTGGTGGAGAGGAGCCAGAGTGATGCAGCCAATCGGTGTATGGAGATTATTAGGAGGCCATGATGGTCAGAGGCCAATGGGCAAATTTGGCCAGGACGCCAGGGTTACACCCTACTCTTTTTGAAGGACATCCTGGGATTTTTAATGACCACAGAGAGTCAGGACCTCAGTTTAACATCTCATCCGAAGGACGGATTTAAGTAAAACCATTCAAATTAGAAATATCAACTCAACTATCTTGTTGAACTTAGGCGATTTTACTGTTAGGTTTTTGCAGTAGCCTGTGTCCCCTAAAATAATGCTTGGTTGAGCAAGATTCTTAAGAAAAGAAAAGAAAAGAACTGTATCCTTAAATAACCTTTTAATTGACCTCAGTACAGTGTTGTCTGTTGTTGTTCATCTGTCCGTCCGGGCCGTTTTCCGTTGTGATTTGGACGGCTCCTTCACTGTCCAGCTGGATGTCCTCATGCAAGATCAAAGCTGGAAAACAATGCTTGCGAGACCCTCCCGCTCGGTGGAATCACACATTCACTCTTCTGCATCAATAAACAACTTAATTGCTTCCTTGTCTATTTGTCTGATGACAGACTCTGCAAGCAGGATTGAAAGAAGAGCGCAAACCAGCTCAAAAACACTTTACACCTTAAGATGTATTGTTTAGTCCTGCAGAATGGGGCTATTAATAATTTGTGTGCACCCAGATGGCATCCTTGAACTCAGTCTTGACCCCTGCTGACTGTGTTTGAGTGTGTTTGTGCATGTGTCTGTCTGTGTGTGTGTGTGTGTGGGGTAAATAAATTGTGCTGTGCAAATGTATGTAAATCACCTTCTGTCCACAACTTTGTATATGTGCCAGTGCATCTACCCATTCAATCAGTAGACTTTTGCTGTTAATTAGGCCCATAACATGCCATTTAAATGTTTAATTAAATTATTGGATTACACAGTTTTAACATAAATAAATGAATAAACTCAACATGATGCATATTTGTTACATAAACCAAACAGGTCAGATTTCTACATTTAGAAAATCATAGTTTATTATTAACTATTTGCATCTATTTTATTTTACTTAAATCATAATTTTTTCAAATATATTTATTAATATTGCTTCAAATCAGTTCCTTGTGAAAACAATGAACTGTTAAAAATATGAACATGGTTAAAATATGCCTTTATAGCTGCCCAAGCTTTATTCAGTTGAAGCAAATTAATGTTAATATTTGTTTTTGTGTATTTACAATACATTTAGTTTATGAGCACTATTACAGAATTCTTACCTCTTTCATTTATGTGTGACTGACGAATATGCATCACATTTAGTTTATTGTAAAACTGTGTAATCCAGATGAATGGAAATATGCAGTTAACATAAATCTTAAATTTAGCCCTGCATATGTTTTGGGGGCTTTTCAAGGGTCATGAGGTGTATCATGGGAGGGTCTTTTCTGGAGTCAATCATTCTGTACACGAGGATTGAAATAAGCTTTTACTATTTTAATCTTTTCAAATAAAGAAGAATGGACTTATGTCTCTGATTAAATTTGCTTTTCCAATATCTGTTTGACTCTCACTATATAATGAAAAACTGTTTCTTGATTATGTGATTACAGAGAACTATAAATATTTGAATTTTTGAGCATTAATTATTAGGCAAAAACAAAGATTGTCTAAATGTTGTTCTTCCAGTTATTGGCAGTAGCCTAGCAGGCATTATATATCACACGGCTATTTGTGAAGATTGTTTTTAATTTAAACACATGTGCTATTTTGGATGAGTATCAGAAGTGTCATGCGTTACTCATTTGTGTGTTTCATATTTAAAGTTGCTCAATTGGAGGTAAAATGTATTTGTTTAGTAATGTCTGCTATATGTTTGTCTATAAAATGTTGTTGCAGAAATTGGTGTAAATATAGCCAATCCATATTATATATATATATATATATATATATATATATATATATATATATATATATATATATATATATATATATATATATATATATATATATATATATATACAGTATATCCTCATTATTTTCACATAGAAATAGTAATAATACATTTCTATTTTTTCACTAGTACTAATAGTCAATCATCCCACTGCATACACTTTATTATAATACACTCTCAGAAAAAGGTACAAAACCTGTCACTAGGGCGTTATCTTTCAAAAGGCACTAATATGTACTTTTAAGGCACCAAAATGCACCTATTAGAGGTAAATATGGTACAATGGAGTGCCTTTTGAAATAGTGCTGCCCCAGTGACAGGTACCAACTATACATTTGCTAGTCATCTAATTCTGTTTACTCTTACCTGTTCTATTGTCTGCAAATTGTTGATATATACACACTGTTGTCTTTGTTGCCATTGCCATGATGTGCTAAAAGTGACAATACATTTGATATTTACTTTCTGTTGAAACCTATTTGACTTTTTCCCCAAATAAGACAAAATGACTTTTATTACCATATTAACGCTGCTCTTTTCATACAAAAAGAAAACGCTGCTCTTTGTTTTTTGTGTCTTTTTACTTAGTTCATCAAAAAAGAAATGGGGAAACCAGCGGTTTGCTTAAAAACCTGTAACATAATGTTTTTTTTTTTTTTTTTACTTGTGCTGTTTATCTCACAATTTGTCCTTAAGCGTTTTTAAGTTAATGTCAAGTACAAAGAGTGCTTTTGTTACTAGGGTGAGTTAACACTAAGTTGAGGCTTGTAACACTATTATAAGACATCAGCTCAAATTTCTTAAATGTATTTAATTTGTTGATCAAAAAAACTTTTTTATTCAAATCTCCAAAAAAAACTTCTCTCAACTCACCCATATTAATTAATCAAACAGATTTTTTTTTTAAGTTGGTAAAATTATTGAAAAATAAAACAATTAAAAAGTAATAATGTGTCTGTTGATGTTAGTCATGTTTACAGTCATGTCAAATATTAGCTTTCACATATTTTGTTCATCTTTTTGGGAACATTAAGTAAATGAGGAAATTAGTGTGAAAACTCTCCCTGCCTAACTCAGATGTAACAGAATTGAGCAAATGCTGTATCTCAAAATAATTTCTGATTCACATGATACCAGGGATGTATGGTACTCTGAGTTGATATCATCTGAATCAGGCAACATCATTTAATGACTGTTGATTATCATAAAATTAATTTCCATTTATCTCTCATTTTCTTTAAAAAACTGGAAAAATGTTAAAATGCTTAATTGCATAGCCACAAGATATAACAAATATGTATTTTAATAGGATTTTAGTGCAAAATAAATTATAAACCTTTTGTGTAAAGTTATGACAACACAATGCCAGTACATTAACATTTAAATTTGAATAAGGTAATTCATGTAAAATGTTTTGTGATAATCAACATACACAAATAATTATAATTTTTATTCTCTATTTTATTGTCTTGCAGTTTTATATATGTGCCTATAGATTGCTGTGTTGTGCAAGAGTTAATTCCAGTCCATTCTAATTTTTGCAGCGTTCTTGCTTGAGTAGAGTACTGATATATCATATCACTGGAAACTTTTATTGCTTGTATTGGAATGGTTTTGATTATCCTTCCATAGTCAAGTATATCCATCACTGCTAAAAATAACACTCTTTTTAAACACCACATAATAGATATTAGATTCAGCCTTTTTAAACTATATATACTAGTACTCCTGCAAATTTCCACACAGGACAGAACGTTCTTAGCCTATCTTGACCAGGGACTTGCAGAGAGTTCCTTTAGGGGCAGGGGCTCAAATGTAAAAAAGGAGCAATTTGAGGGTGACAAAAGTTATAGGTCAAAAGATTGGATACATTACTATTTTATATTTTTGTAAGAAGTCACTTATAGCCATCAAGCCTGCATTTATTTGATCAAAATTATAATATACTTTTATTAATTTTCTTTATGCTGAATTATTAGCAATGTTGAAAACCTGTGATTTGTGATTTCAGGATTATTTGATGAATAAAAAGTTTAATAAGAAAATAATTGATTTAAAATATAACTTTTGTAACAATGTAGCTGTCACAGTCCCTCTTGCTACTCACCTGCACGCTGTCATACAGCGCTGACCTGGGGGGCTAAGGTGGCAGACCATGCCATAGCATCTGAAATCTGCCTTCCACCCTCCGTTTTCAGCTCCCCGAACCAATCCGGTCCTCAGCTCAGAAACCGCGGCCACATCTCGCTCAAACCCGCCATCCTCGACTCACTCGAGCCCGCCGTCCGCCACACCTGTGCCCCTGTTTGATGTTTCTAGCCAATCTGCCAGCGGTCAGAGCTCCTACAGCAAGAACACATTAAGTTCCCAGAGCAGGGCTGGCCCTCGGCTGACAGGCTCTAGTCCCCGTGTGCCTATTCAGTCAGTAAGTAGGCTGTTCTGATGGCTATTTTCTTCACCTCCAAGATACCTCTATCCAGTATGTGCCTGGGTACAGTCAAACTGTCCCAAGTGGATCATTGTCTCCAAGCCAGTTGTCTCAATGGCAATCTTCCTTTAGGTGGTCACAAGGTTCTCAGACCTCTGGTACAGTGGCATCACAGAGTAACTCTCTATCTCAAGACCCTACGGCTTCCTCAAACCTCTCAAGCACACCGTCGTCTGTGGGGAAATTAACGTTGCGGCCACCGCTGACTCAAGCCCGCTGGCCACCACTGACTCAAGCCCAGAATGCCCCCCCAGTGCCAGCTCCTCGCAAGCACCTTTCAGTGCCTGCTCCACATAAGCGCAACCCCATTTACAAGTCCAGCCAACGGAGGATTCCAGTCCCTCAGTTTAGACCCGAGGAGATTCCAGTTTTTAAGTTTACCGCCAAGAGAGCTGCAGATCCCAGTCCCAGAGAATTCAGTTTTCAAGTCACGGCCAGGAGTGCCGTTCCCGAGCCCAGAGAATCCGATTCTCAAGCCACGGCCAGGAGTGCCGTTCCCGAGCCCAGAGAATCCGATTCTCAAGCCACGGCCAGGAGTGCCGTTCCCGAGCCCAGAGAATCCAATTCTCAAGCCACGGCCAGGAGTGCTGTTCCCAGTCTCAGGGAATCCAGTTCTCAAGTCATGGCCAAGAGTGCCGTTCCCAGTCCCAGAGAATGCAATTCTCAAGCCACGACCAGGAGTGCCGTTCCCGAGCCCAGATAATCCAATTATCAAGCCACGACCAGGAGTGCCGATCCAGGTCCCATAAAATCCAGTTCTCAAGACACGGCCAGGAGCGTCTGTTAATCCAGTTCCCTGTTAAGCCCAGGGAGGAGCACCGATCCTCCTAATTCCAATCCTCCTTCATCTTCAGCCAGCTCAGGAGCGTATGGCCAGCGCCACTGTCACAGTTACCAGTTGAATTGCATTGCATTTCCCAGCATCCCTCTTGCCACTCACCTGCACGCTGTCATAAATCACTCACACCTGACCTCTATCAGAGAATCCTCCTTACCTGTTATGCCAATTATGCTCCCTCCTCACCTGTTATGCCAATCATGCTCCCTATAAAACACTCAACCCATCTGGTCTCAAGGTTACAAGCTCTTTGTCTGTCTTCTCACTTACCTGCCGGATCCCTGTGGCTCTGTGAATGTCTTCCTCCACTCCACTCCAATCCACTCCACTCCACTCAAGGGAAAGATAAGGACGATTAGTTTCTCAGTTTATTGAGCTTCATTGAAATCTGAGTTATTGCACTTACCTGTTGAGGTTGCCTTCAGTTTGTTTAATAAAGAAGCTCTTACCCTACTCATCCTCGTATGCCTCTCCATCCAGTGTGTGACAGTTGCCTACACTACCGTTCAAAAGCTTGAGGTCAGTATTTAATTGTTTTTTAAAGAAATTAGTTTTTATTCAGCAAGGATTTGTCAAATTGATAGAAACAGTGATAATAAACATTGATAGTTAGGAAACATTTTTAATAAATGCTGTTCTTTTTAACTTTTAGTATTTATCAATGAACCCCCCAAAAATATCACAGGTTCCAATAAATAAAATAAAAAAATTAAGCAGCACAACTGCTTCCAACATTGATAATAAATCAACATATTAGAATTATTTCTGAAGGAACCTGCATTGAAGAATGGAGTAATGATGCTGAAAATTCACCTTTGATCACATAAATAAATTATATTTTATTAAAATAGTATAAATGTATATTAAAATAGAAAAACATTATTTTAAATTGTAATATTTCGCTGTCACGGTCCTGCTGGTGTGCCCAGCCCGGCCACCAGTTGTCTCTGTATGTTGAGCATGTTGAGCACATGGCTTGTTGTTTGTTGTTGGTGCAATGTGCTCTCCTGTCTGTTGTCTGTCCCCTCCCATCTTGTTACCTAATTATTGTTTCAGTTGCTCCACCTGTGTCTCTCTCCTTACCCTCGTTTGTCTCCCTATTTATCCTCCAGGTGTCTGTAGTCCTGTGCTGATCCATTGTTTTACATCGTGTGTGTGCTATGTTTGACAGTGCTTTTGTAGTCGTTTAGCATCCATTTTCCCATGCAACCGTGTATGGGAAGTTGTGGCCTAATGGAAGAGAGTCGGACTCGTAATCGAGTTCGAATCTCGGTCCGGCAGGGATTTTCGGTGGGCAATCCCTGCGGAGTGAATGTACAGCGCTCTCTCCACCTTCATTACCATGACTGAAGTGCCCTTGAGCATGGCACTGAACCCTCAACTGCTCCCCGAGCGCAGCAGCATAAATGGCTGGCCATGTGTGTGTGTGTGTGCGCACGTGTGTGTGCGTATGTGTTGTGCGCGCTTGGATTGGTAAATGCAGAGCACAAATTCTGAGCATGGGTCACTATACTTAATTTGATTTATAAAATGAGACAAACCGCAGATCCAGATCACTCCACAAATTAGCTTGTCTGTCCATGAGATTTTCAACTGATTTATGAAAAGAACGGAAAAGAACCACTTCACTTCACATGTTGTCCAATGAAATTTGAACTTTTTGTGCCAGATCATTATTGGTTGGTGTTATATACATGACAAACGGGCATTGATGAATGGTTATAATCTAAAATATATCTGGATTTTTTATTAAATCGACACACTAGCTTTGATTATTGATGAGAATTTTTTTTTAATATTGTTTGCTTTATTTTTTCCTTCCATCGACCCATAAGCACTCACTGAAAGAACCATAGGCTATATGACTCGAGAGCCTCGGTTTCCGAACAGACTGTGCAATATCAGTCAGTCAAGCAAAACGCACGAAACCCATATAACCTCAGATTGATAGATATGTAAAAATAAACAGCAATTTTCCAACTTTTGAGCGATTAGTTACTGTTTTGTACAAATTGTCATGTTAATTAGAATTCAAATGCATTTTGTATTATTGACCCCAATATCATTGCTATTTGTCCGAGAGGGGTACTTTTGAATAATTTTTAAAAAGAGCAGGATCTGGAGCCACCACAGCCCCACTTTCTGCACATGGCTGATATTCTTGACTATCTTACTTTACCTGACGTTTACATTTGATCCATTGGCTGTGTTGGCTGATAAAAACACTGGAACTTTCCAGCAACAGGTTGGTGGCGATCACTACAGCCTTGCTAACTCAGAATCTTGAACCGCCCCCAGCCCACCTGATGCTAATACTGGGTTTCTTTTTTATTTTGATGACCTGTACTTGTCATCAGTAATCAATCAAAACTCAACCACACCCATTACATCCTGTGTGAAAACCACTTAACGAGGCATTAGCTTACTATAATGCAATATTGGCTCATAAAAATGACTGGAGACATATGAGGTCTTTCACATATGTCCCCATGCAGTCTAGCTAGGATATTATTAAGATTTGTGGCCTTCTCGGTTTGCTGAAATTACCATTTTGAAACTCTTATTAATGTCATCCATAATTGTTTCCCAGGTAATGTTGTTGTGACATGACCTGAACAAATGAAATTTTGTTTTAAAACTACTTATCCGTTCCAACAGACATTCAGGTTATAGATGTAAAATGTAAGATTCACTCTAAGTTGTTATAAATGTTAAATATTTTGAATAATTCACATTTTAGGTCTCAAACGTTCTGAATAGATGTTCTCTACTGCTTGCCAGCTGAATTGCATGTGTTACTCTGTTTAGAAATCAGGACACAAGTATTCAACTTTTGAAATGAATAAGGTTTTGCAAATAAACCCCTTCAAAGAAATCTGAAATACGTACATTCAAATAAACCTCTGAAACAGTTTAAAGAGACTGTTAACTGCTGATCTAACTATATCATTTGGAATCCGTATTTCCAGTGATGCTCTATATCACCATTCTAAGGAAGCAAATACACAAACCAAACTATTAAATTACATGAATTAAACGTGACATTCAGTTAAATCTAACAATGTTTTTGTTTGCCAGGACTCTTTTATTTTGTTTTATTACATAAGACACAAAATTAAATAAATAGAGGCAAAAGGTCAGTTTACTCAAGAGTTGGAGTGGGAAACACAGGATTCTTTGTGGTCAGTTGATCTTTGGTGACCTTTGGGAACACAAACTTCCTGGATGCTTTCCATTTCCAAACCACTGTCTGGCTACTGTGGCAACCCAAATGAATACAGCCATGTCTATGGCCATTTCTTAAAGGACTCAAAGGACGATTCACAACAGACAAGGGAGGTTTCCGGACAGATAAAGAGACCCCAAGAATTACGTCAAAGGACAATTTCTAAATTACACCATGCTAACCTGTAAGGTTATCATGACTTGCAAATTCTTATTCTCTGTCATCCTTATGTGTAAATAGTCTTGAATGAATGAATGTTGTATTAAAATATTTGACACATCTACACATTTTATTGCTCGGATGATGCTTTTTCACAGATCCGATCAGAATAATTCTCAGATATATTTTTTTCAGTTTATCAATTAACATACTTTCTGCTGTTTTTCATTGTATTCCTAGGAACAATAAACATAGAAACAAAATAGACAATTGTTAAAGGGATAGTTCACCCAATTAAATGAGGAAACTAGTGTTATGACCCTCCCTGCAGACTAACTAACAGATTTGAGACAATGCTGTTTCTCAAAATAAATGATGATTCAGATGTTATTTGAAAGGATGCACGATGTACGGATGTAAGGTATTTGATAGTTCATTTACTCATCCTTAGGTTGGTCCAAACCTTTCTTATGCTGAACACAAAAGAAGAATGTTGATAGCCAAACAGCATTTTTCTGTACTACTGAAGTTAGTAGGGACCATCAACTGTGTGGTTACCCACATTCTTCAATCTATCGTCTTTTACCTGATTGTTCAACAAAAGAAAGAAACATACACAGGTTTGGAAAATCTTAAGGGTGAGTAAATGATGAATTTTAATTTTGGGTGAACTATTCCCTTAAGATCAAAATAACAAAACTATATATGTTTTTTTTAAAAACAAAAAACTTTTGATGATGTTAAATAACAGATCTGGTTTGAATTAGCAGTTATTCTTGATATAATTATAAAATGTTACAAGCTTTTTGGCATTAAATAAAGAAATTAATGGATGAATAAACAAAAGTTAATTCAGATGGTGAAGTTTGTAAACTTATGTAATTATTCTACTGGGCAGATGAAGATTGACATAAGTTGTTTGACATATTAAAACTGAGCAGAATAATTGTTTCCAAGGTTGATGATAATAAATGTTTCTAAGGACCGCGTGACACTGAAGACTGGAGCTTTGCCATAAAATAAATAATTTACATATTAAGATGTTAAAATCATAATTATAATAATAATTAAAAACAGTCATTTTAAATTGTAATGGTATTTCACAATATTTTATTTTGTATTTAAAAAAATTAAAAATAAAGGTCTTATCCCAAACTTTAAAATGTTAGTGTGCATATATATATTATTTTAGTTAGTTTGGTTTACTAATATAGCCTAGTATCTTATTTTTCATTAAAATGGAGGGATTCATTTTGAACATGTCAATCTTATTACAACATATAGGCCTATTTCTATTATTTTACAATTCACCAGTGCATTAAACTGTAACAACAGCACTCTGTTTACCTTTGAGTGCTAGACATTGTAGATCTAATTTGTTGCAGACAAGTTTGTGACAAAAACAGACACAGAAACAATGTGTTCCCGTGTTCATTCGTTCCCTGCGGGTACTCATTGTTGATTGACAGCAGGTTAAATATTTAATTTGGCATCGGAATGATGTCACAAACCTCGAGATCAATTAGTAGCTACCTGAAGTTGAACAGCACGCGCGCGAACCTCCTCCCTGCCCCTGCTGCTGACGTCACGAGCGCAGACGAGTTCCAGCAGAACGCGCCTCTATCACTGTCGAGGTTCGCTTGCGCGGAGGAGGAGCTGTCAAAGTTTACTGCCAAGCCGAGCGAGTTTTCTCAAGAAGACGAAGGCAAGATCCTGAACATTTAGAAACCAGTGAAAGAAGAGCCCTTCTAACTATTGAGTGAAGTCGAAGAGGTTTTACACATAAGAAATGGCAGGACCAACTGAGATCGGATTGTTTTTTACCTTACTGCTCTCATGGAGCTTCTGCGCGACGCCGGAAAAGAAAGGTAGGAGTATTGTGAAACGGCTTATTGTATACGGTTAAACCTAATGAAACTAATGAGCTCCTACAGAGCAGTCCGAGCTTGATGTGAACGACGCACATACCTTCAGAGATGTGCGCTTTGAGGAACCTCGGTCAGCGTGTGAACAGTGGAAGTTTGAGCTCACAGTCCCACAGAGAACTTCCACTGGGATACTACATGGGTTTTAACTGAGGCTTTTATTGAAGTTGACTTGACACAGATAATGCTCCTTCTGGAACAACCCGAGGTTGTAGTTCAATCAATCCTTGGGTTTGAACTTTCAACCTTTCACTTCTCAGACCAGATTTTAGTATATGACCCCACCCATACTTTTAATAAGGTTGTGATTGTTTAGCTTTAGAGTGCAATACTGCGTGGCACTGCCATGATTCAAATTGCATAGCAGAAGCTGAGAGAAGAGGAAGATTCTGGCATTATAACAATGTTTTATCAGGCAACCTAAAACTTTTTTCATGTGGTAACATTGCAGTTGGCTGGTTTCATTCCAAGTCAAAATATTAATATATTTTATTACAACCTAACATAAGGTTACAGTTATTACATTGTTATATTTGTCAGATCAGGTAGAAATAGCTTCCTCACATTGTTTTCAAATTAATTTCACAGTTTGACATAAACTTTTTTTGTCAAATTTAACTGCTATGGACACCATAGCAGCATATCTAAAATAATTTTGCTTGTTTATGTCATTTAACATTTCACAATAAGTTTTTGGATTTATGTTTCAACATGATAACTTTTGACTTCAACATTTTTAATGAATAATCAAATCAAAAGTGTTTGGAAAAGTGCAGTTAACGCATGGTTATGAAACTTGAATAACTTTAATTAGAGTTTTAGTTTTCGACTTTTGGCTTGTAAAAAAAAATTTTTTTAAGTGAAAATAATTTATGCCTTATTTGATCTGACCCTGATTTTGTTGGTTTAACCAAATGTAGTCAGGTTTATTCAATCATTTTAACTTTTTTTTTTATTTTAACCAATTTTTATCACACAAATAACTTTTTTTCTCTAGGTTATCTCAATTATATTTTAATATGTAGATCAAGTGCTCATTGTAATGAACATTTTCTTTGAAATGAATTCAGTGAACTAAAGCCATTTATTTAATCTATGATTTTAGAGTTTGTCACATTTATTAGATTAGTTAAAGTGTGTTTATATGCCACTCTGCATATTAAGAAAATCTCAGAGGTGTCCTGTGTGTAAACACATAACTGTGCCAATACTGACAGATGGGGCACAAACAAATCACTTTATTACAGTCTGCTTCCTCATTTGGACTCATTCAGGTTTACAGTCACGTTGCCAAGAGAGGAACTACTTTCCTTTAATATGCTGCACGGTCTATTTTGACAATCATCAATGATGTTACATTTTCATGCTGATGTTTGTTACAGTTGGATACCTTTTTTCTTTCTAATACATATGGGAATTATATAGAGAAAGGGTCTGAAGTATCAAGAATATTCAACAGATTGGTTTTAGCTGGTGTTTTAGTCACTCATTGTCATTGTTCATTGCACTTATTGCTGGTTTTCAAACCCTTGGTATTTTAGAGGACAGTTATTACAGTATCAGTGAGGACAGTCATGACGTCCTAGAATGTCTTCTGCCTCCCTGTTGTGCCTCACTCAAGGTCAGAGAAATGCTGCAGCTATCTGTTATATTTTAGACTGAAACAGCTGTTTAGTCTTCATAGACTGTCCAGGTTAAATACTTGATAAATGCGTTTGCTGGCCCAGATTCCAAATAGCTGTTTCAAAGGTGCACCGTGTTGAGCTATATTTGAATTTTCAGTAAAACGTCCCACATTTGGTCATCCGTTCAGCCACCTGACAGACTTTCAAGACTTTCAAGTGTGTCTTTTCTTTCATTAGTGTGGCACTGACCTCTGGATAGCGTCCAGCCTCATTGTGACCGAGAACAATGTCTCTCAGGCGGTCACCTAAATCACCAGTGCAGTGAGAGACATATGTGTGTATGGATGCTGGAAACGGTACATACACTACAGGTCAAAATAATAAATGCAATATTAATGTTGTTGAAAGACATCTCTGTTGCTCACTAAGGCTGCATTTATTTAATCAAAAATATAGTAAAACTGTAATATTGTCAAATATTATTACACTTTAAAGAACTTTTCTATTTTTTTTAATATTATTAAATGGAATTAATTAAATGTATAAAACTTTTTTCAGCTGTTTTTTTTATCAGCTGGTCTTCAGTGTCACATCATCCCTCAGAAATCATTCTTATTTGCTGATTTGGTGCCAATTTGTATTGTTATTAATGTTTAAATCTGTTTTTGCTGCTTAATATTTAAGCTGAATATTCAGCTTAATATAACCTACAATAAAATAATATGTCACAATACCACTGATTTACTGTATTTTTTATCAAATAAATGAAGCCTTGGTGAGCATTAAATAATTATTTCCAAAACTTAACAAAAATCTACATTCTTGAAATGTATATTATATATTTACTTTGCCACCTAAGTAAAAGTATAGCTTCAAAACAGACATTACCAGAGCAGAACAGAAAAAACTCCTCTTTTCTTCCGATAAAGGGATGGGCTGTAAATCAAAGCTTGTTCTAAAGCGAATAAGATCATGTTCTTTAAACTCAAGTTTCTTGTGTGTTATTCCTAGTTTATTAGACTTCACTCAGTCCAAAATGAAAGAAGTCCCCCATTGTATGTTTAAATGAGTTTTGTCTAAAGGGAGGGGGATTTAATCCAGTCCATCTGAGAGAGTTGTGCTCACAGGTCTTCTACAGACTCTTAACTCTCATCCGGATGGCTCAGAGGTGACTCAGAGTTAAAGCATACAAATACGTGTGAGATGAGCTTTGGTTGTGTTCGCTGGGTCTGGGGCTTTGACTGTTTGGAGTAGTAAAGGTGTTGAAATGGGGATTTCCAGCATATCTGTGTACATTATGTCTAGAAAAGTCAAAACACAATGCTTTTTAGAGAGTAAATAGCTGTTTTGTTTCACAAAGTGAAGTCACAGTCTTTTGTGAGGTTAACCTTTTATCAAAAGTCTACAACATTTTTAGTTGGTTCAAGTCTTTAACAGTTCAGAGGAACAAGTTACACTAGAATTTCACCCTCATTCTTCACCTCAATAGATTCTTTTTGCAGCCAAATTATTTTAATCAGAAAATCTAAAATGTCAGCAGAACTGCTGCAGATAACCAAGATACTTTAAAAGGATAGGATCACCTCAAAATGTAAAACTGCTGTCATTTACTAAAAAAAATATATATTCACAACTTTCTTGTACTAGATGGTGTGTCTCATACACGAGTCTGCTTGTTGAGTCAGGCTTCTTCTAATCATTTACAACTTGCTTGTGTTTGTGAGCCAAAAGACAGATCTCACACATTTTTCAAAACCGCTAAATAATCCAGTCATCACGTGCTGTACCAATCCTTATCGAATCGCTGGCATGCGTAGGAGCTTTCGAGACAGTGAGTAAGAGCATGATCTTAAAGAGTTTCCTTTAAAGGGATAGTTCACACAAGTATGAATCTTCTGTCATTATCTACTCGTCCGTAGGTTGTTCCAAACCCATATGACCCATTTCTTTCTTTTGTGGATGTCAAAAGGAGGAATTTAAAACAATTGCAATGGGCATTCTTTACATTCACTTACAACGTACAACGAATAGGGAACTGGTGCTTTCAAATGTCAACAAAATGCAAAAGCACCTTAAAAATATAGAAAATTACAGACTGACATTTAAGAAATTATTCACAAAAACTTTTCCCATCCAGTGAGACGTGAAGCACTGCGGTTGTTCACAATCATTGAATTGAACAACGTAAGTCGTGAATGAATCAGTTAGACTGGCTTTTGAATGAATCAACTCGATTCATGTTTCAGAGCGCTTGAAAAGGAAAATACA
>CM050422.1:35796871-35885027 GCA_027564155.1 Gymnocypris eckloni scoliostomus
TTTGCTATTAGACCTATGCATGATTTATAGACTTATATAATAACGATAATATTGGATGATGCATCATCGTCCTTTACAAGATAAAATTATTTCTAGATCTCTTACACTTCAGCACAAAGGTACATTGCTCTCAAGAAGGAAATGTTCATTTATTTCTCACCATATGCATAATTTTAATTTATTCCATCTACTTTGATGAGGGCTTGAGTAATTTGCTAAAAATATGCAATAATTCACAGCCTCTTTATTACATTTTCGATAGAAACTATGATGATATATGAGGATGAACACTATAACTCTTGGAATATTCTGGAAAAGGGATGTATACAACAAAGCATTATGGGACAGATTCTCTTCTTACCATTTTAAATCTTTGCAGTCTTTCAGATCAGGCCCAGTACATCTGCAAAGCAAAACAGAAATTCCATCAATCACAATTAGTGCACACTGCATAGTCCATGATGAACCCAGTTAAATAACATAAATGACCGTTTCATGTAATTGCACTCAAATGAAAGCATCGTATAGGATGCCTCTCTCACCCCTGGGTACAGTTCTCATGACAGGGCTGGCACACTCGCATCGCGTCAGCATATTTCCAAATGAGTACGTCCTTCTCTCCTGGAATGCCTTGTGGGCAGCGTGTTACACAGTGCGGCCCATCTTTGTAGTTTGCACAAACTGTACATTTGTCGGGTCCCTGGACAAAAGTTGGCTATTAGATGGCAACAAGCTACTTTTTTAGAGTCTTCAAGTGATGTGAATTTAATGATGTGTCTCCAGGACACAACTGGGACTGAAAACATTGGTTTGAGAGACCGTTGTGCTGCCATCAGCTAGAATAAACACTGTTTACTGACTAAAGAACATGTGGTATTGTTGAATGAGTTTGATACTTACAGGGCCGGTGCAGGTTAGGGTTTCATTCATGAGCAGACATTCAGGGTCACATTCGACACACGTTTTATTGACCTCATATTCACGTGGCTCACTGTATGGACAAAAAAATTTATTCTGGTCAATATAGTTGGAATCATAATTGAACAAAGGAATGGTAACACTTTAGTTTAGGGACCAATTCTCACTATTAACAAGTTACTTACTAGCATGCATATTACTAGCATATGTGCTGTTTATTATTACTTATAAAGCACATATTAATGCCTTATCATATTCTAAATTCCTTAATGTAGAATGTTAAGAGTTATTAGGGACCAAATAAACAATAAAAAAAGATTTTTTTCCAGACATTTCCATGCCATAATTCTATGTTCCTTTCATTAAAAACAGGCCAAAATAGTAGCGATAATGTGTAGTCAGCTGGCCATGATCACATAATAAACTAAGTGGTTTAATAAAAATAAACACATATAATATAAGGATTTAAATGATTGCATTCAGAGACATGGCCTGTTGTAGAGCTGTTATTTAGCGTTTACGCATGAATAAACTGAGAAGGCATAATAGAGCCCTCACTCACCCAGCCAGCAGGTTGCAGGAAGCCACACAGTGTTTTTTACGGGTGTAATGCTTACAAGTGAAGCACATAGTGGAACCAGGACCCCAGCAGCCCTCATTTGTGCACATTTCATCACACGTGCTGTTCTGATTTGCTGTAAAAGGTATTCAGATAAGATATCAACACAAAAGGTATGGCTAACACTTTATTTTGATGGTACCTTTTGAGCATTCGGTTGACTATAAGTAACTTTGCACCTACACGTCAACTAACTCTCATTACAGTAGTAGACCGTCTGCTTAATATCTGCTAACTCTTCATTGTGATGATGTCCCAACAGACATTGCAAGTATGTCAACTTATCCTAACCCTACCAGTCTACTAATGCTCTACTAACACTCTAGTGAGAGTTAATAGATATATAGGTGCAATGTTACAATGTTATAGTCAACAGAATGTGTTAAAGGGACCATTAAAATAAAGTGAAACCAAGATATGTGTTTTAAAGTCAAATATCTGTAAAAGGAAACATGTAAAACATTCCATTACAAATGGATGCTTGTCTTTGAATGAATAGCTCACCCACAAGAGATAATTCTGGTACTATTTACTCACCAAACCTGTACGTTTTTACTTTCTGCTGAATGTATAAAAATGCATTTTGAAAAATATTCGTTACCACTTTAGATTTGGTAACACTATTAACTAGTAGCTTATTGGCTGTTTATTACCAGTGTTGGGTATTAACTAGTTACTAGTAACGCATTACAGTAAAGATATTACTTGCTTCCTGGTAACTAGTGCAACTAATTACTAATACAATTTAAGCAATAATATTACAGTTACTATCAATCAATCAATTACATAAATTACAATCAACCAAATTCAATCATCCCAATTAATTTTCATAATTGTTGTCATACGTGTATGCACCAACACAGCAAGCTAGCTTCATCAGTAAGATGGAGAAGACCACATCATATAGAAGCTGGAAATACAGCCATTATTTTAATTTTGTAGGGAGAAAGGATGACAAAAGCATCAATGTCACATTGTGTAGTACTAAGACTTTATCTACTGCGAATCCCAACATGTTGGTTTGGTTCTACCTGCTTGAGCCCTGTTGCAGATTTTACTATGTTGTTGCTCTATAAAAAATAACAGAAGTTGTTTAAATAAAATGTGTCTTGTCATCAGTTTGAGTCAGTTGTACACTTCATACATCTGTAAATTGCATGGATTGATAACCTGCCAAAAATATGTAATTACCAAGTTTTTAGGATGTGATGGAAAAGTAATGTTACTAAGTAATTACTGTTGGCCAGGAGTAAATGTAATGTAAAAAATATTACTTTTGAAAGGAGTAACTAGTAATGAGTAATATATATATATATATCAGGCCAACACTGTTTATTACTTACAAAGTACATATGAATGTCTTATTTTGCATGATCATATTCTACATCCCTTAACACTACCAATACCTAAACATAACTACTACAACAACTATCTTACTATAATTAAGCAACACATTTGGAGTTTATTAAGGAAAACTATTAGTTAATAGTTAATATGTGTTCTCTAATTCTCTAATAAGTATTATGAACAACATTTATGGAGCTTCCATTATGTTTTCTGTGCTTTTTTAAGTTTGACAGATGTGGTCACTGTGAACTGGATTTGTAAAAGGACAGCATGAATATAGTAAAAAAATTCTCCATTTGTGCTTCACAGAAAGAAAACACAACAGACACACACAGTACAGGGTTGGAATGACTTAAAGGGGAGTAACATACAACAGAATTGTCATTTTTGGGTGAACCAAACTGAAATGATTTGACAGGTGTTTTTTTGTGATAATTCATTACCACAGGTGGCAGCATCAGCATTTTCAAACATTTTGACAGTCTGTCGTTCAGATTTGAAGAGGCGTTTCCAGTGTTCAGGGCTGGAGTAGCAGAGATGCATATTCTTTTGATGACCACATGGTCACTGATCTCCCTCAGAGAATGCAGGCGAAATGTGTGATTTCAGTTTGGGTGACAGCAAAGCTGAAGGCACCTCTGTGGGAGCAGGAAGGAGACATGGGGTGTCTTTACGAAACAGCAATTTATTGTCATGTGTCAAAATTCTCTGAGGCTGCTGACATATTTTTTATTGACTTACTGCTGTTTTGTACGTCCACGGATGACCTCAAGGTTTTCAAAGGCACCAAGGGATGGCATGTCTTTTGGCCACTGCTGAATCACCAGGTAGCCTTTGAGTTAGGAGAGGAAGAATATCTTCACAAACACTGAGGGGCTAAAGGTCCCCTACACAAAACACCATTTTAACCATTACAAATGTCCAATATTAAACCAAAGAATTCTCACCGGTGATTTCTTTTACAGTTTTGAATACGTTGAGCTTGGCCGGGTCCAGTCCTGGAGTGTTAGTATGCGGGTCACTGTAAATAATAGTAATAAAAAGGATTTCAGAGATTGTAAAGGATTTGGCTCAATCATTCAAATCGAAATAATTCAAAAATGGAAAATAATCAAAGTATAATTGTCTTGAGCAACATTGAATGGTACTTAGCCATGTGGAATCAAATCGTATTTATCAGAGAGTGTGAAACATCATTCTCACCCTTTAAATGTCGTGGTGAGAATTGCAACACCTCCGCTGATTGTTGTGCAGTTCTCAAAGGAATCAATGTTGCTGGCATTGATTGACAGGACATTGGTTAGAGGTCCCATTCCCAGCCCATTGCAAACTAGAGGGATGGTACGAACCATATTAAACATTAACTGCAACTTCTTTCTTAAGTAAAGAATTAGCCAAGAAGGCAATAATAAATTCAACACTTATGCTACCAGTAAAAGGTTTAGACACACTTGACTGAATTTATGCTTTGAATGATTGAAAAAAAAAATTGTACAAACCTTAAATGACTTTAGTTTGAAAACTAATTAAAATTAACCGTATGTATGAATGCTTCTGCAAAACAAAATTTTTGTCTGTCAACTATCCTGAAAACAAATGCAAGCATTAAAATACCTACACATTATATATATTTGCAATATTATGGTAGGACAGACTACTAATAGACACTGTTATAAATTACAGTTGTATAGCTTTAAATAGGGCTGTCGCAGTGAAGGAATTTCCCTTGCGGTAATTTTGAGTGGCTCAATAGCGGTATGCGGTATAACTAAGTGCATATATATACATTTATACTCTTTATTCTAAATCGCGTTGAAACAGGAAGGGAAGTAAACAGAAGAGAATGACAAAATAACGGTCCACATAACAAAACATAAACTTGACAATAAGATCGTTAGTCTATTGTTAGCCTATATAAATATAACAGTTAGTTCTGATCCTCGAATATGAATGGCTAGATACTTTTTATGTTGATATTTCACCAGCGAGTTCTAGACGGGCTGTAAGTCAGTGTAGTTTAATTTTTGCGTCACAAGCTGTCATCAAGAGACTCTTTGAGTGAGTCTTTCAATTTAAATAGTATTTAAATACTTCATTAAACACGTTCAAAAGCGCTGATTCATTCAAAGAGATGTAATGAAACACGCTGTTGAAATCCTTTTAACTTTGAGCACCACTTTTAAAGGCTCAGCTGACCAGCAGAGCGTCGATGCTAAGACAGATTGGTTGCTGTGGTTGTTCCTCTGCGGTTATGCTCCAATAGCGCGGTATTGCAATATAGCGATTATCGCGACAGCCCTAGCTTTAAATGCTTTTTTTTTATTCAATTAAAATAAAAGTTGTAAAGCACCTAAAACAAGACTACTGTGTTTGCTCAACAAGAAATAACAGCATATACCCAACCAGCAGTCTCAACAGTACCTTTTGGACACAGGCCATCACACTTTTACATTTCCGACTCCACCCTCATCCACCTCATAAGTGCCGGGGCTGCATGTTCTTACACATGCCCCATGGTCTGTCACGACATAGTTGTCTGAGGGAAAAAACACCAAACCAGCAATCACTTCAGAGTCATTAACAACAACCAAAGCAAAACAACACAACAGAACCTGATGTTCGCATCAAATCATTCTGTCAAGGTTATGTTGCTTTCTGAAATGTTATTCATTAACCAAAGTTGAGCAACAGTTGAAGAGTTTTCCTCCTTGCTTGAAATGTGTAATTTAGATTTTAACCCTGGTCCCCTAAAACCTTAAACTCCAGAATGCAAGAATTCAAGATTTCTTTAGATTTTTAGATTTAATCTTAAGATTTAATTGTTTTAAATGTATTTAGTTTGTTTGTGTTGTGTAAATCTGTGATTAAACTAATTGTATTGCTGTCCATTTTGGCCAGGACACTCCTGTGAAAGAGTTTTTTTGGTTAAATAAATAAAAAATATAACATTTAAAGCGATAGCTCATGTCAGGGATTCAGTCAGAATCGGAGAATCTTCGGAGAATCCCCTTGTTCCTGGTTCCCGCTCTCCATTGATCTTGCATAAGATAACTCTCATCAGTTGATAGCTAAGACCTATTGAACTGTTCCACACAGATTCTCACCTGCCAATCTCTTTTCACGATCTGCGTTTAACCTGTCAATAAATCATCTTGTTGTTTCACTCACCTGTTTCTCCCGACTCTGTTTGTGACAGCTCACCCCAAAATTACATTTTTGTCATTATTCACTCATCCTCATGTTGAATTTCTTTCTTCTGCTGAGCACAAAAGAAGATATTTTGAAAATGTTGGTAACAAACAGTTACTAGTAGCCATTAACTTATGGAAAATAAGTTAATACTATGGAAAATACCATGGAAGTAAATGGCAACTGTTTGGTTATCAACGTCCTTTAAAATATCTTCATTTTGTGTTCACCAGAAGAAAGATGAAACGTTTGGATTGGAACAGCATGAGGGTGAGTGAATGATTCCAAACTTTTATTTTGTCATGAACTCTCCCTCTAACAGCTTGAATTCACATGGTTATGGTTTTGTGTTAAACAAGGAAAGCAGGATGAAGAAATTTTTCAGAGGCAACTTACGTGGCAAACCTTGATGCACTTTGCCCCAAAACTGTATTTCCCGTCAGGGTTGGGAGCGAGCTGGTGAGTGTTGGGGTCGAGCATGAGCCGTGGACATGCGTCCTTACATGTCCACTCATCCTGGAAGTCCTTACAGGCCTACAGAACACACAAACAACATTTCCCATGAGCGCACTAGTTTGAAAGTATTTTCAATGCCCTTGAGGTTACTTTTACTGCAGCTATACACTTCACTGGTAATGTTTTACTGTAATACGTCAGACATGCCTTGTACTGTTATTTAATCAAAATAAGCATAAGTGTTATAGTTTTTAACACATTCAAGCTGCTGTGAATTTCTCACATTTTGAGTCAAATTACAGTCAATATTCACTCTGAACTAGTTAAATTCATAATTATATCAAACATTATGTCTACAGTTATGGATGACTTCACTAACTGTATTTACGCTACATAAATCATTCAGTATGTATTGAAAGATGAATGAGCAAACAAGTGAATTATTAAGAAACAAAACTTTATCTGTATATGTGTGGTTCTCACCAGGCAGTCGGTGGGTTTGGGTCCAGTGCAGCCAGCAGCACAATGTTCATTACAGCAGTCAATGGGTTTGGACCCTTACACCTCCCTGAACACTGTTCAGCACAGATCACCTTAGTCACTAGATACAGAGAGAGAAGAAACTTCACAGATCCTGACAGTGCTGTCTGTGTTTGCTAGACTTGAGCACAGCAACAACAATTCAATATTCTTCTGAACTGTTTTCAAAACATTCCTCTGGGTGTCAAGTAGTCCTTTTCAGCAGTTGTGAAATATAAGCCAGGGATCAACTAAATAAACTAAAGAGGCGCATTAAAACTACTCATAAAGCAGAAATATCAAATTGTTACTTCAGTGCAATTTCGCAGTGGGACTATGGATTACTAACCCAGGGTTATATATAAACAGTATGAAACAAAAGATAACCCAGGTTTACCCTAGGGATACATATCGAACCTGATCCAAAATCTCAAGTGTAAAGGCCATAATTGAATTTATTTATTTGCTTAAATGTTTCTATATAGTACATTCAAAATTATAGGTTTAATAAAAAAATCTAAATTGATCAAAAGCTTTAAACTGTTCTATATTAAATAAATGCTGTTATTTTTACTTTCTATTCACCAAAGAATCCTGAAAAAGTATCATGTGAGCATAAGAGATTTCCAGCTAAACTTTTGAACAGTAGTGTACTGTATACAGTGTGTTGTATCCAGTCACTTACATTTGAAAGGTTTTCAATGTTTTGTTTTCATTAAAGGGTTAGTTCACCCCAAAATGAAAATTATGTCACTAATTACTCACCCTCATGTTGTTCCAAACCCGTAAGACCTTTGTTCATCTTCGGAACACAAAAATGAAGATGTTTTGATGAAATCAGAGAGCTATCGACCCTCCAGAGACAGCAACGCAACTTAAATGTTCCCAGGTTCAGAACGTAGTAATACATCAGTAAAACAGTCCACGCGACATCAGTGGCTCAACTTCAGTTTTGCGACACTACGATAATACTTTTTTGTGCAAAGAAAACAAAATAACTCCCTGAGTTACGCCGTCCACCATTTTAGAGACAAAACAAATATTCTTGTAGCGTCAAGAAACTGAAGTTGAGCCACTGATGTTACATGGACTGTTTTACAGATGTATTTACTACATTTCTGGACCTGGATCTGACATTTCAGTTATGTTGCTATCTATAGAGGTTAGATAGCTCTCTGATTTCATCAAAATATCTTAATTTGTATTCCAAAGATCTTACGGGTTTGGAACGACATGAATGTTAGTAATTAATTACATCATTTTCATTTTGGGGTGAACTAACCCTTTAAATCTTTATGAAACACCTCTGAATAGTATGTTGTACACATATCTATGCTCTGCCCGTCACTCCACAGAAGAGAGGGGCGGAGTCAGCAGAGCTCACTAGGATTTAAAGAAACATAGACTAGAACAGCGTGCTGAAGACAGAGCTGATTTTGACAGGTTTGAAAAGGTGTTTTTTTACACTACCATTGAGAAGTTAACCAAAGTATGCCATAGACTTTTCATTAAAACCCTAAAGAATCATATCAACTTGTGTAAAATGGCATCTGATGTCCCCTTTAAAAGGTATAAAATAATGGATTAAGTCAATTGAGTAGTTTAAGACCACTTACTTTTTGGCAGTTTTGGGGACCAGGGCCCCAACAGGACCTATTGTAACAGCTCCTGTCACACTTCTTACCTGTGGGGTAAAGTAGAACATTCTTATTCAAAATGCTAAATGTATTAGTACCATTTAATATACATGTAAAATTCTGAGGGACATACAGTGTTCTGCTGAACTTGGTTCGCACTATGATTTCAGGCTGGCTCTTCATGTTCAGAATGTCAGTCCACTGAATGGTCTCCACGTTACATAAATGATTGTTAATGGAAAATTTGATTCCACCCTTCATTATTTCTATGAAAGGAAAACGGAAGTGTTTGAACAATGCTTTCAAACATTTGACAAACTTCACATTTGAAATACAGGTCTATTAATGTTTTCCGAATTTAACTTCCAGAGCTGGGCATGAGAATTAATTAATATAATTCCCTCTACAAAACAAATGTGCGAAACACATACATAGGTCAGTTGGGAGCATTTAGCAGCATTTGGGAGCATTTATATAACCACATACCAGTTAAGCTAGTCAGTGGCAACTCCTTCACGCCTTGTCCGATACCGTTGTTGTAGTTCAGGAGGACAGCCAAAGCATATTTGTTTTCATAAAGAGAGTGGCCACGGATGATGCGCAGATTCTCAAGGGGGATTCTAGGAGCCGTGTTGATCCCAATAAGAACATAGCCACCAACTTCTTGGATGCTCTAAAAATCAGGAACAACACAAATGACCACAAAACTCACTAAGACTACAACACTGAAACTATATAAAGAGTTGTTTGGAATAACATATAGTTAAAATTTTACAAATCTGTCAATATATACAAACTAGATTTAGAAACATGCTAAAAATAGGGTGTACAGATGACTTACACAAGGTTGGTTATACAACCAAACACTAAGGTAACAGTGAAATAACATTGATCATAGTGTTTGAGGACAAGTCATGTTTTCTGTCATATATGTGATTTCCAGGTTTTCCAACGGTGCAGTTGCTGTACATTTTACCAGAATCTGATAATGGTCATCCACTGTTCCCAGAGGAGCCAGTTTGTTGTGCGATCCCTGACACACTTAAACACACAGAGAAAAGAAACCCAATTAAATCCATCTGAGGCCTTTATGAAAAAAATACAATACCAGCAAAACCAACAGAAGCAAAAATATTATCTGGTGGTGATTTAGTTTTCATTATTTTTGCAATTTAGTTAGCTGTTGAACCTCCCAACCAAAATAATGTATTCAATATTATAGTAAGACATGGGAAAGTAAACTATTATTTCCTTCTTTTCTTCAGCAAGGATGAATTGACATTAAAGACTTTCATTGCTACAAAGAATTTCTGTTGAAAATAAGTATTGTTCTTTTGTACTTTCTATTCACCAGAGAATCCTTAAATTCATAAAAGATAGAAAATATCTATATAAAAAAGCTGAAAACATCCTCAGAAAAAAAAATAATCTTAAACATGGTTCCCACATAAAAATTAAGCAGCACAAACATTTTCAGAATTGATAATACCATTTTTCTTGAGCACAAAATCAGCACATTAGAATGATTCAGAAGGATCATGTGACACGGGAGTAAAAGCTGCTTAAAATTCAGCTTTGCCATCACAGGAATAAATTACAGTTTTAAATCTATTACAATATAAAATATATTGAAATTGTACTAATATTTCATAATATGTGTATTGTATTTTGATTAAATATATGCACTATATATTTATAGCATCTCTATCTATAAAAGTCAAGACTTTATTTAAAATAATATATTAAAAATAATAAAACCTTATTGTACATTCATATTCAAATCAATGAATCAAAGCTTTGTACACAGTTTAGCAACAATTACAGTCTTGAGCTTTCTTGTGCATTTCACATATATGGAACTTTAGCACATTTTGCAACGTAAATTTCTTCCAATTACACAAATTACATGGAGAGCATCTGTAGACTGCAATTTCAAGTCAAACCACAGGTCTAGGCTCTGGCCAAACAATTACAAAATCTTTATTACACACAAATAAAAGACTAAAATGATTGTAATACATCAAATGAGGCTGCTGGAGTCAGAGCCAATCTGAGACATGTAGGTGTCTTTTGCAGCTAATGAACCAGTCAGAATTCAGTGTAGGTGGGCGTTTGTTTTAAGTGCTCTGAGCGGCAACGGAAAGACTCTGTGGTGGGCCAAGATAAATAGTGTTCATGGCAGAGAACTCATCTGAATGGATTTCTCACACACTCATTTGGGAAGAAACTACTACTTAATTTACTCAGTCTGTTCTGAATTGCTGCAGAGACCATTAAGATTCTGACTAAAAGGCAAAAATGTAATTAATGACACTAAAACATTTTAATGATTAGTGACAGAATTATTCATCAACAACTCCTATTTTGCACCACAAGATATCCCCAATGAGACAAACATCTTAGCCGTTTCCACTAATAGATGCATCAGACTGAAATTGTGAATAATTACATTATCTTGTATGTAATAATTAAGTTATTGGTAACAGAAGACAGATCCAGTCATTTCAAAACTGACTTCACTTGATCAGATGCAAAGGGTGACCAAGGATTTGAAAGAAAATGTGCATTTCAAAATGTTAGATGAGACATATATGACAAAATAACCTCAACACAAAGACAAATCAATGAATCAACAAGTATGTGTTCATGGGTTATCGTGAGCTTCTTGGTATAGTTTCTTGTTCTCTCAGGTCTAGTTGTAGTGGTTTTAGTACATCAGTGTAGCTTTAGCAGCTAACTGTTTTTATTTTTATTTTTATTTCATGTTTATTTTATGAGCTGCTCCTGTGTAAAAGAGCACGCACAGTGCTGCGCTAGTCTGAAACACACAGTGCATTACTTTAAGTCATTCTCAATCTTTGCGTTTTGACAGTCTCACTGAGCCATATCAAGATTTAATGTAACTCAAACCACATTAAATATGGGGTCACTTGCAATTAGCATAAATATGGTTTGTGCTGACCACAATGATTTTTGCATGGTGAATAACAGGGTGCCATCAGAATTTAAGAGATGTTTAGAAACCAAACAGTATAAGTTAGCATGCTGTTGAGCCTGCGAGGTTTTTGGTGCTGAGTTGATCACCTCAAGGTCAACTCTGGGTCCTAAACCAGTTGAGAACCATTGCACTAGTCAGAGGAAGATGCATTGTTGTGTAGGTGGCAATTCAGATCTTTAATAGGCTTAGATAACAGTGAGGCCAAACAACTCAACCAGTCTCAGGTCAAAGTTGTTTCTAGTTTTAGGATAAACTAGTCTCCACTTTCAAAATGTATGTTGACGGTTTAGAGGAGCCAGCTTGAGACAAGGAGACCAGGTCTTGCAGAATGGAGCTTTATAGTCACACAAGCATCTCTATCTATAAACATTGAATGGATGAACTGTACAACACAATTGCAGAATTCACTCCTCCAAGTCTCAGCAAAACTCATAGTCTTGTATCTTTGATGAGGTATTGACATGAGCAGGGGCAATACTAGCTGCCGGGAGGTTGTTGGGTCACATTCTTTAACGTGTTTGGTCTTGAAGGAAAAGTTTAAGCTTGTAAACAAGTGAGCGACATAAGTCTCAAAAAGGTGCTGAAAGAGACATTAAAGTGAGAGTTTACCCAAATATTAATATTGCATAATTTACTCAACTTCGTGTCATTCTTTCTTTTGAAGAAAACAAAAAAATTGGTATTGGTATTTTGGAATTTGGTATAAAATTGGAATTTGTAAAATTGGAATAATCCAGCCCGCAGCTGGATTATTTTGATAGCAGCTGGTTCTAAAATAGATCTGTCATGACAGCAACAGTTACTCACAATAAGAGTATATGAGCGGACCGTAGAGTGGAGCAGTGTGATTTGAATGTATTTTTAAAAGTCTGAACGCCGTGGTTTTCACTCGCCCAAGAGCACTCCACCACCAAGTACAATTCATGCCAACGACCCGTAATGTAACGGCATATTTAGCAAGAATGTACATGTTAATATTTAGTTAGAGAATTTTATAGGCATTTTTGGAGGAGGGATTCTTGGAGGTGGAGACAAATTCAAACAAAGCAAGCACATGAGGGAGGCGTTAGTTGGTTGCTAAACTTCCCGTGGTTCTTATCTCATCAACATAATCAAATGCATAGACACTAATCCAATCAACCTAACGAATCCACGTCTGGGCCAGGGGGCTCCGAAAGATAGACACTAATCCAATCAACCTAACGAATCAACGTCTGGGCCAGGGGTTCTTTGAATCTCTGCCAAACTACATGACTTGATTGAGACAAAGCACAGTTATATATTGAGTCAGGAAGTGGATAATAAGTATCTAAATTAAACATTTAAATACAATTTGTAATCCCACAATGCCTATGGAAAGTCCCCGTAAACCATAAAAACCAACATGTGTGTGTGTGTGTGTGTGGTCTTTGTGGACAATTAAATGTGATGAGAAATCCTGTGGGATTTGCACAAACTGCATCTTCTCATATGAAGCCACACCCTAATGAGATGTCAGGAATGATAAGGTAAGCTTATTTTTCCAGCCTGAATTCCAAGGTCTCTTTCCACCATAGATAATGGAACTTGATAATGGAAATGCTATAAACTCCATGACGTCCAGGTGCAATGCACCATTTCCGGGCACATTCATGAGTTTCCAAATGTAGTCTTCCCATGATCTGGCAAACCACAGAACTAGCTTGAGAATTAACATGCATTATTACATGCAGACGAGATTCTTATTAACAGTTAAGAATTTTTATTAAAAGAAAGAAAGAAAGAAAAAAGAAAGAAAGAAAGAAAGAACTTTGTCACAGGTAATCACAGCGTATAGATCTAAACAGATTATGGCTCTTTCAACCTCAATCCCTGTCACTGCAATCAGCATACAATCGAACTGACAGAACTGCCACACGACTGTGAATGACAAAGGAACTGGAAGAACATGACACTTCTGTCACATAGCTCTTTCCTTTATAGCAGTCGTATGGAGAAACAATCAAAAACTGTAGTCTGTGTGAGATTACAAATTTTTAATGTTTAATTTAAATTCACTTCCTGATTAAGAAGGGTAAGGCAAATTCAGGTGCTTGAGATCGTTTCCTGACCATTTGGGCTTGGGACAGCTGTGCTTTTTGTCTCTATGATAATGGTAAGATCAATGAGTCAGACTACTGAGAGATTCAACCTTTGTTCTGCAAATAGGTTTTGTCCTGGCCAGACGTGGATTCGTTAGGTTTATTGGACCACGGGAAGTTTCCCGTAACCAACTAACGCCTCCCTCAGATGTTTGCTTTCTTTGATGTTTTGTCTCAACCTCCAAAAGTCCCTCCTCCAATTCTGTCTATAAGATACCCTGTAAAAATTACTTAAGATGAGATTTTCGATGACTACAGATAACAAGACATGTCATAGAATAAAGAAATTCTGCTGACGATCCAATCCGAAGTCTCCTGGTCTTCTCTTCTGAGTTTTCTACACTTTAGAAGAACAGAGTTCACAACAGATGGTGCCGTGAACCCGGATAGATTTCCAGCTTCCTCACCTGAAAAACTTCAAGCTCAAACAAAGATCTGCATCTTTTGGAATCCAGCGAAACTTCAAGCTGAACAAGGATTCCCAGACTGAATTTTTCTCTCAACCAAGGGTTGTGGTGAGTGCTGTCTCTAATCCAAAAGAACCTAAGACCAGTGTATCCTCTGTGCCAGAGAAGAGTTAACATACATCTGTAGGGTTTGTTTAACTAAAGTATCCTCTGTTTCAGGCAGGGAAGATTTTGGCATTACGTTTAAAAATGAGTTACCCTCTGTTTCAGGCAGGGAAGGTTAGCATTTCGTAATAATTTAGTTTTATCCTCTGTTTTTTTTTTGTAGGCAGGAAGTTAAGTGTGTAGTGTTGGTAATTTGGAAATTTAACAATAGTTTTTTTTTTACAAGTGTACCCTCTGTTGATCAGAGAAGTGTTTGTTTTGTTTGTGTGGTCAAGAAACTTACAAAATGGTTAGAATGAATGCTAGACTGATTCCAACCACAGAAAAGACTGGTCTTGCGACTTTTGTGGTCAGATAGTGAATTCAAAACGCTGTTAGGGGAACAAATGAACCTAATAGTCACTGAAAAAGTTAGACAAAAACTAACGCAGAAATATGAGATTCATCCAGACAAGACTTGGTCGGTAGATGAGTGTAAAAAGGTACTAGGAGCAAGTATTCGTAAGAACAATGTGAAAGACATTATCTGTTGTCACAGGGAATTCAGTGTAACGCTAGCGACACAACAGTCTCAGCGTAACGCAGAGCTAGAGAAACAGAACAATGAACTCCGTGCGAGAGTATCCACTTTGACTAAGAAATTGAACCTCAAGAAAGTTGCAGCAAAAACTGATGTGGAAGTAAGTCAGCCTGATAACATTTACCCTGATTTACAAGCGTTCTTTGAAACAGATGTAGCTCTCCAATCAGTAACTGATGTGCCTGTAAATTCCGTCCATGTGTGTGGGGCTAGAAGAAGATCTCAGGGGATTGAGGACACTGATGGTGTTCCTCTCAATTCTTCTGTTGTGCAAATACAAACTGCTGCCAAAGCTTTATGTCCTAAAGATATAGAGAGACTATCTCAGAGTTTACCATCAGCACGCACACATTTTTCTGAATTTAGAAGAACATTGATCAGTAAAATGCGTCTTTATGACATGTCGTTGGCAGAAGTCACGCAGCTGATGTCACAAATACTAACTGAATCTGAATTCAACAGTTTTGAATCTGCTGTCACTTCTGAACTGCAAAATGCCAGTAAGGGTGATTTAAGAGAAGGTATTTTGAAAATCCTAAAAAATATCTTAGGGCCCAAAATAGATTGGTCTAGAATTACTACCTGTGTGCAAAGGAAAGAAGAAACTGTGAGTGAATATACTAAGAGATTTTGTCAGTCAGCTGTAATCTACAGTGGAATTGTTGATGACCCTGAAAGTGTGCTAGATGACAAGGGACCCTTGGTTCGATTCTGGTCAGATGGCCTTGTAGCGAATACAGAAAAGCTTTACCATTCTTAGATCTAACTTGGTCTAACAGAACTCTCAGAAGTAACCTAGACAGGTTAGCTACATGGGAAAGAGATGCTGATGTCAAGGCAAAAGTAAGAGTAGCAGCAGCTACGTTTAACACAACGAAACAAGACAATAGATGGTCTAAAAGAGAAAGCAAATGCAAATACTGTGAAAAATTAGGACATTGGGAGAAAGAGTGTAGGAAGAAGTTACAAGATAGTAAAAGAAATGCTATGCATAATTCTGCTCCTTCTCAGCCTGCACACAACCCTGAAGTAGTTCCGCCAGTGACCACTGAAACTGTGGTACAGATAGTTCAGGCTCTTCTAAGAGCACAACAAGACCAGGAAAAACTAATTATTGGGGCTGTGAGTAGCTACCTTTCCCTGTAATCCAACACAATGACCAAAGAATTTTTGTGAAAGGTAGCATAAAAGAGAAAGAGATTGATTTTTGCTTGATACAGGTGCAGAAATTACAGTAATTCCTACAAAATTGGCACAAGGTTTAAACATCCCATACAAGAAAACCAAACTTTGTTTAACTGGTGTAATAGGTGAAGATTCTGTTTTGTATGAAACTCGCCCATAGAGGTACAATTTGGCCCAAAAACTCTGACTACAAAATTGCTATGCGCTCCATTAAATACAGGTGCAATTTTAGGCATGGATCTTCTGAGACAAATAAATCTAACTTTAGACATGTCCTCAGAATCTACTAGCATAAAATTTCCTCAGCACAGATTTCTACCAATAATGCAACCCCTCCCGAGTATGCTTTCTTACAGAATCATCCAATTTGGGCTAAAGACAAGGATGATTGTGGGTTGTTGACAGGTGTAGAACCAGTTAAATTGACAGGAACTCCACCTCCAGTCACCAAACAATATCCGATTAATAAGGAAGCTATACAGGAATCAAACTTATTGTAGAAAATTTGCTGACTCAAGGAGTGCTAGTTAAAACCAACAGTCCATGTAATTCACCCATATGGCCCATCAAGAAATCTAATGGGACATGGAGACTTACAATAGACTACAGAGTAGCCAATAAACATATTGAAAAAATCACCCCCCTAGTGGCAGATCCATCTACAATTTGTAATGGCTTACCATTAGATTGTAAGATTTTTTCAGTAATTGATGTCTAATGGATTCTTTTCTGTACCGTTGCACTCTGACAGCCAGCCATGGTTAGCTTTCACAGTTGACTATGAACAATACCAGTGGACACGATTGCCACAGGGATTTCAAAACTCCCCAACCATATATCATCAGGCTGTCAGACGTGATTTGTGTGACCCAGAATGTCCGGTAAAACAGTCCACTATGATCCAATATGTCGATGATATTTTGATTGCCTCAACAGATCATGAGGTACATCAAACTGAATTGGCATCATTGTTGGACTATTTGCATAAAAAAGGACACAAATGCAGCTTTCACAAAGCTCAAATCGCTAAAAAGCAAGTCACATTTCTGGGTCAAACAATTGGTGCAGGAAATAGATCCATTACACAGGATCGAGCGGCTTCAGTCAAAGCCATACCTCCGCCTAATACCATTAAAACACTGCGCTCATTTTTAGGAACAACAGGTTATTGTAGACCTTGGATTGAAGACTATGCCTCGATTGCTCAGCCTCTCTATGATTTGTTGAAAGGCCATGGTAAAGATTCAGATACTGTTTGTATGGAAGAACTTCATCTCAAAGCTTTTAATGATTTGAAGAGAGCACTATGTCAAGCACCAGCATTAGGAGTTGCCCAATCTGATAGACCCTTTGTGCTTTATGTCCATGAACACTTAGGCTTTATGACTGCATGTCTAATGCAAGATCATGGGGCAGCTTACGCCCAATTCATTACTATTCCGTAAACTTGACATAGTCGCTCAAGGTATGGGCCCATGCCTCAGAGCAGTACAGGCAGTTCATCTAGCGCTTCAGGCTTCATCAGGAATGGTGTTAGGTCAGACTGTAAACGTAAAATGCCCTCACGCAATGTCCGCACTAATGAATCAAGCAAAAGTCACTTGTCACCTCCTCCCTGGGGAAATTGGTTAGCAACTCTCACAGCCCCGAATATTGTTATACAGCGTGCACCAGTCACGAACCCATCCTCATGTATGATGTCTGCAATGACTGAATTTGTGTTAGAGGATGAAGGCGAAATGACTCATGATTGTGTTACGCTTACATATGCAGCGACAAGTGAAATAGCAGAAACTCCCATAGAGAACGAGAATTAGAATTGTTTGTTGATGGTTCAGCTCAAGTTATTGAAGGTAACAGACGAGCAGGATATGCAGTAACTTCCACCACTGAAGTAGTTGCTTCAGGTCGCCTTCCAGATCATTTTTCAGCTCAAGCTGCAGAACTAGTAGCCTTAACTAGAGCATGCACGCTAGCTTCAGGATCGGTTGCAAATATCTACACAGATTCCAGGTATGCTTTTGGGGTAATTCATGATTTTGGTGTCATTTGGCAAACCAGAAAATTTCTAACTTCTGCTGGATCCCATTAAGCATGCTGGATTAGTGAAAGATTTAATGTTTGCCATGAAACTCCCAAAGAAATTAGCGGTGATCAAAGTGAAAGCACATCTCACAACTAATACTACGGAAGCTAAAGGTAATGCTCTTGCTGATGTAGCGGCTAAACAGGCTTGTTTCTATGCAACTGTACAAGTGTGTTCAGGTAGTACAGCACAGAAGATAATTCTACCTCCTGAATCAATCGTTGACCTGTATAAAGACGCCTCTATATGAAGCATGGACATGGTTAGACAAAGGAGCCACTGTGGATTCATCCGCTGCTGGACCAAAGGGGAAAGTATGTTGCTCCCGAATCACTGTTGCCATATTTGGCTCAACAAATACACAGTTTGGGTCATAGTGGTCCAGCAACGATGAATCACAGGTTCTCAAATCAATGGTGGAATCCAAAATTCAGAAACGCAGCCACTGAAACAGTCAAGAGATGTGTTACATGTCAGAAAAATAATGATGTACCAGCAGCCACTACACCAGCAGCACATACCCCAGCTCCACCAGGGCCATTTCGTCACCTGCAAGTTGATTACATATCGTTGCCCCTTGTAAAGGAAAACTGACGCTTTTGGTAGTAATAGACAAGTTCTCAAGATGGGTAGAAGCTTATCCAACAGGCGTGCTACAGCTGCACATACTGCTAAATGTCTTGTCACTGATTTCATTCCCAGATGGGGATTACCAGATTGCATTGACTCAGATCAAGGTACCCACTTCACAGGACAGGTAGTCAAGGAAGTGTCTAGAATGTTGAAGATTAAGTGGAACCTTCACTGCCCCTATAGGCCACAAGCATCAGGACAGGTTGAACGATCAAACAGAACAATCAAAACCAGGCTAAGCAAAATGCATCAGGAAGGAGTACCATGGGTTGAAGCACTGCCTGCAGTACTGTGTAGTATGAGAGCATCACCTAACAGATCAGTAGGACTGAGCCCTCATGAGATTATTACTGACGCCCAATGCAGATGCCAGGTGTGATTGATCTTAGAAATGCTGATGTGCACATTGCTTCAGATGCCCTGATCGCCACTGTGAAAACCTCACAAAGGCAGTGCAGAGTGCCAAAGAGAGAGTTGAGTCGTGTTGGCAGACTCCACCAGAAGGTGGACACACAATCGTCCCAGGTCAATGGGTCATGATAAAGGCGTTCAAAAACAAGCCATTAGAGCCTAAGTGGTACGGACCACATCAAGTGATGTTGATTACAGCAGCTGCAGTATTGTGTCAGGGAAGGAAAACTTGGACTCATGTGTCACACTGTAAGGTTGTTCCTCCCCCTGCAGGGATAGGATAGGGCAGACACAAGAACCAGTGAGGAGCCCAGGGAAGAACCGAAAGCAACAGGCTTCGGGGGCCAACCCTGCGGTGAAGATTTCCTCATAGGCCTTTCCCCTCCGTTAGTCCATCCTTTCCTCACTGTTCTTTAGGTGTCGCAGGAATTGAGAAATAGGGAAAGAAGGAACAACCATAGCAGACTATATTTTGAATAGAGGATACAACTCTAATGTTTGCAGACACAACAAATACTGCTCTGTGCCGTTGTTCTCTCTTGTTTGTGTTTCTTTCTTCCTCTGTGCAGATACCATTTGATGGATGTCCTGAGATCCATATGCACCGCCCTTCTCACCTGCGGATGAAGCCACAACCTCTAGAAAACAACTAGAACCATTGCCGAGCCAACTATCACACAAGAAAGAGAAAAGAAAGAAGAAGAAGAAGAAGAAAAAAATACACAACACAGAGACTCACATACGGGAATTTCAGTCATCCATCAACATGATCAAGATTTCCGTACTCTTGATCTTTCAGCAAAATTACACCAGATGACTGAAGATATTTCTTCATGTTTCGGAAACTTGTTAGCAAATGACTCCCGCCTCTCACGAGGAAATGACAGTTCCAACCAGAAAAGATTATTACCCGTAAGAACTTCACGGACCCTAATTGCATGTTTTGATTTCTGTGTCAGCATGCAATTACATATAAGCAACACAGAACATGTACTATGTGCCTGTAACGATTACAAGTTACAAGAATTAACTTTTAAGTGTCTAAATTTGTATTTTGTGAGAGTTATTAGAACTCTCAAAGGGGGAATTGTGAGATTACAAATTTTTAATGTTTAATTTAAATTCACTTCCTGATTAAGAAGGGTCAGGCAAATTCAGGTGCTTGAGATCGTTTCCTGACCATTTGGGCTTGGGACAGCTGTGCTTTTTGTCTCTATGATAATGGTAAGATCAATGAGTCAGACTACTGAGATTCAACCTTTGTTCTGCAAATAGGTTTTGTCCTGGCCAGACGTGGATTCGTTAGGTTTATTGGACCACGGAAGTTTCCGTAACCAACTAACGCCTCCCTCAGATGTTTGCTTTCTTTGATGTTTTGTCTCAACCTCCAAAAGTCCATCCTCCAATTCTGTCTATAAGATACCCTGTAAAAATTACTTAAGATGAGATTTTCGATGACTACAGATAACAAGACATGTCATAGAATAAAGAAATTCTGCTGACGATCCAATCCGAAGTCTCCTGGTCTTCTCTTCTGAGTTTTCTACACTTTAGAAGAACAGAGTTCACAACATCTGCCTGAAGAAAACCCTTATTGTTCTCTGCCAAAGAGAGAGAGAGAGCCACTCCAGCAAATGAGGCACTGACTTCTTCGCCAGTTTTAGGTAACTGCTCAACAGTTTATCAAAGCAGGAGGTCTATCTTTTCCGACAAACTCGTTTGACTTTCTCCACAGCTCTTGAAACTCCAACCGCTTCAGCAGATGTGATTCTGGCAAAGCCAATCACCGGGGAGAGGCATAAAGACCTAGAAACAACCAGCCTTCACATGCTGCAGGCCCCTTAGTAACGGACAATTTTTTACAATCGCTCTCCCGAGAACTCAATATGGAGCCATGAGTGGGCTCTGGTAACTCATCTTGAAAGAGCGCTCAGAACGGATGATGAAAGCTTAGTAGAGGTGGAGGAGGAAGTATGCAGGCATTAAAGGCAGGAAATTGATGCCGGGCATTAGGTTGTGCTGAGAGAATTCACAGCCGGCCGTCTGTAAAACCAATCACGAGGTCATGCAAAGCGCGTGCAAACCGTGTGGGAGCTCGATGACAGATGAGGACAATGAGACAGCAAATCAAGATGGTGAAGAAATCGTGAGGTTTCAAGGTGTTTTGCATATATTACCTCACTTTATAGTGTAAACAATGATGTTGAAATCGAAGAAATGTAAGCAAGATTGAAACAAAAACTCATTGTGTCAAGCATGTTTATTTAGTGGGTAGAGACTTGTGTCAATGGGATTTGCAAAAATAATCATTGCTCTTGCAAATAAATCAAGAAATCACTATTGCCACAGAGAAGATTGTAAAGTACATCATATGGAAAGTAGAACAATAGCTACTTGTGTGCTAACAAATCCTGTTTTCTAACAGTCACTTGGCTAAGAGTGAGTGCTCAATTGACCTATCTGTAAGCCCCTCCTCGAACGCAGACTAGCCAATGGCAGTCGAGTATCAGTTGCACGGGAGCAGAACTCGGACATCTTTAGGTTTCAGCCCATAGAAACATTGGAAGATCCGAAGCTCGCATCAGTTTTATGGGGTTTTGATTCAAAACTTCAAAATGATTTATCTGGGGTATTGTAACACTGATTTAGGGTGTCCTCAATTAAGGAGTTTCATAGTCGAAATTGAATTTTCAAATATTGCTGATATTCGACTAATAGTCGAATCATTTATTTTGGGGCGGGGCAAAATACATTACCAAGAGTCAAGTCAGACATTCGACAGTAATTATTACGGACTTTAACACACAGGGAAAATGTGTAACGGACGCCTCGCAGATACAAACGGAGTAACTAAAGTTTTATTTTTTTTATTAAAAGACAGTTAACATTAAACGTCAGCGAAACTAAGAATTAACTAAAAACTAAACATTCCGAGTGCACAAGTGAATGTGTCTGCGCGGCTCTGAATGAACTCCTTTTTTGTATGCTTTCTTCATGCAACAACGTGCCGAAACATGGCAGCTAAACTCAAAATGAATAGTGTTCTCATTATAATGTTATGTATATTACAGGCCGAGTCATAGTCATTAATATTATTGTTGTTTGTCCTAGGCGTGCTGAAGAGATAATCACCGTACTACTACAATGAAGCGCTTTTACTGCAGCGCAACTCAGCCAAATGCATCTCATACGAGATAAATAATAGCAGGCCTATATAGACTATATATAAAGCGGAATATATGGAAAATTCCATATTTTTATTTACAGCATTATCATAACAGGCTGTGTTAACTTATTGAGAGAAAACCGGTAGTTCTCTGTGAAATCAGACATTTGAGCACCCCCATATCGCCAAAATGATCATAACACCCTGCGAATATTCGACTGTGAGATTAGGAGTTGAATCAGGCTCCTCCTATCGAAGCATCGAATCGACGACTATTCAGGGGTCACCCCTACACTGATTCCAGGTATCCTGAGAGGATGGGAAATACAATTTTTATTACATTTCCTGAATCCAAACAAAACAGAGCAAAATGTCCCTAAGTGTTCAACCCTAATCCCAGTGAAGACAAAAAAATATCATTTTCTGGTTGTCATACACTCATTAAGTTATAATTTTCATCTGCTCAAGCAGAACGTTAAACTAGCTAACGATAAAGTTAGTGAGTCCATGCTAATGTACAAACCTAAATAGCGGACCGATCGCATCTCGTACAGTGTAGATCAAAAACACATGAACGAAGGTCTACATTTCAGTGCCTCGCCATATTACACTAGTTAAATGTACATTAATTTAACTGTACCCTGCGATACATGAACAGTGTTGATCCTGCATGTTGTCATCTGCCATTGTGATGACCGACCGCAATATGAGACTTCTTCCGCTTATATTGAGATCTGTAAACCCTCACTTCGAGTTAGTTAAATACCCACCATATTTATTTAAAAAAATATATATAAATCCCTCCATGGAATATTTAATTCCCATTTGGAGGCCTTCTGTTTCTAAAATTGTGCAAAAACATCATGGGACAAGATTTTCACACCGCAGCTGTCATTGTAAGCAACTCTTTTTGTGTGAGGGAGCGACGGTAACTGAGGGGGGTGGGGCTTACCGATAGGTCAATTCATGTACTGATTTAAAATTATGTTTTTTCAGTCTTTTCTGTCAGAATGATGGAAAGCGTTTTGAATTAGTCAAAGCTCAGGCAATGTGGAATGTTTCCTGTTAACTCAAACTCTAGTGTCGCAAGCACCATGCTCTACCTGTTGAACTACTCCTTTGCAATTATTTTTTTTTGGTGAGGAGATGGTATTTAGCCCCCAGAGTACAAGACTGAAAGAGAGCAAGAGAGAAAGCAAGCTGTCATTGCTATTAAACCTGCATGACTCTAGCAAACCAGTGCCAAAGACTGTTCCCATGTCAATTAACAGACCAAGATGTTCCAGTTAATCCAACTGCATATGTTATTAACTTGTATTCTTATTTGGCAGAAGACGCGATGAAATGATGCCTGACAGTTTAACGTAACGGTCCTCCATCTTGGACCGTTCCATAGCGGGGGAGGAAGATAATGAGAAAGAAACGCAGTATCACATCTCAAATTGAACTCACAATTAGGGGAAAACAGGGTTGATGTATTTCCCAAGATCACTGGCTAAACAATTCAAAATCCCAATGGAGAACATTGATGGTCTCCATCCATTACTGGAAGAACTGATAATGATATAATGATAGCTTTTTGAAGGAGGATATGTGACTGCAATAGAGGACAATCGGATTATGGTGCACAGTTTATCTGCAGTATGACAAATCAAAAAGACATAAAATAAACATGGAGTTAACATACACCACCTGTCAAAATGATTGATGACAGGATGGGCGGACTAGTATAGGGGGACTTCGGTATATGGGCGGACTTCCAGTATAAGGCGGACTTCCTGTATAAGGCGGGACTTCCTGTATAGGCGGGACTTCCTGTATAAGGCGGGACTTCCTGTATAGGCGTACTTCCTGTATAAGGGACTTCCGGTATTATAAATCATGTTATTGACAGTAGGTTTTGATGATTTTGACAGGTGGTTTTGATGGTTTTGATGTTATTGACAGTAGGTTTTGATGATTTTGACAGGTGGTTTTGATGGTTTTGATGTTTTGACAGCAGGTTTTGATGATTTTGACAGGTGGTTTTGATGGTTTTGATGTTTTGACAGCAGGTTTTGACAGCAGGTTTTGATGATTTTGACAGGTGGTTTTGATGGTTTTGATGTTTTGACAGCAGGTTTTGATGATTTTGACAGGTGGTTTTGATGGTTTTGATGTTTGACAGCAGGTTTTGACAGCAGGTTTTGATGATTTTGACAGGTGGTTTTTGTTTTTGAAGGCTGTATAATAAATGACAGCAGGTTTTGATGGTTTTGATGTTTTGACAGGTGGTTTTGTTTTTGAAGGCTGTATAATAAATGACAGAAGGTTTTGTCTTTTGAAGACGCTGTTATCAGGAAATTCCCTCCCATCCGCCCGCTTCCCATAGCAGCGTATATAAATGGGTCAGTGTGTTCTACATCAATCAGAAAGAGAAAACATGAGCTACATGAGCATGGACTGTTTATCGCCCCTAAATCCCCAGAGGCGGGGTGAGCAGCAGAACGACGGACAGTCTGATGGCCAGTCTGACTATGGCACCGAGAAAACCTTTCGGTCACGTCCGTTTGACAAACTTTCTCCATGAACTTCGGAATGGACTAAAGGTGAATTTATGATGAGCAGTAACAGTGTATTCGGGTACAAATTTCATAAATCAACTCGAGTTGTTATACTCTACACCACCGACAACGCAGGCGAGTTTCAGCCCGGGAAGACGCGTGTGTTGTATTTCCTGAAAAGACTGGTCATTATTTTACAAATTTGTCTGGAAGGATCTGAACAGCGGCTGCGAAGAGCCTTTGTACATTTCAGAGTGGGACGGGTAGACCCGAATGTCGGTACCGCGTGGTAGGTGACCACGCTAAAAAGAACAGATGATTCTGTCTACATATTCTGCTGTAAAGACAAGACAAAGCTCAACAAAAATCGGTCAGGGGTCGTCCTGCCTAACGAGCATAACGATTTGTATGAAATGCAATTTTGTTCAAGTGGCGCGATCTGGATCTGCTGGCCGGTATTTTTCAATAATAAACAAGATGTTCAAATGGTGCGAGCTGCATGACGGCTACAACAAAATTAAAGTGCAGCTGTTCCACCCTGAGAGATGCGCGCAGCAGTACATACGCCGCTTATTCCGCCCCCATTTACTACGACATCCGGAAGCTTCGCCGGTCAGACCCTCCCAGGCGTTTATAAACCATGGCTGCAGTGCTACGACGCCCCGCCCCTTTACTACATTTGCCATAAAGTCAGTGCCACACCGTCGTCGTAGCAGATAGACGGACGCACCTGACCCCACTCCAACGCACTCTGTGGATCAAATAGTTCCTACGGCTCGGCTTTAGACCAGACCGCCGGACCAAGCGGCGAACCTTTGAGAAAGAAGACTAGAAAACGGATCGTTCTACCTCACCGGCCTGTCCTGAGAGAAACCGGTTCGTTTTACCGGCGATCAGTCCTGAAACCAGTCCTGACAGGAAAACTCTTTGTCCGACGCCGAGCAGTCCTGCGACGAGTCTTGACAGCGTATTTCACGGTAAGACTATCTACATTATTTAAACTCAAATTGAATCATACCATTAAGATTTTTGTGTTATATTTCTACACAGCAGGTTCGGGTTATAGCCCTGACCACATACGAGTTGGAATACGCCTCAACGCATCACTTGGACAAGCACAAAGGCGGGTCAAACATCATATCCTTTTAACTCACCGGAAGAAGACATTGAAGTTGAAGAAGTGCGGTGTCTCACTCGGTTGACGAGCCACTCACCGATACTAGGCGCAATAATTCAATAGAGACATTAGGTCAAGAGTTTCGCGACGCACAGATTGATATAAACAACAAATACATTGAGCTGCGTGGACGTACAGGATGATATAAACAGCAATTTGACTGCGCTATGTAGTGAGTTGCGTGAAGCACACAACGAAACCCATCGCGCAAGATTAGACACATTAGCGAGGCTCGCGCCTCTCACCTCGAGACACGTAGCCGATTGGACACACAGGATCGCTTCATTCAAAATGCGGTCGATCAAACATTTCGTATCCAGACCATGAGATCAACCCTGGATCAGGAATTTAATAGAAGCGATCGTAGGGTAACTGAATTCCATCGCGAATTGGTACTCATGTTTCATCATCTTATTCTCGTCATCATTGATGGTACAGAGGAGTAAATTCAATATAGATGTATTCCATTAAACTTTTATGGTTGTAGTTGTTTTCTTCACCTATCATGTATTGATTTTTATATTCCATCTATGCTTTGATTTTTATATTCCATCTATGCTTTTGATTTTTATATTCCATCTATGCTTTGATTTTTATATTCCATATACTCTATGATTTTGCATACTTTCTATACTCTATGATTTTGTAATATTTCATGTTTTGGTCTGAAATCTAAAATGGATGGGTCAAAAGCTTTTTGCATGAGCGACGACACACAGAACTGTCACCGGACGAGATTGAAATGCTTAAGTTTGCTGCGGACGAGCTTTTAATGCTTCCGGATTCTTTAGAACAGTATTTGTTTAATCTAGAATCTTCGCAACCCCCACTAATTTGGATCATTTTGAATTAGCTGAAAATCCAAATATTAATTTGTACGATCCAGTGCTGAACGAGACGCTAATTTGGATCTTTTGAATTAGCTGTAAATCCAAATATTAATTTGTACGATCATGTGCTAAGCGTAGACAACAATCCTGTTGTACAATATGGTGGTGTTTTAAATAATCAACCCCAGCATGTACCGACACCGATCCTGACTGCGACGACACAGAGCACCCTGACGGTGATGATACTTCACAGCCATCGACCAGCAACACGAGACCCACATCAGGTAATGTTGACGCTTACGCGAGACTGACCTAATAAACAGAGTCGATTAAGCCATACGGAAATTGATACGCTGATTCGAGAAGGTGGGTTCGTTAACGGATATCACGCTTTTACCGCGACCTCGGTTCAACAGCGTGTCGTTGAGAAGGAGCATGAATCTGAGAGAGATTAACTCTACAGATTTGGCCTCTTATCACACTTCCTTACATGGCATGTTGCCGCTAGAGAAATCGCCACGATGCCCCGTGATCAATATGACCATGTCGGCACCCACTCTACAAACACCTATCAGCGGTGTTCTCACACCGGTAATGATTATGACGTGGATTCGCTTATGGATCAATTTGAAAGAGTTTTACAGAGCAACGAGCAGTTATTATCGGACGACGCTGTCGAGATCGACGCTGCCGTAGCCATGAACAGACAAGGAGGTGGTCGACGACGTAAACTTACAGATCTGGCCGTTGATCAGGTAATCCAAAAAAAGACGAATTTGTTCTGTCCCATAAATTTGTCGAATCAATTGTGTTTCTCTATTTGTCTCGCTGCTTTTCTTAACCCCCAACTACCCGAGAGTGAGTTAGAAAAACTGGCTGTCACCATCCAAAACAGCGCCGGCTTCTCAATTCAAGACCGAATCGCTCTTAGCGACATAGCTTCGTTTGAACGAGCACTAGGCATTAAAATCGTTGTATTTCACAGATCGAATGCCATGGTCTTAGAAACGTAATAAAATTGTGACGAACTCCACCCTAAAACGGTGTTCCTCTATCTACATGATGATCATTACTACATGATAATGAATCTGACCGGTTCTTAGGTTCGCCATACGCCTGTCAATTTTGTTACAAAAGTTACACCACCGCAGAGACCATCGATGTAAGCAAGCCTGCAATGTCTGTTTTGACGAATGTCACAGGTTCCTAAAAGAACCATACATTGCCCCGATTGTTTGCGTTACTGTAAATCGAGCTATTGCTTCGAAATGCATAAAAGAACCCTCCCGGTCAAGAATCCCTCCTGTGATATTATCAAATACTGCAAACTATGCGGCTGGCGTTACTACGTTAAAGCGGGTGACAAGAAAACAAAACACATATGTGCCCGGACAAATGCGTCCATTGTCGAGAACGCCTGACGGGCCAGGGATCACACCAATGCTTCATACAGCCCTAGAGCCTAAGGAGCCATGCGAGAAATACATCTTCTGATTTTGAAACGCGTTACGAAAACGGTAGACACGTGGCTAATTTTGTTTGCGCAATCACATTCAAAGGGAAGAAATTTACGGCTGAGGGTACCGACTGCATCGCTAAGCTAATCAACCGCTTCAGACACCCCGATATAATGGCTACTGCTTCAGCTCATTACGCCCAGATTCGACGCCTTTCTGATTCTCGAGTATTTTTGCAAAGCCGGGATTGCTATTGAGGTCATAATGCAAGGATGTAAAATAATTTTCATGTACGATTTAATCGCTTGGCCAACGATACATCGATAGTTACTCATTTTTTCCAATGGCCCTTGCCAAAATGCCCGTAGCGTTAGACTTAACGACGACTGAAAAAGGCTACTTCCCCCATCTTTTCAACAGGGTGGAAAACGAGAACTATTTCGGACCATACCCCGACAAAAGTTCTACAACTATAACATGTCGGATAAAGACCGTGAAAAGTTTGATGCGTGGTACAGCACAGTTGAGGGCAAGTGGTTTGACTTCAGGAAAGAACTGTACGCGTACGGCGTTAACGACGTCGTCTTATTACGCGAAGGTTGCATGAAATACCGGGAGGCATTCATGCAATGCGCCGGACTTGACCCTTTTGGCTTCGCGACGCTCGCCGGCTGCTCGATGGGGGTCTTTAAAACACATTATCTCGGCAGAAACACGCCGCTCTCACGCATAACAAAGCGTACATCGATCAGAATAAGTCCTACTCAAGCGGCTCGATCGAATGGCTCGAGTATGTCAAAAGACTCGAAACGTGGACGCTCACCACGCCGTAAACCACGGCGGTCATCGATCGGTAAGTACTTTTTAGACGGCTACTACCAGCAGGACGGTGTGCGGCACGGCTTAGAATACGCAGGGTGCATCTTCCACGGGCACTGCTGCCGCTTTGAACCCCATGAGTCTCACCCCTTGTCGGGAGTACCCTATGGGGTTCTCAGGAGACAGTTTGACGATAAGATCGAAATTCTGCAGAACGTGACGGTTTGCAAATCGAGGTTCTTTGGGAATGTGAATGGAACGACATGAAAAGACCGATCCTCTGTGATAGAATTTATGACCGGTTATTCCCCCAGAGAGACTGAACCCTCGAGACACCCTGTTTGGCGGGCGACTAACGCTTATAAACTCTATCACAAAGTGAGCGGAGATGAGAAAATAAGGTATCTCGATTTCACCAGCCTCTACCCCTTCTGCCAGGCTAGGAAAAGCTACCCGATTGAACATCCAGAAATCATTTTCAACAATTTTGAACCGATTGAAAATTATTACGGGCTTATCAAAGCGACCGTGTACCCTCCCCGCAAATTACTGCATCCTGTTCTCCTTACAGATGCCAAGGAAAACTCATGTTTCCGTTATGCCGAACCTGCGCCACGATCAAAACCAGACCACGAGCTGTACCCACACGGATGAGGAAAGATCACTCCGGCTCCTGGGTATCCATTGAGCTTTTAAAAGCCATCGAGAAGGGTTATGTGGTAGCCAAGATTGACGAGGTTTGGCATTTTCCACAACAGTCAGACACGTTGTTTGTCGAATACGCCAAAACGTTTTTGCGGTTGAAACAACAAGCGCCGGGTTACCCGTCAAATGTTGTCACGGACGCTGAGAGAGAAACTTACATTCGCGAATATTTCAAAAAGAGGGGATTCAACTCGACCCGAAAAGATCAAGCACAACGCTGCCCAGAGAGCGATCACCAAACTTATTTTGAACAGCTTGTGGGTAGGTTCTCTTTAAGATTAACTTACCTCAAACGACTCTGGTGAGCGAGCCGAAGATTTCACCAGAATCGTTGCAATACCGACACCTTGTCGTATTTCTCATTCGCCTCAGACGACGTGGCTCTCGTCCAGCATAAACCCAACAAAGAGGATGTTTGTAAGGGTCGCGACGTTAACGTGTTTATTGGTGCGCTCACCACAGCACGCCCGACTGGAATTGTACGAATTGATGGACAGACTCGGTGACCGTCTTCTTTACTCGGACACAGACAGCGTGTGTTCGTGTCTAGGGACGGCGACTGGGAGCCGCCTCTGGGTGATCATTTGGGCGAGCTGACGAGCAAATAGACGATGGGGATTTTATTACAGAGTTTTGCGCTAGCGGCCCTAAATCGCAGTTTCCAGACGTCCAAAGGGAAAGTGTGTATGAAAGCTAAGGGATAACGCTGAATGCTAAAAATTCCCAAGCCATCCGCCTGGAAACCCTGATTGGTCTGGTTGACAGTTATGTGACGTCGCATGATAGTACCAAATACATCCTGGCTCACACAGAAAACATTGTGAGGGATAAAAGACTCTCACGTTGCACAACAAATCAGTCGTTAAAAGGTTTAAGGTGGTGTATAATAAACGCAGACTTTGCCCGATTTCACCACGCTTCCTTATGGCTACTGATCAGATGATGATGCACAGAGGGTCGATGGATGTTTCCGATTTTGATTTCAGACTACAACATCCATTTAGTTGTGTTATAAGCGGACCGTCCAATTCTGGAAAGTCTTATTTTGTGAAACTTTGTTGGAAAAAGGTTTGAATTTAATTTCCAAGAAAATTGAAAACATTGTTTGGTTGTATGATTGTTGGCAGCCTTTGTACGATGATGTGCTTAAATTGTACGACATTAAATTTGTGCAAGGAATACCAGAGAGTCTGAATGATGATGATTTGCTACCCGTCACTAAACCAAATCTTCTCATCGTGGATGATTTGATGCAGCAAGCCAGCGCAAATTCGAGCTTCAAAGGGTGTTTACGCAGGTCCATCACCGCAATCTTAGCGCTATTTATATAGTGCAAAATTTATTTGTACAGGGTAAATCCAGCCGAACCATCAGCTTAAACGCCAATTATATGATTCTGTTTAAAAATCCTGGACGTCAATCAAGTAGCGATGCTAGGACGCCAAATGTACCCCGGAAACACAAAATACTTTATGGAGTGTTACCACGATGCGGTCAACCAACCTTTCGGCTACATAATGATAGACTATAAAGCAAAACTCCCGAGCAGTACCGTCTCAGAACAGGATTGCTTTCCGACCATCAAGTGGTTTATATCCCGAAAAAGAAGAAGAACGTGATCAAATCACCATGTCCGCCAGACTTTGTAAACATCTGCCGGTGTTAAAACTGCTACATAAAGCATCTCCTAAACAACGGCGCCTTATTTTACAATCGGCGTCCGACGAATTCATTTTATCGCTGTGTGAAGTGGCGCTAACATCCTCTACGGGACTATTCCGGTCAATCCGCAACAGTACCGAAAACTGAAAAGAGAAAAGCCGAAATTAAATTTGTAGCCGATAAAAAATCGGCATAGCGGCAAAGAAACGAGTCTTCAACCAGAAGGGTGGATTCCTTTTACCGCTTCCTGAGCGCCGCCGCATTCTTTCTTTCGAGCTTGATAGCAAACAGATAGGATGGAGTACGCCGAGAAGATGTATTTAGTCCCGCAGCATCAACTGGATAAGGCGAGAACTGAAAATGTTCGCGAGACTATTCAACAGAGCGTGGAAAACGATTTGGACGCCGCCATGAGAAATATTTTACTCCGCACTGATTTGAACCCGTACGAAAAAGCAAAACTTTACACAAATACCCTGAGCAGGTTTTTGACCATCGTTAAACAAGGCGATCGCGAGAGCGGTGTTTTAACGCAGTCGTTACCCGACCCCACTCATAAAGATGAAGTACCGATTGGCTAGCGTCGAAGACGACGGTGCTGAGGAGCATGTGGTGGATGAAGTTCTGAAGAATGTACCTTCGAGAAGTGTGAAAAACAGCAGATACATATTAGACAAGATGTCTAAAGCTAAAGGACTAAGCGCGGTGGAACGAATCGGGGAGTTTGTGTTCAGGGGTAAAGCCATACAAGGCTCACACATGGTCGATTTGTTAAAAAATGTCACGGCCCCGCAAAAGGTTCGTGATAACCGGAGACCTGTAGGATGGTCAGAGTTTCTACGTTTTGCCGAATTAAACATCCCTTTTCTACAGTGCCGAATCAACAGGTCAGGAGCACAATTAAATCTCTAAAGAGTAAACCGACACCGCCCGTGTCAGACCTTCTAAAAGAGCACGAAGACATTCACGCTCCGTGTTTCCAGAGTCCGAAGACTCTGTGTTTAAACTCGACTATCGATCCAAGACAATGGTTGGAATTTTAACGAATCCTTTCATGTGTGTGTGTGTGTGTGTGTGTGTGTGTGTGTGTACATTAATATGTATCTTATGATTCAATAAAAGATTAAAAATATAATGGTTTTAAGATTTTTATTTATATGTCAGACATGTCTGCACACAGTGAACGAGGAAAACATTTTATCATTACAAACATACGGTCTTAATCTCTTCACAAATAGGGACACCATTTTATCATTTTTAATATAATCATCGGTGTATAGTTTCATCACATGGTTATAGTCGTATCCTCTGGCTAAATGATATAGAAAAACACACAGTGCTGACCGCAGGTATCCGATGAATAATCCTGGACTCGCCTGTCGGAATATAATACGTCGGCGCTGGCTGCTAGAAAGTTATTGATGGTGGTTGGAAAGCGATGGCTGTTGGGCGGATTTCAAGCTGTCGAAAAACACGTGGGCCCGTCTTGGGTTAAATAAACGGCGATCCAGTGCTCACCTGGTAGCCTAGCAGGGTGAGTGTTAATGATACAGGCCGACGGTAAGATCCTCATGGGTTTTTGGGTAGTTGATCGCTCGGTAGAACGCCGAGAAAATGAGTCCTGCATGTAATTTTATCCATGATGGCGGTGAGTTGCAGTGTGTTCATCTCAATAGTAGTCTATCAGTACCTGGCGGTTAGACAATTCAATGATGCTGTCAAATACCGCGTAAACAATTAAATTAATGGTATTCGCAGTGGTTTTCTGAAACGAGCTTCGACTCTGATATTCCCGGACTTGATGAGGGAAATGTGCTGACCGCACTCTTCGTCCGGCGTGAGGTTAAATGCGTAGTGTGTATCCGCTCAGGAAATCATTCCTGCCAATACAGAGCGGTTGGTCTTTAAGGTGTCTCCGGTCGTCATCACCAACTGATAATATTCTCGTACTGCCGAACCAGCTTCAAATTAGGTTGTAGAGGCTTGGAGGGATATTGTTGACCGTCCGACGAGACGGCTAAGAATTCCAGATCGTAATGTTTGAACGCGAATGGATTTTTGTGTAGGAACCGGTGAATGCATCGTTGTCGACCATGGCAATGACGATAGACTTTGGTAGCGTTCCTAAAACAGATTTTCCTGATTCAAACACGAGAGCCGGCCGGTATGGAGAACGATTTTAGACTGACCCTATCGACAGGGTACTTGGCCGTTGTCGAGAGTAACGTCCTGAGCGTGAGCCAGTCTCACCGGTGGTGATACAGTAACTTTCTTGACAAATAGGGATGCGGACACTATATTTAATTTGTAAGCCACATCGCCGGCCCTCATCAGACAGAATTCATCTTTTGCTTGAATAAGTCGTATCTTGATATCAACCCCGCTTATCATAAGTTTCTCTTGGAAGAATATATCGCTGTGTATGGGGCAAGTAGTTCCACCTCCTTGCTTTCGCTGGTGTAACCCGATCTCTTCGACAACCCTGCTATGGCCTGCGGGTCTTGAACATCCATGTGACCCGCCGTGTCTTTATGGAACAATCCAGCGCTGAAGACAGATTCCAACGTATCTTTACCGTAGTTGATCAGACTCGATGATACAGCGATAAGGGTAAGTGCTCGAACTCTGAGAAATCAGACGATCGCCGAGGGTCACGCCGACTTGTGAAAATATAGTGGCTCGGGTAGTTGATTAGACCCACCTTCGCAGGGTGTGCAATCTCTTCCCGTTAGGTCTCGTGATTTTCACCCGTAGATAGAGCATTGTGTTATTGAGATCCACATAATCATCGCCGCTTGCCTGCGATAAAAATTCCAATGGTGCAGAGCCCGATATGGCCGATAATGGGGCTACTTCTAAATAGCCGTTTTCTCAATAACGGTCTGTGTCAGCGGGACCGAAAATAAGTCCAGCTCGGACTTGATGCATTCTCCGACATGCGATGCAGTAGCGCCATGTTAGAATATGGATTTTGTGGCTCTCTTGATCGACACGCTTCGACTGACAGACCTCTTACGCTTTCTGCGACGAGTGAGCGCTTGTTTGATCCGCGCACTGTTTTCTTCTTCTTCGGCGCTGCCCGCTGACCACGCCTCCTCACACCCGGTGGTTTAGACATTCTCTACGTGCCATGACCATCAGACCGGACCCGCCTTGAGCTTTATCGCTATGCGAGCCAAAACGCTTTGAGACGACGTCCGGATACTATATTTTTAGCTGCCGATTTTAGGTGTGGTTTCGCGAAGCTAAATCCTCTTTTTAACAACGGTACGGCCATCCTGAACAGCCCTCTGAATAGACCTCCTAACCCCGCACCGTACATAACTCCCGATCCCGAATAACCCGGTAAACCGCAGCCGCCTGATTTTGGTAATAGCTCACATAGTCCGCGGTATTGGGCTCTCCGGGTCTATAATAAACCATTTTTAAAGAATAGAAATATTTTTTGGTTTAAAGTGTAGTTTTACGATGACTTTCCCATAAGAAAATGGTACTTTGTGGTTTTGATCGTCCTTCAACTCTATGACGATGCTGGTGATGTGATCCTTGCTGATCGATGCGTAATGGGGGTTGTCGTATCTAGCAATGACCACGTCGTTGCCTTTACCCGTTATATGTACGCATCTCAAAAGGGGAACGTAAGAATCTCCGACCGCTTGGTATTGGATGATGTCGGTGTAAACGTACATTGTGTAGAACCCTGCGTTGATATCGCATTGATGAGGAGCGTACATGATGACGCTTATGCGGTAAAATCGGGTTCTTTATGATAGTTTAAACCTCCGAGAGGTTTTAGCGTCATTCCTAAAATAGTGGCGAGTCTTCCCGGAAACTCATTGAAACGGTCAGATACACCTTGTTTTTAATTCGTCCATGATTCAATACGGCCGCTGGTGCGATGAGTTGATTTATAGCCCGGAGGATCGCACGAATGTTTGCGTAGTACCCTCCGCTTATGTATAATTTTGTAATTATAGAAAACCAATATTTGAGGGATTGCTATCCGGGGTTCCGGAGCCGTATGTAGGATGAAATGCCCATCTTCGTCATTAAAGTTGTACCAACTTCTAGGATATTCGATTTCGAGTCCGAACTTCCCATTGTCCTTTCAAGTTTATAGCTTTAGCCAACCTGGTTGTATAGCTGGATATACGATTTTCAGGATAAACCGACGATGACGCATTGCACGGCAACGTGACGTAGAACCCGTGATCCTCCATGACGGTCCTTCGCCGTATGGTCTCATCCGATAACGACGGTGCGTTTAAGGAGATTGCAAGTCCAGCAGAGTTTTTTATCTATATAACTATTAAATTTTGAAGTCCATCCTAGCCATTTCACTAAAACAAGCGTAGATTTCCTTGTTTTTCTGACCTAAAATCTTTTCCACCTTAAAAGATTTGTTTTACCCACAATTATTTTTGCAGCTCTTCTTCATAAAACCCCTCGATGACATCCCATCATAATCCTTGAGTCTGTAGACCGGGGTTGACGTGGAATACACGAGGATACGGTGAAAAATTCTTCCGTGTAGTTCTGCTCATAACCTTTGGCTTAACGGGCCTCTCACTTTAGAAATCCTGACGACGCCGCCGACTTTGAAATTAAATACGGTCTTCTTCTGCTTCTTTATATCGCCGCAAGTTTTGAAACACTTGACCCTCATTTACTTTGTCGCCCACGGGTCTCATTCTGATACTTCGGTGATAACTGGTGTTGTACCCTTGAATAATGTCTTGTAAAACATCTATGTATCGGATGGAATTTGTAGCCGATAAAAATCTCCACATGCGGCTTTTAATGTTCTATTAAATCGCTCCACGACACTGGCTTTCAAATCCGTAGCGGTAGCGAAGTGGTTAATGTCGTGCTTTTTCATCACATCTTGAAAATGTTTGTTAAAAATTCCTTTCCCTGATCCGTCTGCAATTTCTGAGGCACACGACCCTCTTTGAGTATAGACTGGAACGCTTTAGTAACCTCAATGCCGCTCTTATTCTTCAAAACTCGAACCCATGAGAACTTGCTAAACACATCTATGCATGTCAGTAGGTATTTATGACCGTCATTATCCTTGGCGAGGCACTCATGTCGACAAGATCGGCCTGGAACTGTGTATCGATCCCACACAACCACTCTATTTCGTTTGTATTTTATAGGTGCTGTTTTGTGTAATGTGTAAGCATCCTCACCAGTCAACCATTCTGAAACCTCTTTATCGCTTAGACGGACGCCGCTATCTTTTAAGACGGCGTCTTTTAATCGTTTTTTACCCCCTAGAGAGCCGGGGTTGGACGGTGTATAATAAGCCTTTTTCATGAGCTCCGACATGCTGTCGTTTCAACCGATGCAAAAGAATAACGCGTACAAGTAGTTTGAATCAATCTTTTATTAAAAAAACGTTACAGGATGCATGCAAAATCTAAGTAAATGGTATTAATTCAATCTAAGTAAAATGATACACGTAAAGTAAAAAATGGATATAATACAACACACTAACTAAGAATGGTTAGTAAAAAGAATAATGTAGCAAATAGTTAGTAATAATGACATCAATGATAGTCTAACCAGAAAAGAAAGTCGCGGCAGGCCATCATGTTTTTGTCTAGGATGTAATCAACATACATTACGACAATTTTGTCAACGGTCTCATGAATATCGGCATGTTTTTGAATTTCATCATCATCGCTTTCATTCAAGATCAACTCAGTACATACATCCGCCACATAGGTAGAAGTACACAACACATCGGTGATTTCGATCGTACATTGTGATTCAATCATCATATCTAGAACCTCTTTATCATTACATCAGGGGGTCGGTACCATCAACACATTTATCCGTCAAATCGTCCCATGAATTAGCCAGTCCTCTTATTAACACCTTATTTTTCTTGAGATTTGCCTGACGCGTAGTGTTGTGGCCAACTGGAATATCGGGGTGGGCGGCGTCCGCAATAATCTTATACAGCAGCTCAGTCATCTGCCGTCTGTAATGCTCTTTAAACATGAATTCCATACAGCTCCTTAGGCTAGAGGCTACACCCATGCTGGAGCTGACTTGGTCACCGCCATTCACAATTGAAAGACCTTGCCAGAGATCAACGACGTCAGACTATTTCCTTGCAGGGTTTGTCCAGAAGTTTCAGCCTGATTTCTTCTAGCTTGGCAACTATGAATGGTTCGTCTTTAATTCGTGCAGAATAGTCCCGACTGTCCCTTGGATACGATGGGGTGAGATTTTAACCCACAGCGGTTTAGGAGAATACCGATGATGGAATGAAAAAGGGCTTAAACAGCTTGCCTGACAGCTCGTCAAAGTGTGTGTCGAAGTAGAAGTTGGGAGGGTCAAACAGACAGGAATGTTGTAGCTGGCTAGGATGGTCAATCGCACACCCCTCGCAGTCTTCCTTCAGCTTATCGCCGATGAGATGTTCCAGCAGCACCACGGTCGCTGCTTTTATGATTTTGAATCCGACGTCGCTGAAACATCCGTCTGTAGCGTCGAGACCGGCTTTAGCGATGGGTAGGTAAGTCAGGTTGTGTGATCCGAGGTCTGAGCCCAATTTATCCAGCCAGTCTTGGAGGGTTGACGATGTTAGCCGGACCCCAGTCGTTTTGGAGGTCCGATTCCCAATCTTTGTGGAGGTCCGATGGTCCAAGGGGAAAGTCAGGCAATGGTCGCTATGCTTGTCGCCAGGAGGGTCGAGAATGCTGCCGAAGGAGATGCCGCAGCTACACACATGAGCGGGTAATGAAGCTCCGTCTTCAGCCATGGTTTATAAATGCTGCTTGAGAGGGTCTGGTCACTGACTTTATGGCAAATGTAGTAAAGGGCGGGACGCCGTAGCACTGCAGCCATGGTTTATAAACGACGCCTGGGAGGGTCTGACCGGCGAGCTTCCGGATGTCCGTAGTAAATGGGGGCGGAATAGCGTATGTACTGCTGCGCGCACGCATCTCTCAGGGTGGAACAGCTGCACTTTAATTTTGTTGTAGCCGCCATGCAGCTCGCACCATTTGAACATCTTGTTTATTATTGAAAAATACCGCCAGCAGATCCAGATCGCGCCACTTGAACAAAAATTGCATTTCATACAGATCGTTATGCTCGTTAGGCAGGACGACCCTGACCGATTTTTGTTGAGCTTTGTCTTGTCTTTACAGCAGAATATGTAGACAGAATCATCTGGGTTCTTTTAGCGTGGTCACCTACCACGCGGTACCGGACATTCGGTCTACCCGTCCCACTCTGAAATGTACAAAGGCTCTTCGCCGCCGCTGTTCAGATCCTTCCAGACAAATTTGTAAAATAATGACCAGTCTTTTCAGGAAATACAACACACGCGTTTCCCCGGCTGAAACTCGCCTGCGTTGTCGGTGGTGTAGAGTATAACAACTCGAGTTGATTTATGAAATTTGTACCGAATACACGGTTACTGCTCATCATAAATTCACCTTTAGTCCATTCCGAAAGTTCATGGAGAAAGTTTGTCAAACGGACGTGACCGAAAGGTTTTCTCGGTGCCATAGTCAGACTGGCCATCAGACTGTCCGTCTCTGCTGCTCACCCCGCCTCTGGGGATTTAGGGCGATAAACAGTCCATGCTCATGTAGCTCATGTTTTCTTTCTGATTGATGTAGAACACACTGACCCATTTATATACGCTGCTATGGGAAGCGGGTGGATGGGAGGAATTTCCTGATAACAGCGCCTTCAAAAGACAAAACCTTCTGTCATTTATTATACAGCCTTCAAAACAAAACCACCTGTCAAAACATCAAAACCATCAAAACCTGCTGTCATTTATTATACAGCCTTCAAAACAAAACCACCTGTCAAAATCATCAAACCTGCTGTCAAAACCTGCTGTCAAAACATCAAAACCATCAAAACCACCTGTCAAAATCATCAAAACCTGCTGTCAAAACATCAAAACCATCAAAACCACCTGTCAAAATCATCAAAACCTGCTGTCAAAACCTGCTGTCAAAACATCAAAACCATCAAAACCACCTGTCAAAATCATCAAAACCTGCTGTCAAAACATCAAAACCATCAAAACCACCTGTCAAAATCATCAAAACCTACTGTCAATAACATCAAAACCATCAAAACCACCTGTCAAAATCATCAAAACCTACTGTCAATAACATGATTTATAATACCGGAAGTCCCGCCTTATACAGGAAGTACCGCCTATACAGGAAGTCCCGCCTTATACAGGAAGTCCCGCCTATACAGGAAGTCCCGCCTTATACAGGAAGTCCCGCCTTATACCGGAAGTCCCGCCCATATACCGGAAGTCCCGCCTTATACCAGAAGTCCCGCCCCTATACCGGAAGCTCCGCCCACCTGTCATCAATCATTTTGACAGGTGGTGTATGGTACTTACTACTTGTGCACCCTGTGTTTTTCACAATTAGGTGAGCCTGTAACTATGAAAATGGTCTGTTTTTTTTATAAGGTATCAGTGTATAATTAAGGTATCAGTGTTGGCAAGGATATCAGGGTGTTTTCAAGACAAAATCTAAATGGTGTGATGAACAGGCAAAACACTCAAAAGAGTGCAAAACAAATCCATCTATGACCTCCATCGTTAACAAGAAACAAATCTGAATTCCTGTAAATAAATGAGAGAGAGACTTGAGATAAACAGGATTCCCAACTGGAGAATTGATCCTGGATAAACATAAATTAATTAATTAAATGAAGAAAAAAAAAAAAATTCTGCCATCATATACTCTCCCTCATATTGTTTCAAACCAGTATGACGTTATTTCTTCAGTGGAACACAAAATAATATATTTTGAAAAATTGTCAACATAATGAAAATCAACATAACTCAACATTGGGCGTTGGACCCCCAGTAGCTGACTCTTGTATGGCCTAAATAATTCTTCAGAATATCTTCTTTTGTGTTCTATTAATAGAAATAGTGTTCTATCATATAAAAATAGTACAATATGAGGCTAAGTGAATTATGGCATAATTTTTCTTTTTGGATAAACTGTTAAGACTTCCTACTCTAGCCTTTGACTTGTACAGTATATGATAATAATATTGGCTATAACTACAATATGACATGCATGTATATAATATGAATACTGGGTCTGTCAATCTTATTGTGTATTTTCCTTTTCAAGCGCTCTGAAACATGAATCGAGTTGATTCATTCAAAAGCCAGTCTAACTGATTCATTCACGATTTACGTTGTTCAATTCAATGATTGTGAACAACCGCAGTGCTTCACGTCTCACTGGATAGGAAAAGTTTTTGTGAATAATTTCTTAAATGTCAGTCTGTTCTTTACAAAACTATCACAAGGCTTAAGAAGTCATGAGGAGTAATTTTCTATATTTTGAAGGTGCTTTTGTATTCTGTTGAATTTTGAAAGCACCAGTTCCCTATTCGTTGTACAGTAAGTGAATGTAAAGAATTGCATTGCAATTGTTTTAAATTCCTCCTTTTGACATCCACAAAAGAAAGAAATGGGTCATATGGGTTTGGAACAACCTATGGATGAGTAGATAATGACAGAAGATTCATACTTGTGTCAACTATCCCTTTAAAGGAAACGCTTGCCAGCGATTCGATAAGGATTGGTACAGCACGTGATGACTGGATTATTTAGCTGTTTTGAAATATTTGTGAGATCTGTCTTTTGGCTCACAAACACAAGCAAGTTGTAAATGATTAGAAGAAGCCTGACTCAACAAGCAGACTCGTGTATGAAACACACCATCTATTACAAGATAGCTGTGAAGTTTTTTTTTTTTTGTAAATGACAGCAGTTTTACATTTTGAGGTGATCCTATCTTTTTAAAGTATCTTGGTTATATGCAGCAGTTATGCTGACATTTTAGATTTTCTGATAAAAATAATTTGGCTGCAATAAGAATCTATTGAGGTGAAGAATGAGGGTGAAATACTAGTGTAACTTGTTCCTCTGAACTGTTAAAGAGTTGAACCAACTAAAAATGTTGTAGACTTACCTAAAAAAGGTTTATGTCAAACTGTGAAATTAATTTAAAAACAATGTGAGGAAGCTATTTCTACCTGATCTGACAAATATAACAATGTAATAACTGTAACCTTATGTTAGGTTGTATTAAAATATATTAATATTTTGACTTTGAATGAAACCAGCCAATTGCAATGTTACCACATGAAACAAGTTTTAGGTTGCCTAATAAAACATTGTTATAATGCCAGAATCTTCCTCTTCTCTCAGCTTCTGCTATGCAATTTAAATCATGGCAGTGCCATGTAGTATTGCACTCTAAAGCTAAAAAATCACAACCTTATTAAAAGTATGGGGTGGGGTCATATACTAAAATCTGGTCTGAGAAGCGAAAGGTTGAAAGTTCAAACCCAGGGATTGATTGAACTACAACCTCGGGTTGTTCCAGAAGGAGCATTATCTGTGTCAAGTCAACTTCAATAAAAGCCTCAGTTAAAACTAGTGGTGGGCATAGATTCATTTTTTTAATCTAGATTAATTTTGGAATTAATCTAGATTAATCTAGATTAAAATGGCTCATTTGAATTCTGCCGAAGGCATTCAGAATATGTGTGCTACCCAAATAATGACTAAAAGTAAGTCTTTGAGAATGGGTTTCTCAAGCCAGGTGGCGATTAGACCAGGGCTCATCTCCTGTTTCCAAAATGCATCACAAACTTTAATCTCTTCCCGTCCCAATCCCACGAAAAAACTGGAGGAAAATCCCGTTCCACTCCCGGAAGAATGACTCCCATTCCCTCCCACTCCCGTGTTGTTGTTTTTTTTTTTTTGCCGATAACTGTCAATTACAGTAAAAATATAGTACAGATCACAGCGTGCCCACCTTATTAGTTGAATAAAAACCCAAAATGTCGTTTTTTGTTATTATATTGAACTGAAAGCCATCTTATGCACAGTGTTGCACAGATTAAATTTCATGTAAATCATCCATGCTAACACACGTCTTCTATTTTTATTTTTTAGACATTTCACTCTCTATAGATATATTTTTCAAAGACGGATTTTCGAAGTTTCTCGCTCAAGTTCACAAGAGACCTAAAGCGCATCCTGTTTGCTTAAAAGCGCAACGTTTCGTTGTTATTCTGAGTGCACACAAATAAACGTAGTCTTTACAGATTCGAAAGATGTATTAGGCTACTTTTATCTGTATGACCAAGAATGACGGAGATTTTAAGAGCAAGTGAGCACACCGGAGCCTGTCCTGCAGCAAACGCGCTTCCACACAAACACTTCAATAGCGCACGTTTCTCTAGGTTAACATCATATTGAGCGGCCATGTAAAGTTGCTACTACATACATCTTTCAGATGAAAAGCCATATTTGAGGTTGATGAATGATAGGTGAGCGTTTGGATGTCCTGCCCGATTGTATTACCACATAGACCAGCCGTTAATAATCTGTCCATCACGGACTGCGAGCCTCTAGTTCAAAGACTCGTTCTCGTCCCCTACAGTGCAATTCGGCTAGGTATACATCCGCGCTAAAATATCAGGGTGAAAGTGAAAGTCATCATAGCTTGCGTAGTATAGACCCAGCTCCCAACCCAACTTTGAGAATAGATTAACGGCGATATTTTTTTTATCGTCCGATAAGAGTCTCACGTTAACGCAGCACGTTAACGCCGATAACGGCCCACCACCAGTTAAAACCCATGTAGTATCCCAGTGGAAGTTCTCTGTGGGACTGTGAGCTCAAACTTCCACTGTTCACACGCTGACCGAGGTTCCTCAAAGCGCACATCTCTGAAGGTATGTGCGTCGTTCACATCAAGCTCTGACTGCTCTGTAGGAGCTCATTAGTTTCATTGGGTTTAACCGTATACAATAAGCCGTTTCACAATACTCATACCTTTCTTTTCCGGCGTCGCGCAGAAGCTCCATGAGAGCAGTAAGGTAAAAAACAATCCGATCTCAGTTGGTCCTGCCATTTCTTATGTGTAATACCTCTCCGACTTCACTCCATAGTTAGAAGGGATCTTGTTTCACTGGTTTCTAAATGTTCAGGGATCTTGCCTTCTCGTCTTCTTGAGAAAACTCGCTCGGCTTGGCAGTAAACTTTGACAGCTCCTCCTCCGCGCAAGCGAACCTCGGCAGTGATAGAGGCGCGTTCTGCTGGAACTCGTCTGCGCTCGTGACGTCAGAAGCAGGGGCAGGGAGGAGGTTCGCGCGCGTGCTGTTCAACTTCAGGTAGCTACTTATTGATCTCGAGGTTTGTGACATCATTCTGATGCCAAATTAATTATTTAACCTGCTGCCAATCAACAATGAGGACCCGCAGGGAACACATTGTTTCTGTCTGTTTTTGTCACAAACTTGTCTGCAACAAATTAGATCTACAATGTCTTGCACTCAAAGGTAAACAGAGTGCTGTTGTTACAGTTTAATGCACTGATGAATTGTAAAATAATAGAAATAGGCCTATATGTGGTAATAAGATTGACATGTTCAAAATGAATCCCTTCATTTTAATGAAAAAAAAAGATACTAGGCTATATTAGTAAACCAAACTAAAACTAAAATAATATACATGCACACTAACATTTTAAATTTTGGGGTAAGTAAGACCTTTATTTTTTATTTTTTTAAATACAAAATACAATATTGTGAAATACCATTACAATTTAAAATGACTGTTTTTAACTCATGTCAATCCTCATCTGCCCAGTAGAATAATTACATACGTTTACAAACTTCACCATCTGAATTAACTTTTGTTTATTCATCCATTAATGTCTTTATTTAATGCCAAAAAGCTTGTAACATTTTATAATTATAACAAGAAGAACTGCTAATTCAAACCAGATCTGTTATTTAACATCCATAAACATTTTTAATCATCCATAACATCATCAAAAGTTTTTTTTACTTCTTTCTATTGCGACTTTACTGTCATCGATGGTAATGGTCATCATGTATGATTTCACCCATTTAGGTCATTTCTAGTTGGTTAAAGTGAAAGTGTTACAACTCCCCTGAGTTGCAACACTCCCAGTCTCAACTGTTTTTCATAATGATAAAACAAAATGCAATTGTTTCTCAGATTTTTCTCCAGAGAAAAGGAACCCAGTAAACTCAAGTGTCTCAGTTTCAGAAGAGATCTCAACAGTTTCACAAACCATGCTTAGATTTCCCAAGATAAGTCTGTAACCAAAAGTCGTTGATTTGTCAAATACATCCAAAACCAAATTATCTGAAGTGTTATCCACTTATAGTTTTGTTATTTTGATCTTAAGGGAATAGTTCACCCAAAATTAAAATTAATAATTTACTCACCCTTAAGATTTTCCAAACCTGTGTGTGTTTCTTTCTTTTGTTGAACAAACAGGTAAAAGATGATATTTTTAAGAATGTGGGTAACCAAACAGTTGATGGTCTTCAGTAGTACAGAAAAGCTGGTTGGCTATATCAACATTCTTCTTTTGTGTTCAGCATTAGAAAGGTTTGGACCAACCTAAGGATGAGTAAATTAACTATCACACCGTACATCCTTTCAAATAACATCTGAATCATCATTTAAATTGAGATACAGCATTTTCTCAAATCTGTTCAATCTTAGTTAGGCTGCAGGGAGGGTCATAACACTAGTTCCCTCATTTAATTGGGTGAACTATCCCTTTAACAATTGTCTATTTTGTTTCTATGTTTATTGTTCCTAGGAATACAATGAAAACAGCAGAAAGTATGTTAATTGATAAACTGAAAAAAAAATATCTGAGAATTATTCTGATCGGATCTGTGAAAAAGCATCATCCGAGCAATAAAATGTGTAGATGTGCCAAATATTTTAATACAACATTCATTCATTCAAGACTATTTACACATAAGGATGACAGAGAATAAGAATTTGCAAGTCATGATAACCTTACAGGTTAGCATGGTGTCATTTAGAAATTGTCCTTTGACGTAATTCTTGGGGTCTCTTTATCTGTCCGGAAACCTCCCTTGTCTGTTGTGAATCGTCCTTTGAGTCCTTTAAGAAATGACCATAGACATGGCTGTATTCATTTGGGTTGCCACAGTAGCCAGACAGTGGTTTGGAAATGGAAAGCATCCAGGAAGTTTGTGTTCCCAAAGGTCACCAAAGATCAACTAACCACAAAGAATCCTGTGTTTCCCACTCCAACTCTTGAGTAAACTGACCTTTTGCCTCTATTTATTTAATTTGGTGTCTTATGTAATAAAACAAAATAAAAGAGTCCTGGCAAACAAAAACATTGTTAGATTTAACTGAATGTCACGTTTAATTCATGTAATTTAGTAGTTTGGTTTGTGTATTTGCTTCCTTAGAATGGTGATATAGAACATTACTGGAAATACGGATTCCAAATGATATAGTTAGATCAGCAGTTAACAGTCTCTTTAAACTGTTTCAGAGGTTTATTTGAATGTACGTATTTCAGATTTCTTTGAAGGGGTTTATTTGCAAAACCTTATTCATTTCAAAAGTTGAATACTTGTGTCCTGATTTCTAAACAGAGTAACACATGCAATTCAGCTGGCAAGCAGTAGAGAACATCTATTCAGAACGTTTGAGACCTAAAATGTGAATTATTCAAAATATTTAACATTTATAACAACTTAGAGTGAATCTTACATTTTACATATATAACCTGAATGTCTGTTGGAACGGATAAGTAGTTTTAAAACTAAATTTCATTTGTTCAGGTCATGTCACAACAACATTACCTGGGAAATAATTATGGATGACATTAATAAGAGTTTCAAAATGGTAATTTCAGCAAACCGAGAAGGCCACAAATCTTAATAATATCCCTAGCTAGACTGCATGGGGACATATGTGAAAGACCTCATATGTCTCCAGTCATTTTTATGAGCCATTTATTGCATTATAGTAAGCTAATGCCTCGTTAAGTGGTTTTCACACAGGATGTAATGGGTGTGGTTGAGTTTTGATTGATTACTGATGACAAGTACAGGTCATCAAAATAAAAAAGAAACCCAGTATTAGCATCAGGTGGGCTGGGGGCGGTTCAAGATTCTGAGTTAGCAAGGCTGTAGTGATCGCCACCAACCTGTTGCTGGAAAGTTCCAGTGTTTTTATCAGCCAACACAGCCAATGGATAAAATGTAAACGTCAGGTAAAGTAAGATAGTCAAGAATATCAGCCATGTGCAGAAAGTGGGGCTGTGGTGGCTCCAGCCCCTGCTCTTTTTCAAAATTATTCAAAAGTACCCCTCTCGGACAAATAGCAATGATATTGGGGTCAATAATACAAAATGCATTTGAATTCTAATTAACATGACAATTTGTACAAAACAGTAACTAATCGCTCAAAAGTTGGAAAATTGCTGTTTATTTTTACATATCTATCAATCTGAGGTTATATGGGTTTCGTGCGTTTTGCTTGACTGACTGATATTCCACAGTCTGTTCGGAAACCGAGGCTCTCGAGTCATATAGCCTATGGTTCTTTCAGTGAGTGCTTATGGGTCGATGGAAGGAAAAAAATAAAGCAAACAATATTATAAAAAAAAATTCTCATCAATAATCAAAGCTAGTGTGTCGATATAATAAAAAATCCAGATATATTTTAGATTATAACCATTCATCAATGCCCGTTTGTCATGTATATAACACCAACCAATAATGATCTGGCACAAAAAGTTAAAATTTCATTGGACAACATGTGAAGTGGAGCGGTTCTTTTCCGTTCTTTTTCATAAATCAGTTGAAAATCTCATGGGACAGACAAGCTAATTTGTGGAGTGATCTGGATCTGCGGTTTGTCTCATTTTATAAATCAAATTAAGTATAGTGACCCATGCTCAGAATTTGTGCTCTGCATTTACCAATCCAAGCGCACACAACACATACGCACACACACACACATGGCCAGCCATTTATGCTGCTGCGCTCGGGGAGCAGTTGAGGGTTCAGTGCCATGCTCAAGGGCACTTCAGTCGTGGTAATGAAGGTGGAGAGAGCGCTGTACATTCACTCCGCAGGGATTGCCCACCGAAAATCCCTGCCGGACCGAGATTCGAACTCGATTACGAGTCCGACTCTCTTCCATTAGGCCACAACTTCCCATACACGGTTGCATGGGAAAATGGATGCTAAACGACTACAAAAGCACTGTCAAACATAGCACACACACGATGTAAAACAATGGATCAGCACAGGACTACAGACACCAGGAGGATAAATAGGGAGACAAACGAGGGTAAGGAGAGAGACACAGGTGGAGCAACTGAAACAATAATTAGGTAACAAGATAGGAGGGGACAGACAACAGACAGGAGAGCACATTGCACCAACAACAAACAACAAGCCATGTGCTCAATATGCTCAACATTCAGAGATAACTGGTGGCCGGGCTGGGCACACCAGCAGGACCGTGACAGTGAAATATTACAATTTAAAAGAATGTTTTTCTATTTTAAAATACATTTATACTATTTTAATAAAATATAATTTATTTATGTGATCAAAGGTGAATTTTCAGCATCATTACTCCATTCTTCAATGCAGGTTCCTTCAGAAATAATTCTAATATGTTGATTTATTATCAATGTTGGAAGCAATTTTTTTATTTAATTTATTGGAACCTGTGATATTTTTTGGGGGTTCATTGATAAATACTAAAAGTTAAAAAGAACAGCATTTATAAAAAATGTTTCCTAACTATCAATGTTTACTATCACTGTTTCTATCAATTTGACAAATCTTTGCTGAATAAAAACTAATTTCTCTAAAAAAAAAAAAATACTGACCTCAAGCTTTTGAACGGTAGTGTAGGCTACTGTCACATACTGGATGGAGAGGCATACGAGGATGAGTATGGTAAGAGCTTCTTTATTAAACAAACTGAAGGCAACCTCAACAGGTAAGTGCAATAACTCAGATTTCAATGAAGCTCAAACTGAGACATAAACTGAGAAACTAATCGTCCTTATCTTTCCCTTGAGTGGAGTCACGGCACTCTTGGCCATGACTTGAGAACAGGATTCCCTGAGACTGGGAACAGCACTCCTGGCCGTGGCTTGAGAATTGGATTCTCTGGGCTCGGGAACGGCACTCCTGGTCGTGGCTTGAGAATCGGATTCTCTGGGACTGGGAATGGCACTCCTGGCCGTGACTTGAGAACTGAATTCTCTGGGACTGGGAGTGTAGTGGAGTGGAGGAAGACATTCACAGAGCCACAGGGATCCAGCATGTAAGTGAGAAGACAGACAAAGAGCTTGTAACCTTGAGACCAGATGGGTTGAGTGTTTTATAGGGAGCATGATTGGCATAACAGGTAAGGAGGATTCTCTGATAGAGGTCAGGTGTGAGTGATTTATGACAGCGTGCAGGTGAGTGGCAAGAGGGATGCTGGGAAATGCAGTGCAATTCAACTGGTAACTGTGACAGTTACCCCCTCCCTCAAGGAGGCGGCTTCCATATGCTCCAACAACAGACAACAACAGCAGTGGAGGAACTAGGAGGGATGGAGTGCCCGGTACATGCAATGGAGATCCATGGATGAAGACAGAGCAGGAAACCAGCCAGGGTGGAGCAGATGAAACCGAAGCCCACCAGGACGGAGCAGACGAAGCCAAAGCCCACCAGGGCAGAGCAGGCACAGCTGAAACATATGACACAGACAGATTACCCCTGACTACTACGACTGTGCCAGGGTAGGCCGTAGGTCCACAGGTGGCCTCTCTGGCTATGGCAGGACATTCCGGGGGTTCTTGAATGGCCTCATTGGCCTTTAGAACAAAAAACAACATTAGTATGACCTCAAGAACTGGAACTGGTTCTTGAGTAGACATCTTGGGATACGAGTCCCTCCCTGGACCAGTCGTGGAAACAGCAGCCTTCCAGGCCTTAACTTGACAACCGGATGCTGCTTTGGGGGAGCGGGAACTTGCGCGCGCTCTGGAGGAGCGGCGCTGGCCATACGCTCCTGAGCTGGCTGAAGACGAAGGAGGATTGTAATTAGGAGGATCGGTGCTCCTCCCTGGGCTTAACAGGGAACTGGATTAACAGACGCTCCTGGCCGTGTCTTGAGAACTGGATTTTATGGGACCTGGATCGGCACTCCTGGTCGTGGCTTGATAATTGGATTATCTGGGCTCGGGAACGGCACTCCTGGTCGTGGCTTGAGAATTGCATTCTCTGGGACTGGGAACGGCACTCTTGGCCATGACTTGAGAACTGGATTCCCTGAGACTGGGAACAGCACTCCTGGCCGTGGCTTGAGAATTGGATTCTCTGGGCTCGGGAACGGCACTCCTGGCCGTGGCTTGAGAATCGGATTCTCTGGGACTGGGAACGGCACTCTTGGCCATGACTTGAGAACTGGATTCCCTGAGACTGGGAACAGCACTCCTGGCCGTGGCTTGAGAATTGGATTCTCTGGGCTCGGGAACGGCACTCCTGACCGTGACTTGAGAACTGAATTCTCTGGGACTGGGATCTGCAGCTCTCTTGGCGGTAAACTTAAAAACTGGAATCTCCTCGGGGCTAAACTGAGGGACTGGAACCCTCCGTTGGCTGGACTTGTAAATGGGGTTGCGCTTATGTGGAGCAGGCACTGAAAGGTGCTTGTGAGGAGCTGGCACTGGGGGGGCATTCTGGGCTTGAGTCAGTGGTGGCCAGCGGGCTTGAGTCAGCGGTGGCCGGCAACGTTAATTTCCCCGCAGACGACGGCGTGCTTGAGAGGTTTGAGGAAGCCGTAGGGTCTTGAGATAGAGAGTTACTCTGTGATGCCACTGTCCCAGAGGTCTGAGAACCTTGTGACCACCTAAAGGAAGATTGCCATTGAGACAACTGGCTTGGAGACAATGATCCACTTGGGACAGTTTGACTGTACCCAGGCACATACTGGATAGAGGTATCTTGGATGTGAAGAAAATAGCCATCAGAACAGCCTACTTACTGACTGAATAGGCACATGGGGACTAGAGCCTGTCAGCTGAGGGCCAGCCCTGCTCTGGGAACTTAATGTGTTCTTGCTGTAGGAGCTCTGACCGCTGGCAGATTGGCTAGAAACATCAAACAGGGGCACAGGTGTGGCGGACGGCGGGCTCGAGTGAGCCGAGGATGGCGGGTTTGAGCGAGATGTGGCCGCGGTTTCTGAGCTGAGGACCGGATTGGTTTGGGGAGCTGAAAACGGAGGGTGGAAGGCAGATTTCAGATGCTATGGCATGGTCTGCCACCTTAGCCTCCCAGGTCAGCGCTGTATGACAGCGTGCAGGTAAGTAGCAAGAGGGACTGTGACAGCTACATTGTTACAAAAGTTATATTTTAAATCAATCATTTTCTTATTAAACTTTTTATTCATCAAATAATCCTGAAATCACAAATCACAGGTTTTCAACATTGCTAATAATTCAGCATAAAGAAAATTAATAAAAGTATATTATAATTTTGATCAAAAAAATGCAGGCTTGATGGCTATAAGTGACTTCTTACAAAAATATAAAATAGTAAAGTATCCAATCTTTTGACCTATAATTTTTGTCACCCTCAAATTGCCCCTTTTTTACATTTGAGCCCCTGCCCCTAAAGGAACTCTCTGCAAGTCCCTGGTCAAGATAGGCTAAGAACGTTCTGTCCTGTGTGGAAATTTGCAGGAGTACTAGTATATAGAGTTTAAAAAGGCTGAATCTAATATCTATTATGAGTGTTATTTTTAGCAGTGATGGATATACTTGACTATGGAAGGATAATCAAAACCATTCCAATACAAGCAATAAAAGTTTCCAGTGATATGATATATCAGTATTCTACTCAAGCAAGAACGCTGCTTGTCCAAAAATTAGAATGGACTGGAATTAACTCTTGCACAACACAGCAATCTATAGGCACATATATAAAACTGCAAGACAATAAAATAGAGAATAAAAATTATAATTATTTGTGTATGTTGATTATCACAAAACATTTTACATGAATTACCTTATTCAAATTTAAATGTTAATGTACTGGCATTGTGTTGTCATAACTTTACACAAAAGGTTTATATTTATTTTGCACTAAAAACCTATTAAAATACATATTTGTTATATCTTGTGGCTATGCAATTAAGCATTTTAACATTTTTTTAAAGAAAATGAGAGATAAATGGAAATTAATTTTATGATGATCAACAGTCATTAAATGATGTTGCCTGATTCAGATGATATCAACTCAGAGTACCATACATCCCTGGTATCATGTGAATCAGAAATTATTTTGAGATACAGCATTTGCTCAATTCTGTTACATCTGAGTTTGGCAGGGAGAGTTTTCACACTAATTTCCTCATTTACTTAATGTTCCCAAAAAGATGAACAAAATATGTGAAAGCTAATATTTGACATGACTGTAAACATGACTAACATCAACAGACACATTATTACTTTTTTAATTGTTTTATTTTTTCAATAATTTTACCAACTTTAAAAAAAAATCTGTTTGATTAATTAATATAGGTGAGTTGAGAGAAGGGTTTTTTGGAGATTGGAATAAAAAAGTTTTTTTGATCAACAAATTAAATACATTTAAGAAATTTGAGCTGATGTCTTATAATAGTGTTACAAGCCTCAACTTAGTGTTAACTCACCCTAGTAACAAAAGCACTCTTTGTACTTGACATTAACTTAAAAACGCTTAAGGACAAATTGTGAGATAAACAGCACAAGTGAAAAAAAACAAAAACATTATGTTACAGGTTTTTAAGCAAACCGCTGGTTTCCCCATTTCTTTTTTGTTGAACTAAGTAAAAAGACACAAAAACAAAGAGCAGCGTTTTTCTTTTTTTTTGTGTGAAAAAGAGCAGCATTAATATGGTAATAAAAAGTCATTTTGTCTTATTTGGGGAAAAAAGTCAATAAGGTTTCAACAGAAAGTAAATATCAAATGTATTGTCACTTTTAGCACATCATGGCAATGGCAACAAAGACAACAGTGTGTATATATCAACAATTTGCAGACAATAGAACAGGTAAGAGTAAACAGAATTAGATGACTAGGAAATGTATAGTTAGGTATAGGTACCTGTCACTGGGGCAGCACTATTTCAAAAGGCACTCCATTGTACCATATTTACCTCTAATAGGTGCATTTGGTGCCTTAAAAGTACATATTAGTGCCTTTTGAAAAGATAACGCCCTAGTGACAGGTTTTGTACCTTTTTTCTGAGAGTGTATTATAATAAAGTGTATGCAGTGGGATGACTGACTATTAGTACTAGTGAAAAATATAAATGTATTATTACTATTTCTATGTGAAAATAATGAGGATATACTGTATATATATATATATATATATATATATATATATATATATATATATATATATATATATATATATATATGGATTATTATATAATATGGATTGGCTATATTTACACCAATTTCTGCAACAGCATTTTATAGACAAACATATAGCAGACATTACTAAACAAATACATTTTACCTCCAATTGTGCAACTTTAAATATGAAACACACAAATGAGTAACGCATGACACTTCTGATACTCATCCAAAATAGCACATGTGTTTAAATTAAAAACAATCTTCACAAATAGCCGTGTAATATAATGCCTGCTAGGCTACTGCCAATAACTGGAAGAACAACATTTAGACAATCTTTGTTTTTGCCTAATAATTAATGCTCAAAAAGTCAAATATTTATAGTTCTCTGTAATCACATAATCAAGAAACTGTTTTTCATTATATAGTGAGAGTCAAACAGATATTGGAAAAGCAAATTTAATCAGAGACATAAGTCCGTTCTTCTTTATTTGAAAAGATTAAAATAGTAAAAGCTTATTTCAATCGTGTACAGAATGATTGACTCCAGAAAAGACCCTCCCATGATACACCACATGACCCTTGAAAAGCCCCCAAAACATATGCAGGGCTAAATTTAAGATTTATGTATTTGAACAGCATATTTCCATTCATCTGGATTACACAGTTTTACAATAAACTAAATGTGATGCATATTCGTCAGTCACACATAAATGAAAGAGGTAAGAATTCTGTAAAAGTGCTCATAAACTAAATGTATTGTAAATACACAAAAACAAATATTAACATTAATTTGCTTCAACTGAATAAAGCTTGGGCAGCTATAAAGGCATATTTAAACCATGTTCATATTTTTAACAGTTCATTGTTTTCACAAGGAACTGATTTGAAGCAATATTAATAAATATATTTGAAAAACATTATGATTTAAGTAAAATTAAATAGATGCAAATAGTTAATAATAAACTATGATTTTCTAAATGTAGAAATCTGACCTGTTTGGTTTATGTAACAAATATGCATCATGTTGAGTTTATTCATTTATTTATGTTAAAACTGTGTAATCCAATAATTTAATTAAACATTTAAATGGCATGTTATGGGCCTAATTAACAGCAAAAGTCTACTGAATGAATGGGTAGATGCACTGGCACATATACAAAGTTGTGGACAGAAGGTGATTTACATACATTTGCACAGCACAATGCACTTATTTACCCCCCCCACACACACACACGCACAAACACACTCAAACACAGTCAGCAGGGGTCAAGACTGAGTTCAAGGATGCCATCTGGGAGAACACAAATTATTAACAGCCCCATTCTGTTGATGTTATTTTATTCTTTAATTGATTCAGAAAGGCAAAGCAGGACTAAACAATACATCTTAAGGTGTAAAGTGTTTTTGAACTGGTTTGCGCTCTTCTTTCAATCCTGCTTGCAGAGTCTGTCATCAGACAAATAGACAAGGAAGCAATTAAGTTGTTTATTGATGCAGAAGAGTGAATGTGTGATTCCACCGAGCGGGAGGGTCTCGCAAGCATTGTTTTCCAGCTTTGATCTTGCATGAGGACATCCAGCTGGACAGTGAAGGAGCCGTCCAAATCACAACGGAAAACGGCCCGGACGGACAGATGAACAACAACAGACAACACTGTACTGAGGTCAATTAGAAGGTTATTTAAGGATACAGTTCTTTTCTTTTCTTAAGAATCTTGCTCAACAAAGCATTATTTTAGGGGACACAGGCTACTGCAAAAACCTAACAGTAAAATCGCCTAAGTTCAACAAGATAGTTGAGTTGATATTTCTAATTTGAATGGTTTTACTTAAATCCGTCCTTCGGATGAGACGTTAAACTGAGGTCCTGACTCTCTGTGGTCATTAAAAATCCCAGGATGTCCTTCGAAAAAGAGTAGGGGTGTAACCCTGGCGTCCTGGCCAAATTTGCCCATTGGCCTCTGACCATCATGGCCTCCTAATAATCTCCATACACCGATTGGCTGCATCACTCTGGCTCCTCTCCACCAGTACGCTGGTGTGTGTGTGGGGGGGGTGTTCTGGCGCTCTATGTCTGCCGTCGCATCATCCAGGTGAATGCTGCACACTGGTGGTGGATGAGGACACATTGTAAAGCGATTTGAGTGTCTAGAAAAGCGCTATATAAATGCAACAAATTATTATTATTATTAAAGGGACAGTTTACCCAAAAATGATAATTCAGTGATCATTTACTCAACCTCATGTTGTTTTAAACCTGTATTAATTTATTTTTGCTGCTAAACAACTGTGTTCCATGATTCTTTAAAATATCTTATTTTATGTTATGTAACATAATAAAGAAACTGATACAGGTTTAGAGCAAATGAGTGAGTAAATGATGACAGAAGTTTAAATTTGGGGCGAACTATCCCTGTAACTTATGGTTTTATGTATGCAATGAATTTGAGTTTATATTTATTTAAGGAAATATAGTTTGATCTTATGAAATATGTTTTTTTTTCTCACAAGAACACGTTAAATAAGTTCATAGTGCATAAATATAGTTTTTAAAACGTTTTTGGTTCAACACACTGTTTTCTCAGATGAAATTAGTTAGGCTAGTTAAATTGTTGAGTATTATTAAAGTATATAATAATAGAGCATAATAATATAATATTTACAGTTAACAATGGGTCTTGTAAATGTTTATGAAACTGAGTTTGAGTTTAGGAGCCTGATGGCCTGAGGGAAGAAGCTCCTCCTCAGTCTTTCAGTCTTTGCCATCATGCTCCTGAAGCGCTTGCCAGATGGCAGTAAACAGAAAAGATGGTTACCGGGGTGAGTTGAACCTTTGAGGATTTTAGCAGCTCTGCTTTTACAGTGTTTGAGGTAGATGTCCTGCAGAGAGGGGAGAGCAGACCCTGAGATGCGCTCAGCTAAGCGCACGACTCTCTGTAGAGCTTTGCAGTCCTGGTTTGAGGAATTACCATACCACACTGAGATGCACTGAGTCAATACACATTCTATGGCCCCTGAATAGAAAGTTTTCAGGATAGCTGGTGAGACCCTGAATTTCCTCAGCTGTCGCAGATGGTACTGTCTTTGCCTGGCTTTCTTAACCTGTGTTTGAATGTGTGTAGTCCAAGTTAGGTCATCGGAGATGTTTACACCGAGTTACTTGTAGCTACTCACCCTCTCCACAGGGGTCCCACTGATCATAAGAGGAGTGTAGGGCCGCTGCTGTCTCTTCCTGAAGTCCACGATCAGCTCCTTAGTTTTGCTCACGTTCAGAGAGAGACAGTTGTCCTGGCACCATGATGTGAGTCTCTCCACCTCATCCAAGTATGTGGCCTCGTCATCGTTGTTAATGAGGCCCAGAACCACAGTATCATCCGCAAATTTGACAATAGAAGTGGAGCTGTGAGAGGACACGCAGTCGTGGGTTTATAGAGAGTAGAGCAGGGGGCTCAGGACACAGCCCTGTGGGGCTCCTGTTCAGGGTGATGGAGTTGGAGGTGAACTGGCCGACTTTCACCACTTGTGGTCTGGCGGTGAGGAAATCTTGAATCCAGTCACAGAGTGAAGTGTTTAGGCCGAGGTCTGTGAGTTTATCAGCTAGCTTGGTGGGGACTATAGTGTTGAAAGCTGAGCTATAGTCTATGAATAGCAGCCTGACATAGTTGCCATTCTTGCTGTCGATGTGAGTGAGGGAGGAGTGCAGGACCTGAGAGATGGCATCATCAGTAGACCTATTTGGCCGATAGGCAAACTGAAGAGGGTCCAAAGTAGCAGGGATGGAGGAGCAAATGTGTTTCTTTAAAAGTCTCTCAAAAACCTTCATGACTGTCGATGTGAGGGCAACTGGACGATAGTCATTCAGGCAAGAGGGTTTACTGTTCTTAGGCACAGGGATTATGACAGATTTTTTAAAGGAGGTGGGAACAACAGAGATAGCAAGGGACTCATTAAAGATGGACGTAAACAAACCAGCAAGCTGATCAGCACAGGACCTCAGAACGCGGCCAGTAATCCCATCAGGTCCTGCTGCTTTCCTGACGTTCACTCTCTTTAGTTCCCTCCGAACATCATCCTCTGACACGGTGATAACATGATCGCTGCTCTGTCTGCTGCTTCCTGACGGGCTGTTCGGCAGATTTGCACCGCCATTACAGTCAAAGCGGCCGTAGAAGGTGTTTAGCTCTTCGGCCAGAGACGGATCTGCTCTCACCTCTGCGGAGGAGTTATTTCCAGAGGAACAGATGGTCTTCAGTCCCTGCCACATGCGTCGAGAGTCATTGAGCTGGAAATGTGACTAAATTTTCTCACTGTACCGGCGCTTAGCGGCTCTTATTGCACGCCGGAGAGCGTAGCACGATGCTTTGTACTCGCTCATGTTTCCTGACAACAGACCGGCATTGTATGCGGCAGTGCGATGGTTAACCGCATCACGGATTGATCTGTCCACCCACGGTTTCTGATTAGTAAATGTCCTTATTGTTACCGTTTCAGTGGCTTGCTCGGTTAGCGTGTTTACGAAGCTTAATGCTACCTCCGTGAATTCGCTGACGCCAGATGAACTCGCCCGAACATGTCCCAGTCGGACGTCATCAAGAGACGCCTGTAGCATAGCTTCAGAGTGGAGGACCAGCGTCACTTCCCTCTCCACCGCGGTTCGTGAGCAATCCTTTGTTTGTATTCCGTGTGAGGAAGATGGCGACATGATCTGATTTGCCAAAAGCCGCAGTGAGTGGGCTTTGTAGGGCGTTTTGAGCGGAGTGTAGCAATGATCGAGTGTATTCAGTCCTCTGGTTGGACAGGATATATGCTGATGAAAGTTCGGCAAGACTTTCTTGAGGTTGGCTTTGTTAAAGTCCCCGGCAATGATGAAGGCAGCGTCAGGATGCTTGTTGTTATATCCGCTGAGCTCGTCATGGAGTTTGGACAAAGCCAAGATAGTGTCTGCTTGTGGTGGTATATAAACGGCAGTTACGATGATCGATGTAAACTCCCGGGGCAGATAGAATGGGCGGCAGATAATGGAGAGATGCTCCAGATGAGGCGAACAGGAACGCGACAGAATGGAGATATTCCTGGAGTCACACCATTTCTTGTTAACAAAGAAACACACTCCACCACCTTTGTTTTTTCCGGCCTCGGCTGATCTGTCCATCCGTAAAACAGAAAAGTTATCAGACGGCGTTACAGTGGTGTCCGGGACCGTCGGCGTGAGCCATGTTTCGGTCAAACAAAAGATGTTACAGTCCCTAATGTCCCGTTGGAAACTTATCCTGGCTCTAAGATCGTCCATCTTATTCTCCAAGGATTGGACATTAGCGAGCATAATACTTGGTAGAGGAGGGCTGTGAGCCCTTTTCCTCAGTCTGTTGCGTATTCCAGCACGTCTCGCGATGTTTCCTTCGCCTCCTGCGGTTGTTCAGGTGGTCGTTGTTCAACACGTTGTTCGGAGTATCTCCAATGGCCACGCTGGATCCATGGATAAAGTGTTCTGAATCAGGTTAGTGTAGCGTTGTCCAATGTCCAAAAGTGTTCTTCTGTCGTACATAATCATTGCAGACGATACACGTATCAAAAAGAGAAGTAAAAAAATAAAAAATAGGTAAAAAAAAAACACATAAAAGCACAATTCTGAGCGGAGCTAATTCACAGGCGACTGAACTCAGCAGCGCCACCGGATTTCTTGAACTCTGTCTCTTTGAGGATGCGCAGCAAGGCCTGGTTGGGGGCTTCGCCACTGGGGGTCAGAGGCTCCACTAGCTGTAGAGACAAATAGAGTCGGGAAATACATAAACACATCCTGTCTTTGAATGAGTATGGGATGACACAGATCTGTCTGTATTCACGGAAGCTATTGTCTCAATGTCTGATTTCCATCAGCATTCACTGTTGGCACTACAACAGTAAACTGGCTTCACTGCTTTGATATAACATGGTTTCACCAAGCTCTGGCAGCTCAGCTTCCTTTAAGTGTTTGGTTTTTTAACAGTAGATACTAATATTCAGATTATGGTTGTCTTGTGATCTGACCTCTCTTTCTTGCAGGAGTCGGCGTAAGGTTCTCTTCCTCTTGATGTGCCATCTGCGCAGAAAAACAGCAACTCCTAGACCCAGGATAACAAACGCCAGCAGACCTCCAACCACACCAGCGGCAATCATGGGCAAACCCGAACTACAGACGAAAGGAACATTACTGAGTTGAACTTTCTGCAGTGGAAGATGGTCCTCTCTTGAGATGTCACCACATCTCAGAAATGACAGAGAGGCTATGCTCTTATTACTTAGATGTATGTGAAGATTTTTGAGTTTAAAATATAGATTTTTTAGGATTTCTATTTAGAATTTAGATTTCTAGGGTAACATTTTTTATTTATTTATATATATATATATATATGTATGTATTTGTTTGTTTGTTAATTGTATTTTTTATTAATTTGTATTTATTTTAATGCCCCTCTTAGAATTGGTAAGAAGGTTTTCAGTGGCATGTTGTTTTTATTGTGTAATTTAATAATGCATTTATCAATTATAAAAAATTATTAATTAATAATAATTTATGAAAGTTAATATTCAATTATTCCATAAATACATTTTAAATGTTTTTTATAATTTACCATAGCTTATAAGGCTAATCGAAAGGAATCATGTGTGAATGTATGTGCATTTTTGCTATTAGACCTATGCATGATTTATAGACTTATATAATAACGATAATATTGGATGATGCATCATCGTCCTTTACAAGATAAAATTATTTCTAGATCTCTTACACTTCAGCACAAAGGTACATTGCTCTCAAGAAGGAAATGTTCATTTATTTCTCACCATATGCATAATTTTAATTTATTCCATCTACTTTGATGAGGGCTTGAGTAATTTGCTAAAAATATGCAATAATTCACAGCCTCTTTATTACATTTTCGATAGAAACTATGATGATATATGAGGATGAACACTATAACTCTTGGAATATTCTGGAAAAGGGATGTATACAACAAAGCATTATGGGACAGATTCTCTTCTTACCATTTTAAATCTTTGCAGTCTTTCAGATCAGGCCCAGTACATCTGCAAAGCAAAACAGAAATTCCATCAATCACAATTAGTGCACACTGCAATCCAGGATGAACCCATTTAAATAACATAAATGACCGTTTCATGTAATTGCACTCAAATGAAAGCATCGTATAGGATGCCTCTCTCACCCCTGGGTACAGTTCTCATGACAGGGCTGGCACACTCGCATCGCGTCAGCATATTTCAAATGAGTTCCTTCTCTCCTGGAATGCCTTGTGGGCAGCGTGTTACACAGTGCGGCCCATCTTTGTAGTTTGCACAAACTGTACATTTGTCGGGTCCCTGGACAAAAGTTGGCTATTAGATGGCAACAAACTTTTTAGAGTCTTCAAGTGATGTGAATTTAATGATGTGTCTCCAGGACACAACTGAGACAGAAAACATTGGTTTGAGAGACCATTGTGCTGCCATCAGCTAGAATAAACACTGTTTACTGACTAAAGAACATGTGGTATTGTTGAATGAGTTTGATACTTACAGGGCGGTGCAGGTTAGGGTTTCATTCATGAGCAGACATTCAGGGTCACATTCGACACACGTTTTATTGACCTCATATTCACGTGGCTCACTGTATGGACAAAAAAATATTCTGGTCAATATAGTTGGAATCATAATTGAACAAAGGAATGGTAACACTTTAGTTTAGGGAACAATTCTCACTATTAACAAGTTACTTACTAGCATGCATATTACTAGCATATGTGCTGTTTATTATTACTTATAAAGCACATATTAATGCCTTATCATATTCTAAATTCCTTAATGTAGAATGTTAAGAGTTATTAGGGACCAAATAAACAATAAAAAAAGATTTTTTTCCAGACATTTCCATGCCATAATTCTATGTTCCTTTCATTAAAAGCAGGCCAAAATAGTAAGCGATAATGTGTAGTCAGCTGGCCATGATCACATAATAAACTAAGTGGTTTAATAAAAATAAACACATATAATATAAGGATTTAAATGATTGCATTCAGAGACATGGCCTGTTGTAGAGCTGTTATTTAGCGTTTACGCATGAATAAACTGAGAAGGCATAATAGAGCCCTCACTCACCCAGCCAGCAGGTTGCAGGAAGCCACACAGTGTTTTTTACGGGTGTAATGCTTACAAGTGAAGCACATAGTGGAACCAGGACCCCAGCAGCCCTCATTTGTGCACATTTCATCACACGTGCTGTTCTGATTTGCTGTAAAGGTATTCAGATAAGATATCAACACAAAAGGTATGGCTAACACTTTATTTTGATGGTACCTTTTGAGCATTCGGTTGACTATAAGTAACTTTGCACCTACACGTCAACTAACTCTCATTACAGTAGTAGACCGTCTGCTTAATATCTGCTAACTCTTCATTGTGATGATGTCCCAACAGACATTGCAAGTATGTCAACTTATCCTAACCCTACCAGTCTACTAATGCTCTACTAACACTCTAGTGAGAGTTAATAGATATATAGGTGCAATGTTACAATGTTATAGTCAACAGAATGTGTTAAAGGGACCATTAAAATAAAGTGAAACCAAGATATGTGTTTTAAAGTCAAATATCTGTAAAAGGAAACATGTAAAACATTCCATTACAAATGGATGCTTGTCTTTGAATGAATAGCTCACCCACAAGAGATAATTCTGGTACTATTTACTCACCAAACCTGTACGTTTTTACTTTCTGCTGAATGTATAAAAATGCATTTTGAAAATCTTCGTTACCACTTTAGATTTGGTAACACTATTAACTAGTAGCTTATTGGCTGTTTATTACCAGTGTTGGGTATTAACTAGTTACTAGTAACGCATTACAGTAAAAATATTACTTGCTACCTGGTAACTAGTAGTGCAACTAATTACTAATAAAATTTAAGCAATAATATTACAGTTACTATCAATCAATCAATTACATAAATTACAATCAACCAAATTCAATCATCCCAATTAATTTTCATAATTGTTGTCATACGTGTATGCACCAACGCAGCAAGCTAGCTTCATCAGTAAGATGGAGAAGACCACATCATATAGAAGCTGGAAATACAGCCATTATTTTAATTTTGTAGGGAGAAAGGATGACAAAAGCATCAATGTCACATTGTGTAGTACTAAGACTTTATCTACTGCGAATCCCAACATGTTGGTTTGGTTCTACCTGCTTGAGCCCTGTTGCAGATTTTACTATGTTGTTGCTCTATAAAAAATAACAGAAGTTGTTTAAATAAAATGTGTCTTGTCATCAGTTTGAGTCAGTTGTACACTTCATACATCTGTAAATTGCATGGATTGATAACCTGCCAAAAATATGTAATTACCAAGTTTTTAGGATGTGATGGAAAAGTAATGTTACTAAGTAATTACTGTTGGCCAGGAGTAAATGTAATGTAAAAAATATTACTTTTGAAAGGAGTAACTAGTAATGAGTAATATATATATATATATATATATATATTTTTGTTATCAGGCCAACACTGTTTATTACTTACAAAGTACATATGAATGTCTTATTTTGCATGATCATATTCTACATCCCTTAACACTACCAATACCTAAACATAACTACTACAACAACTATCTTACTATAATTAAGCAACACATTTGGAGTTTATTAAGGAAAACTATTAGTTAATAGTTAATATGTGTTCTCTAATTCTCTAATAAGTATTATGAACAACATTTATGGAGCTTCCATTATGTTTTCTGTGCTTTTTTAAGTTTGACAGATGTGGTCACTGTGAACTGGATTTGTAAAAGGACAGCATGAATATAGTAAAAAAATTCTCCATTTGTGCTTCACAGAAAGAAAACACAACAGACACATACAGTACAGGGTTGGAATGACTTAAAGGGGAGTAACATACAACAGAAGTGTCATTTTTGGGTGAACCAAACTGAAATGATTTGACAGGTGTTTTTTTGTGATAATTCATTACCGCAGGTGGCAGCATCAGCATTTTCAAACATTTTGACAGTCTGTCGTTCAGATTTGAAGAGGCGTTTCCAGTGTTCAGGGCTGGAGTAGCAGAGATGCATATTCTTTGTGATGACCACATGGCCGTCACTGATCTCCCTCAGAGAATGCAGGCCGAAATGTGTGATTTCAGTTTGGGTGACAGCAAAGCTGAAGGCACCTCTGTGGGAGCAGGAAGGAGACATGGGGTGTCTTTACGAAACAGCAATTTATTGTCATGTGTCAAAATTCTCTGAGGCTGCTGACATATTTTTTATTGACTTACTGCTGTTTTGTACGTCCACGGATGACCTCAAGGTTTTCAAAGGCACCAAGGGATGGCATGTCTTTTGGCCACTGCTGAATCACCAGGTAGCCTTTGAGTTAGGAGAGGAAGAATATCTTCAGGAATGTTAACGAACACTGAGGGGCTAAAGGTCCTGCACAAAACACCATTTTAACCATTACAAATGTCCAATATTAAACCAAAGAATTCTCACCAGTGATTTCTTTTACAGTTTTGAATACGTTGAGCTTGGCCGGGTCCAGTCCTGGAGTGTTAGTATGCTGGTCACTGTAAATAATAGTAATAAAATGGATTTCAGAGATTGTAAAGGATTTGGCTCAATCATTCAAATCGAAATAATTCAAAAATGGAAAATAATCAAAGTATAATTGTCTTGAGCAACACTGAATGGTACTTAGCCATGTGGAATCAAATCGTATTTATCAGAGAGTATGAAACATCATTCTCACCCATTAAATGTCGTGGTGAGAATTGCAACACCTCCGCTGATTGTTGTGCAGTTCTCAAAGGAATCAATGTTGCTGGCATTGATTGACAGGACATTGGTTAGAGGTCCCATTCCCAGCCCATTGCAAACTAGAGGGATGGTACGAACCATATTAAACATTAACTGCAACTTCTTTCTTAAGTAAAGAATTAGCCAAGAAGGCAATAATAAATTCAACACTTATGCTACCAGTAAAAGGTTTAGACACACTTGACTGAATTTATGCTTTGAATGATTGAAAAAAAAAAATTGTACAAACCTTAAATGACTTTAGTTTGAAAACTAATTAAAATTAACCGTATGTATGAATGCTTCTGCAAAACAAAATTTTTGTCTGTCAACTATCCTGAAAACAAATGCAAGCATTAAAATACATACACATTATATATATTTGCAATATTATGGTAGGACAGATTACTAATAGACACTGTTATAAATTACAGTTTTATAGCTTTAAATAGGGCTGTCGCAGTGAAGGAATTTCCCTTGCGGTAATTTTGAGTGGCTCAATAGCGCGGTATGCGGTATAACTAAGTGCATATATATACATTTATACTCTTTATTCTAAATCGCGTTGAAACAGGAAGGGAAGTAAACAGAAGAGAATGACAAAATAACGGTCCACATAACAAAACATAAACCTGACAATAAGATCGTTAGTCTATTGTTAGCCTATATAAATATAACAGTTAGTTCTGATCCTCGAATATGAATGGCTAGATACTTTTTATGTTGATATTTCACCAGCGAGTTCTAGACGGCTGTAAGTCAGTGTAGTTTAATTTTTGCGTCACAAGCTGTCATCAAGAGACTCTTTGAGTGAGTCTTTCAATTTAAATAGTATTTAAATACTTCATTAAATTACACGTTCAAAAGCGCTGATTCATTCAAAAAGAGATGTAATGAAACACGCTGTTGAAATCCTTTTAACTTTGAGCACCACTTTTAAAGGCTCAGCTGACCAGCAGAGCGTCGATGCTAAGACAGATTTCGGTTGCTGTGGTTGTTCCTCTGCGGTTATGCTCGTCAATAGCGCGGTATTGCAATATAGCGATTATCGCGACAGCCCTAGCTTTAAATGCTTTTTTTTTTTTATTCAATTAAAATATAAGTTGTAAAGCACCTAAAACAAGACTACTGTGTTTGCTCAACAAGAAATAACAGCATATACCCAACCAGCAGTCTCAACAGTACCTTTTGGACACAGGCCATCACACTTTTTACATTTCCGGACTCCACCCTCATCCACCTCATAAGTGCCGGGGCTGCATGTTCTTACACATGCCCCATGGTCTGTCACGACATAGTTGTCTGAGGGAAAAAAAACACCAAACCAGCAATCACTTCAAAGTCATTAACAACTACCAAAGCAAAACAACACAACAGAACCTGATGTTCGCATCAAATCATTCTGTCAAGGTTATGTTGCTTTCTGAAATGTTATTCATTAACCAAAGTTGAGCAACAGTTGAAGAGTTTTCCTCCTTGCTTGAAATGTGTAATTTAGATTTTAACCCTGGTCCCCTAAAACTTTAATCTCCAGAATGCAAGAATTCAAGATTTCTTTAGATTTTTAGATTTAATCTTAAGATGTAATTGTTTTAAATGTATTTAGTTTGTTTGTGTTGTGTAAATCTGTGATTAAACTAATTGTATTGCTGTCCATTTTGGCCAGGACACTCCTGTGAAAGAGTTTTTTTAATCTCAGAGAGTCTTTTCTGGTTAAATAAATAAAAAATATAACATTTAAAGCGATAGCTCATGTCAGGGATTCAGTCAGAATCGGAGAATCTTCGGAGAATCCCCTTGTTCCTGGTTCCCGCTCTCCATTGATCTTGCATAAGATAACTCTCATCAGTTGATAGCTAAGACCTATTGAACTGTTCCACGCAGATTCTCACCTGCCAATCTCTTTTCACGATCTGCATTTAACTTGTCAATAAATCATCTTGTTGTTTCACTCACCTGTTTCTCCTGACTCTGTTTGTGACAGCTCACCCCAAAATTACATTTTTGTCATTATTCACTCATCCTCATGTTGAATTTCTTTCTTCTGCTGAGCACAAAAGAAGATATTTTGAAAATGTTGGTAACAAACAGTTACCAGTAGCCATTAACTTATGGAAAATAAGTTAATACTATGGAAAATACCATGGAAGTAAATGGCAACTGTTTGGTTATCAACGTCCTTTAAAATATCTTCATTTTGTGTTCACCAGAAGAAAGATGAAACGTTTGGATTGGAACAGCATGAGGGTGAGTGAATGATTCCAAACTTTTTATTTTTGTCATGAACTCTCCCTCTAACAGCTTGAATTCACATGGTTATGGTTTTGTGTTAAACAAGGAAAGCAGGATGAAGAAATTTTTCTAGAGACGACTTACGTGGGCAAACCTTGATGCACTTTGCCCCAAAACTGTATTTCCCGTCAGGGTTGGGAGCGAGCTGGTGAGTGTTGGGGTCGTAGAGCATGAGCCGTGGACATGCGCCCTTACATGTCCACTCATCCTGGAAGTCCTTACAGGCCTACAGAACACACAAACAACATTTCCCATGAGCGCACTAGTTTGAAAGTATTTTCAATGCCCTTGAGGTTACTTTTACTGCAGCTATACACTTCACTGATAATGTTTTACTGTAATACGTCAGACATGCCTTGTACTGTTATTTAATCAAAATAAGCATAAGTGTTATAGTTTTTAACACATTCAAGCTGCTGTGAATTTCTCACATTTTGAGTCAAATTACAGTCAATATTCACTCTGAACTAGTTCAATTCATAATTATATCCAAACATTATGTCTACAGTTATGGATGACTTCACTAACTGTATTTACGCTTACATAAATCATTCAGTATGTATTGAAAGATGAATGAGCAAACAAGTGAATTATTAAGAAACAAAACTTTATCTGTATATGTGTGGTTCTCACCAGGCAGTCGGTGGGTTTGGGTCCAGTGCAGCCAGCAGCACAATGTTCATTACAGCAGTCAATGGGTTTGGACCCCTTACACCTCCCTGAACACTGTTCAGCACAGATCACCTTAGTCACTAGATACAGAGAGAGAAGAAACTTCACAGATCCTGACAGTGCTGTCTGTGTTTGCTAGACTTGAGCACAGCAACAACAATTCAATATTCTTCTGAACTGTTTTCAAAACATTCCTCTGAGTGTCAAGTAGTCCTTTTTCAGCAGTTGTGAAATATAAGCCAGGGATCAACTAAAACTAAAGAGGCGCATTAAAAACTACTCATAAAGCAGAAATATCAAACTGTTACTTCAGTGCAATTTCGCAGTGGGACTATGGATTACTAACCCAGGGTTATATATAAACAGTATGAAACAAAAAGATAACCCAGGTTTACCCTAGGGATACATATCGTACCTGATCCAAAATCTCAAGTGTAAAGGCCATAATTGAATTTATTTATTTGCTTAAATGTTTCTATATAGTACATTCAAAATTATAGGTTTAATAAAAAAAAATATCTAAATTGATCAAAAGCTTTAAACTGTTCTATATTAAATAAATGCTGTTATTTTTTACTTTCTATTCACCAAAGAATCCTGAAAAAAGTATCATGTGAGCATAAGAGATTTCCAGCTAAACTTTTGAACAGTAGTGTACTGTATACAGTGTGCTGTATCCAGTCACTTACATTTGAATGGTTTTCAATGTTTTGTTTTCATTAAAGGGTTAATTCACCACAAAATTTTAATTATGTCACTAATTATGTATTTACTACATTTCTGGACCTGGATCTGGACATTTCAGTTGCGTTGCTATCTATAGAGGTTAGATAGCTCTCTGATTTCATCAAAATATCTTAATTTGTATTCCAAAGATCTTACGGGTTTGGAACGACATGAGTGTGAGTAATTAATTACATAATTTTCATTTTGGGGTGAACTAACCCTTTAAATCTTTATGAAACACCTCTGAATAGTATGTTGTACACATATCTATGCTCTGCTCGTCACTCCACAGAAGAGAGAGGCGGAGTCAGCAGAGCTCACTAGGATTTAAAGAAACATAGACTAGAACAGCATGCTGAAGACAGAGCTGATTTTGACAGGTTTGAAAAGGTGTTTTTTTACACTACCATTGAGAAGTTAACCAAAGTATGCCATAGACTTTTCATTAAAACCCTAAAGAATCATATCAACTTGTGTAAAATGGGCATCCGATGTCCCCTTTAAAAGGTATAAAATAATGGATTAAGTCAATTGAGTAGTTTAAGACCACTTACTTTTTTGGCAGTTTTGGGGACCAGGGCCCCAACAGGACCTATTGTAACAGCTCCTGTCACACTTCTTACCTGTGGGGGGTAAAGTAGAACATTCTTATTCAAAATGCTAAATGTATTAGTACCATTTAATATACATGTACAAACTTGAGGGACATACAGTGTTCTGCTGAACTTGGTCCCGCACTATGATTTCAGGCTGGCTCTTCATGTTCAGAATGTCAGTCCACTGAATGGTCTCCACGTTACATAAATGATTGTTAATGGAAAATTTGATTCCACCCTTCAATTATTTCTATGAAAGGAAAACGGAAGTGTTTGAACAATGCTTTCAAACATTTGACAAACTTCACATTTGAAATACAGGTCTATTAATGTTTTCCGAATTTAACTTCCAGAGCTGGGCATGAGAATTAATTAATATAATTCCTCTACAAAACAAATGTGCGAAACACATACATAGGTCAGCATTTGGGAGCATTTATATAGCCACATACCAGTTAAGCTAGTCAGTGGCAACTCCACGCCTTGTCCGATACCGTTGTTGTAGTTCAGGAGGACAGCCAAAGCATATTTGTCATAAAGAGAGTGGCCACGGATGATGCAGATTCTCAAGGGGATTCTAGGAGCCGTGTTGATCCCAATAAGAACATAGCCACCAACTTCTTGGATGCTCTAAAAATCAGGAACAACACAAATGACCACAAAACTCACTAAGACTACAACACTGAAACTATATAAAGAGTTGTTTGGAATAACATATAGTTAAAATTTTACAAATCTGTCAATATATACAAACTAGATTTAGAAACATGCTAAAAATAGGGTGTACAGATGACTTACACAAGGTTGGTTATACAACCAAACACTAAGGTAACAGTGAAATAACATTGATCATAGTGTTTGAAAATGTATATGTCGTACCCTGAGAAAGGACAAGTCATGTTTTTCTGTCATATATGTGATTTCCAGGTTTTCCAGAAGGTGCAGTTGCTGTACATTTTACCAGAATCTGATAATGGTCATCCACTGTTCCCAGAGGAGCCAGTTTGTTGTGCGATCCCTGACACACTTAAACACACAGAGAGAAAGAAAACCCAATTAAATCCATCTGAGGCCTTTATGAAAAAAAATACAATACCAGCAAAACCAACAGAAGCAAAAATATTATCTGGTGGTGATTTAGTTTTCATTATTTTTGCAATTTAGTTAGCTGTTGAACCTCCCAACCAAAATAATGTATTCAATATTATAGTAAGACATGGGAAAGTAAACAATTATTTCCTTCTTTCCTTCAGCAAGGATGAATTGACATTAAAGACTTTCATTGCTACAAAGAATTTCTGTTGAAAATAAGTATTGTTCTTTTGTACTTTCTATTCACCAGAGAATCCTTAAATTCATAAAAGATAGAAAATATCTATATAAAAAAGCTGAAAACATCCTCAGAAAAAAAAATAATCTTAAACATGGTTCCCACATAAAAATTAAGCAGCACAAACATTTTCAGAATTGATAATACCATTTTTCTTGAGCACAAAATCAGCACATTAGAATGATTTCAGAAGGATCATGTGACACGGGAGTAATAGCTGCTGAAAATTCAGCTTTGCCATCACAGGAATAAATTACAGTTTTAAATCTATTACAATATATTAAAATATATTGAAATTGTACTAATATTTCATAATATGTGTATTGTATTTTGATTAAATATATGCACTATATATTTATAGCATCTCTATCTATAAAAGTCAAGACTTTATTTAAAATAATATATTAAAAATAATAAAACCTTATTGTACATTCATATTCAAATCAATGAATCAAAGCTTTGTACACAGTTTAGCAACAATTACAGTCTTGAGCTTTCTTGTGCATTTCACATATATGGAACTTTAGCACATTTTGCAACGTAAATTTGTTCCAATTACACAAATTACATGGAGAGCGTCTGTAGACTGCAATTTCAAGTCAAACCACAGGTCTAGGCTCTGGCCAAACAATTACAAAATCTTTATTACACACAAATAAAAGACTAAAATGATTGTAATACATCAAATGAGGCTGCTGGAGTCAGAGCCAATCTGAGACATGTAGGTAAGTGTCTTTTGCAGCTAATGAACCAGTCAGAATTCAGTGTAGGTGGGCGTTTGTTTTAAGTGCTCTGAGCGGCAACGGAAAGACTCTGTGGTGGGCCAAGATAAATAGTGTTCATGGCAGAGAACTCATCTGAATGGATTTCTCACACTCATTTGGGAAGAAACTACTACTTAATTTACTCAGTCTGTTCTATATTGCTGCAGAGACCATTAAGATTCTGACTAAAAGGCAAAAATGTAATTAATGACACTAAAACATTTTAATGATTAGTGACAGAATTATTCATCAACAACTCCTATTTTGCACCACAAGATATCCCCAATGAGACAAACATCTTAGCCGTTTCCACTAATAGATGCATCAGACTGAAATTTTGAATAATTACATTATCTTGTATGTAATAATTAAGTTATTGGTAACAGAAGACAGATCCAGTCATTTCAAAACTGACTTCACTTGATCAGATGCAAAAGGGTGACCAAGGATTTGAAAGAAAATGTGCATTTCAAAATGTTAGATGAGACATATATGACAAAATAACCTCAACACAAAGACAAATCAATGAATCAACAAGTATGTGTTCATGGGTCATCGTGAGCTTCTTGGTATAGTTTCTTGTTCTCTCAGGTCTAGTTGTAGTGGTTTTAGTACATCAGTGTAGCTTTAGCAGCTAACTGTTTTTATTTTATTTTATTTCATGTTTATTTTATGAGCTGCTCCTGTGTAAAGAGCACGCACAGTGCTGCGCTAGTCTGAAACACACAGTGCATTACTTTAAGTCATTCTCAATCTTTTGCGTTTTGACAGTCTCACTGAGCCATATCAAGATTTAATGTAACTCAAACCACATTAAATATGGGGTCACTTGCAATTAGCATAAATATGGTTTGTGCTGACCACAATGATTTTGCATGGTGAATAACAGGGTGCCATCAGAATTTAAGAGATGTTTAGAAACCAAACAGTATAAGTTAGCATGCTGTTGAGCCTGCGAGGTTTTTGGTGCTGAGTTGATCACCTCAAGGTCAACTCTGGGTCCTAAACCAGTTGAGAAGAACCATTGCACTAGTCAGAGGAAGATGCATTGTTGTGTAGGTGGCAATTCAGATCTTTAATAGGCTTAGATAACAGTGAGGCCAAACAACTCAACCAGTCTCAGGTCAAAGTTGTTTCTAGTTTTAGGATAAACTAGTCTCCACTTTCAAAATGTATGTTGACGGTTTAGAGGAGCCAGCTTGAGACAAGGAGACCAGGTCTTGCAGAATGGAGCTTTATAGTCACACAAGCATCTCTATCTATAAACATTGAATGGATGAACTGTACAACACAATTGCAGAATTCACTCCTCCAAGTCTCAGCAAAACTCATAGTCTTGTATCTTTGATGAGGTATTGACATGGAGCAGGGGCAATACTAGCTGCCGTGAGGTTGTTGGGTCACATTCTTTAACGTGTTTGGTCTTGAAGGAAAAGCTTAAGCTTGTAAACAAGTGAGCGACATAAGTCTCAAAAAGGTGCTGAAAGAGACATTAAAGTGAGAGTTTACCCAAATATTAATATTGCATAATTTACTCAACTTCGTGTCATTCTTTCTTTTGAAGAACACAAAAAAATTGGTATTGGTATTTTGGAATTTGGTATAAAATTGGAATTTGTAGAATTGGAATAATCCAGCCCACAGCTGGATTATTTTGATAGCAGCTGGTTCTAAAATAGATCTGTCATGACAGCAACAGTTACTCACAATAAGAGTATATGAGCGGAGCGTAGAGTGGAGCAGTGTGATTTGAATGTATTTTTTAAAAGTCTGAACGCCGTGGTTTTCACTCGCTCCAAGAGCACTCCACCACCAAGTACAATTCATGCCAACGACCCGTAATGTAACGGCATATTTAGCAAGAATGTACATGTTAATATTTAGTTAGAGAATTTTATAGGCATTTTTGGAGGAGGGATTCTTGGAGGTGGAGACAAATTCAAACAAAGCAAGCACATGAGGGAGGCGTTAGTTGGTTGCTAAACTTCCCGTGGTTCTTATCTCATCAACATAATCAAATGCATAGACACTAATCAAATCAACCTAACGAATCCACGTCTGGGCCAGGGGGCTCCGAAAGATAGACACTAATCCAATCAACCTAACGAATCAACGTCTGGGCCAGGGGTTCTTTGAATCTCTGCCAAACTACATGACTTGATTGAGACAAAGCACAGTTATATATTGAGTCAGGAAGTGGATAATAAGAATCTAAGTTAAACATTTAAATACAATTTGTAATCCCACAATGCCTATGGAAAGTCCCCGTAAACCATAAAAACCAACATGTGTGTGTGTGTGTGTGTGTGTGTGCATCAGACTGAAATTGTGAATAATTACATTATCTTGTATGTAATAATGAAGTTATTGGTAACAGAAGACAGATCCAGTCATTTCAAAACTGACTTCACTTGATCAGATGCAAAGGGTGACCAAGGATTTGAAAGAAAATGTGCATTTCAAAATGTTAGATGAGACATATATGACAAAATAACCTCAACACAAAGACAAATCAATGAATCAACAAGTATGTGTTCATGGGTTATCGTGAGCTTCTTGGTATAGTTTCTTGTTCTCTCAGGTCTAGTTGTAGTGGTTTTAGTACATCAGTGTAGCTTTAGCAGCTAACTGTTTTTATTTTGTATTTTATTTCATGTTTATTTTATGAGCTGCTCCTGTGTAAAAGAGCACGCACAGTGCTGCGCTAGTCTGAAACACGCAGTGCATATATTTAAGTCATTCTCAATCTTTGCGTTTTGACAGTCTCACTGAGCCATATCAAGATTTAATGTAACTCAAACCACATTAAATATGGGGTCACTTGCAATTAGCATAAATATGGTTTGTGCTGACCACAATGATTTTTGCATGGTGAATAACAGGGTGCCATCAGAATTTAAGAGATGTTTAGAAACCAAACAGTATAAGTTAGCATGCTGTTGAGCCTGCGAGGTTTTTGGTGCTGAGTTGATCACCTCAAGGTCAACTCTGGGTCCTAAACCAGTTGAGAACCATTGCACTAGTCAGAGGAAGATGCATTGTTGTAGGTGGCAATTCAGATCTTTAATAGGCTTAGATAACAGTGAGGCCAAACAACTCAACCAGTCTCAGGTCAAAGTTGTTTCTAGTTTTAGGATAAACTAGTCTCCACTTTCAAAATGTATGTTGACGGTTTAGAGGAGCCAGCTTGAGACAAGGAGACCAGGTCTTGCAGAATGGAGCTTTATAGTCACACAAGCATCTCTATCTATAAACATTGAATGGATGAACTGTACAACACAATTGCAGAATTCACTCCTCCAAGTCTCAGCAAAACTCATAGTCTTGTATCTTTGATGAGGTATTGACATGAGCAGGGGCAATACTAGCTGCCGGGAGGTTGTAATATACTGTAATATACGACTGTAATGTATGTATGTTTACTGGCTCATGCACCACAAATCACCTTACACTGTTCCCCAGCCAGCTGCTTGAATGTCTCTCTTTTGCACATGTACAGTATTTGAAGTCATCTGCACAGTTGTACAGTTTGTATTTTTTGTTTCTTGTTTTTTAGTTTATGTATAGGTAACCACTTTTATATATAGCATATGTATAGTCAAAGCTGACAGTAGGTTAGTTTGTGTATAGGTTTATACTGTTTTACTTGTATTCTGTATTTATGTAGCACCGTGGTCCTGTGAGGCACGACATCTCGTCGCACTATATGTCCACACATGTAGTGGAATGACAATAAAGCTCAACTTGACTTGACTTGACTTGACTTGTTGGGTCACATTCTTTAACGTGTTTGGTCTTGAAGGAAAAGCTTAAGCTTGTAAACAAGTGAGCGACATAAGTCTCAAAAAGGTGCTGAAAGAGACATTAAAGTGAGAGTTTACCCAAATATTAATATTGCATAATTTACTCAACTTCGTGTCATTCTTTCTTGTGAAGAAAACAAAAAAATTGGTATTGGTATTTTGGAATTTGGTATAAAATTGGAATTTGTAAAATTGGAATAATCCAGCCCGCAGCTGGATTATTTTGATAGCAGCTGGTTCTAAAATAGATCTGTCATGACAGCAACAGTTACTCACAATAAGAGTATATGAGCGGACCGTAGAGTGGAGCAGTGTGATTTGAATGTATTTTTAAAAGTCTGAACGCCGTGGTTTTCACTCGCTCCAAGAGCACTCCACCACCAAGTACAATTCATGCCAACGACCCGTAATGTAACGGCATATTTAGCAAGAATGTACATGTTAATATTTAGTTAGAGAATTTTATAGGCATTTTTGGAGGAGGGATTCTTGGAGGTGGCGACAAATTCAAACAAAGCAAGCACATGAGGGAGGCGTTAGTTGGTTGCTAAACTTCCCGTGGTTCTTATCTCATCAACATAATCAAATGCATAGACACTAATCCAATCAACCTAACGAATCCACGTCTGGGCCAGGGGGCTCGAAGATAGACACTAATCCAACCCTAACGAATCAACGTCTGGGCCAGGGTTCTTTGAATCTCTGCCAAACTACATGACTTGATTGAGACAAAGCACAGTTATATATTGAGTCAGGAAGTGGATAATAAGAATCTAAATTAAACATTTAAATACAATTTGTAATCCCACAACGCCTATGGAAAGTCCCCGTAAACCATAAAAACCAACATGTGTGTGTGTGTGTGTGTGTGTGTGTGTGTGTGTGTGTGTGTGGTCTTTGTGGACAATTAAATGTGATGAGAAATCCTGTGGGATTTGCACAAACTGCATCTTCTCATATGAAGCCACACCCTAATGAGATGTCAGGAATGATAAGGTAAGCTTATTTTTCCAGCCTGAATTCCAAGGTCTCTTTCCACCATAGATAATGGAACATGATAATGGAAATGCTATAAACTCCATGACGTCCAGGTGCAATGCACCATTTCCGCACATTCATGAGTTTCAAATGTAGTCTTCCATGATCTGGCAAACGTCACAGAACTAGCTTGAGAATTAACATGCATTATTACATGCAGACGAGATTCTTATTAACAGTTAATTTTTATTAAAAGAAAGAAAGAAAGAAAAAGAAACAAAGAAAGAAAGAACTTTTGTCACAGGTAATCACAGCGTATAGATCTAAACAGATTATGGCTCTTTCAACCTCAATCCCTGTCACTGCAATCATACAATCGAACTGACAGAACTGCCACACGACTGTGAATGACAAAGGAACTGGAAGAACATGACACTTCTGTCACATAGCTCTTTCCTTTATAGCAGTCGATGGAGAAACAATCAAAAACTGTAGTCTGTGTGAGATTACAAATTTTTAATGTTTAATTTAAATTCACTTCCTGATTAAGAAGGGTAAGGCAAATTCAGGTGCTTGAGATCGTTTCTGACCATTTGGGCTTGGGACAGCTGTGCTTTTGTCTCTATGATAATGGTAAGATCAATGAGTCAGACTACTGAGAGATTCAACCTTTGTTCTGCAAATAGGTTTTGTCCTGGCCAGGACGTGATTCGTTAGGTTTATTGGACCACGGGAAGTTTCCGTAACCAACTAACGCCCTCAGATGTTTGCTTTCTTTGATGTTTTGTCTCAACCTCCAAAAGTCCCTCCTCCAATTCTGTCTATAAGATACCCTGTAAAAATTACTTAAGATGAGATTTTCGATGACTACAGATAACAAGACATGTCATAGAATAAAGAAATTCTGCTGACGATCCAATCCGAAGTCTCCTGGTCTTCTCTTCTGAGTTTTCTACACTTTAGAAGAACAGAGTTCACAACAGATGGTGCCGTGAACCCGGATAGAGTTCCAGCTTCCTCATCTGAAAAACTTCAAGCTCAAATAAAGATCTGCATCTTTTGGAATCCAGCGAAACTTCAAGCTGAACAAGGATTCCCAGACTGAATTTTTCTCTCAACCAAGGGTTGTGGTGAGTGCTGTCTCTAATCCAAAAGAACCTAAGACCAGTGTATCCTCTGTGCCGTCAGAGAAGAGTTAACATACATCTGTAGGGTTTGTTTAACTAAAGTATCCTCTGTTTCAGGCAGGGAAGATTTTGGCATTACGTGCTAAAAATGAGTTACCCTCTGTTTCAGGCAGGGAAGGTTAGCATTTCGTGCTAATAATTTAGTTTTATCCTCTGTTTTTTTTTTGTAGGCAGGGAAGTTAAGTGTGTAGTGTTGGTAATTTGGAAATTTAACAATAGTTACGTTACAAGTGTACCCTCTGTTGATCAGAGAAGTGTTTGTTTTGTTTGTGTGGTACCGAAGAAACTTACAAAATGGTTAGAATGAATGCTAGACTGATTCCAACCACAGAAAAGACTGGTCTTCGACTCCTTTGTGGTCAGATAGTGAATTCAAAACGCTGTTAGGGGAACAAATGAACCTAATAGTCACTGAAAAGTTAGACAAAACTAACGCAGAAATATGAGATTCATCCAGACAAGACTTGGTCGGTAGATGAGTGTAAAAAGGTACTAGGAGCAAGTATTCGTAAGAACAATGTGAAAGACATTATCTGTTGTCACAGGGAATTCAGTGTAACGCTAGCGACACAACAGTCTCAGCGTAACGCAGAGCTAGAGAAACAGAACAATGAACTCCGTGCGAGAGTATCCACTTTGACTAAGAAATTGAACCTCAAGAAAATTGCAGCAAAAACTGATGTGGAAGTAAGTCAGCCTGATAACATTTACCCTGATTTACAAGCGTTCTTTGAAACAGATGTAGCTCTCCAATCAGTAACTGATGTGCCTGTAAATTTCCATGTGTGTGGGGCTAGAAGAAGATCTCAGGGGATTGAGGACACTGATGGTGTTCCTCTCAATTCTTCTGTTGTGCAAATACAAACTGCTGCCAAAGCTTTATGTCCTAAAGATATAGAGAGACTATCTCAGAGTTTACCGTCAGCACGCACACATTTTTCTGAATTTAGAAGAACATTGATCAGTAAAATGCGTCTTTATGATATGTCGTTGGCAGAAGTCACGCAGCTGATGTCACAAATACTAACTGAATCTGAATTCAACAGTTTTTAATCTGCTGTCACTTCTGAACTGCAAAATGCCAGTAAGGGTGATTTAAGAGAAGGTATTTTGAAAATCCTAAAAAATATCTTAGGGCCCAAAATAGATTGGTCTAGAATTACTACCTGTGTGCAAAGGAAAGAAGAAACTGTGAGTGAATATACTGAGAGATTTTGTCAGTCAGCTGTAATCTACAGTGGAATTGTTGATGACCCTGAAAGTGTGCTAGATGACAAGGGACCCTTGGTTCGTATCTGGTCAGATGGCCTTGTGGCCGAATACAGAAAAGCTTTACCATTCTTAGATCTAACTTGGTCTAACAGAACTCTCAGAAGTAACCTAGACAGGTTAGCTACATGGGAAAGAGATGCTGATGTCAAGGCAAAAGTAAGAGTAGCAGCAGCTACGTTTAACACAACGAAACAAGACAATAGATGGTCTAAAAGAGAAAGCAAATGCAAATACTGTGAAAAATTAGGACATTGGGAGAAAGAGTGTAGGAAGAAGTTACAAGATAGTAAAAGAAATGCTATGCATAATTCTGCTCCTTCTCAGCCTGCACACAACCCTGAAGTAGTTCCGCCAGTGACCACTGAAACTGTGGTACAGATAGTTCAGGCTCTTCTAAGAGCACAACAAGACCAGGAAAAACTAATTATTGGGGCTGTGAGTAGCTACCTTTCCCTGTAATCCAACACAATGACCAAATAATTTTGTGAAAGGTAGCATAAAAAGAAAGAGATTGATTTTTGCTTGATACAGGTGCAGAAATTACAGTAATTCCTACAAAATTGGCACAAGGTTAAAACATCCCATACAAGAAAACCAAACTTTGTTTAACTGGTGTAATAGGTGAAGATTCTGTTTTGTATGAAACTCCGCCATAGAGGTACAATTTGGCCCAAAAACTCTGACTACAAAATTGCTATGCGCTCCATTAAATACAGGTGCAATTTTAGGCATGGATCTTCTGAGACAAATAAATCTAACTTTAGACATGTCCTCAGAATCTACTAGCATAAAAATTTCCTCAGCACAGATTTCTACCAATAATGCAACCCTCCCGAGTATGCTTTCTTACAGAATCATCCAATTTGGGCTAAAGACAAGGATGATTGTGGGTTGTTGACAGGTGTAGAACCAGTTAAATTGACAGGAACTCCACCTCCGGTCACCAAACAATATCCGATTAATAAGGAAGCTATACAGGAATCAAACTTATTGTAGAAAATTTGCTGGACGCAAGGAGTGCTAGTTAAAACCAACAGTCCATGTAATTCACCCATATGGCCCATCAAGAAATCTAATGGGACATGGAGACTTACAATAGACTACAGAGTAGCCAATAAACTTATTGAAAAAATCACCCCTAGTGGCAGATCCATCTACAATTTGTAATGGCTTACCATTAGATTGTAAGATTTTTTCAGTAATTGATATGTCTAATGGATTCTTTTCTGTACCGTTGCACTCTGACAGCCAGCCATGGTTAGCTTTCACAGTTGACTATGAACAATACCAGTGGACACGATTGCCACAGGGATTTCAAACTCCCCAACCATATATCATCAGGCTGTCAGACGTGATTTGTGTGACCCAGAATGTCCGGTAAAACAGTCCACTATGATCCAATATGTCGATGATATTTTGATTGCCTCAACAGATCATGAGGTACATCAAACTGAATTGGCATCATTGTTGGACTATTTGCATAAAAGGACACAAATGCAGCTTTCACAAAGCTCAAATCGCTAAAAAGCAAGTCACATTTCTGGGTCAAACAATTGGTGCAGGAAATAGATCCATTACACAGGATCGAGCGGCTTCAGTCAAAGCCATACCTCCGCCTAATACCATTAAAACACTGCGCTCATTTTTAGGAACAACAGGTTATTGTAGACCTTGGATTGAAGACTATGCCTCGATTGCTCAGCCTCTCTATGATTTGTTGAAAGGCCATGGTAAAGATTCAGATACTGTTTGTATGGAAGAACTTCATCTCAAAGCTTTTAATGATTTGAAGAGAGCACTATGTCAAGCACCAGCATTAGGAGTTGCCCAATCTGATAGACCCTTTGTGCTTTATGTCCATGAACACTTAGGCTTTATGACTGCATGTCTAATGCAAGATCATGGGGGCAGCTTACGCCCAATTCATTACTATTCCGTAAACTTGACATAGTCGCTCAAGGTATGGGCCCATGCCTCAGAGCAGTACAGGCAGTTCATCTAGCGCTTCAGGCTTCATCAGGAATGGTGTTAGGTCAGACTGTAAACGTAAAATGCCCTCACGCAGTGTCCGCACTAATGAATCAAGCAAAAGTCACTTCTGTCACCTCCTCCCGTTGGGGAAATTGGTTAGCAACTCTCACAGCCCCGAATATTGTTATACAGCGTGCACCAGTCACGAACCCATCCTCATGTATGATGTCTGCAATGACTGAATTTGTGTTAGAGGATGAAGGCGAAATGACTCATGATTGTGTTACGCTTACATATGCAGCGACAAGTGAAATAGCAGAAACTCCCATAGAGAACGCAGAATTAGAATTGGTTGTTGATGGTTCAGCTCAAGTTATTGAAGGTAACAGACGAGCAGGATATGCAGTAACTTCCACCACTGAAGTAGTTGCTTCAGGTCGTCTTCCAGATCATTTTTCAGCTCAAGCTGCAGAACTAGTAGCCTTAACTAGAGCATGCACGCTAGCTTCAGGATCGGTTGCAAATATCTACACAGATTCCAGGTATGCTTTTGGGGTAATTCATGATTTTGGTGTCATTTGGCAAACCAGAAAATTTCTAACTTCTGCTGGATCCCCCGTTAAGCATGCTGGATTAGTGAAAGATTTAATGTTTGCCATGAAACTCCCAAAGAAATTAGCGGTGATCAAAGTGAAAGCACATCTCACAACTAATACTACGGAAGCTAAAGGTAATGCTCTTGCTGATGTAGCGGCTAAACAGGCTTGTTTCTATGCAACTGTACAAGTGTGTTCAGGTAGTACAGCACAGAAGATAATTCTACCTCCTGAATCAATCGTTGACCTGTATAAAGACGTTCCTCTATATGAAGCATGGACATGGTTAGACAAAGGAGCCACTGTGGATTCATCCGCTGCTGGACCAAAGGGGAAAGTATGTTGCTCCCGAATCACTGTTGCCATATTTGGCTCAACAAATACACAGTTTGGGTCATAGTGGTCCAGCAACGATGAATCACAGGTTCTCAAATCAATGGTGGAATCCAAAATTCAGAAACGCAGCCACTGAAACAGTCAAGAGATGTGTTACATGTCAGAAAAATAATGATGTACCAGCAGCCACTACACCAGCAGCACATACCCCAGCTCCACCAGGGCCATTTCGTCACCTGCAAGTTGATTACATATCGTTGCCCCCTTGTAAAGGAAAAACTGACGTTTTGGTAGTAATAGACAAGTTCTCAAGATGGGTAGAAGCTTATCCAACAAGGCGTGCTACAGCTGCACATACTGCTAAATGTCTTGTCACTGATTTCATTCCCAGATGGGGATTACCAGATTGCATTGACTCAGATCAAGGTACCCACTTCACAGGACAGGTAGTCAAGGAAGTGTCTAGAATGTTGAAGATTAAGTGGAACCTTCACTGCCCCTATAGGCCACAAGCATCAGGACAGGTTGAACGATCAAACAGAACAATCAAAACCAGGCTAAGCAAAATGCATCAGGAAGGAGTACCATGGGTTGAAGCACTGCCCGCAGTACTGTGTAGTTTGAGAGCATCACCTAACAGATCAGTAGGACTGAGCCCTCATGAGATTATTACTGGGACGCCCAATGCAGATGCCAGGTGTGATTGATCTTAGAAATGCTGATGTGCACATTGCTTCAGATGCCCTGATCGCTACTGTGAAAACCTCACAAAGGCAGTGCAGAGTGCCAAAGAGAGAGTTGAGTCGTGTTGGCAGACTCCACCAGAAGGTGGACACACAATCGTCCCAGGTCAATGGGTCATGATAAAGGCGTTCAAAAACAAGCCATTAGAGCCTAAGTGGTACGGACCACATCAAGTGATGTTGATTACAGCAGCTGCAGTATTGTGTCAGGAAGGAAAACTTGGACTCATGTGTCACACTGTAAGGTTGTTCCTCCCCCTGCAGGGATAGGATAGGGCAGACACAAGAACCAGTGAGGAGCCCAGGGAAGAACCGAAAGCAACAGGCTTCGGGGGCCAACCCTGCGGTGAAGATTTCCTCATAGGCCTTTCCCCTCCGTTAGTCCATCCTTTCCTCACTGTTCTTTAGGTGTCGCAGGAATTGAGAAATAGGGAAAGAAGGAACAACCATAGCAGACTATATTTTGAATAGAGGATACAACCCTAATGTTTGCAGACACAACAAATACTGCTCTGTGCCGTTGTTCTCTCTTGTTTGTGTTTCTTTCTTCCTCTGTGCAGATACCATTTGATGGCTGTCCTGAGATCCATATGCACCGCCCTTCTCACCTGCGGATGAAGCCACAACCTCTAGAAAACAACTAGACCCATTGCCGAGCCAACTATCACACAAGAAAGAGAAAAGAAAGAAGAAGAAGAAGAAAAAAAAAATACACAACACAGAGACTCACATACGGGAATTTCAGTCATCCATCAACATGATCAAGATTTCCGTACTCTTGATCTTTCAGCAAAATTACACCAGATGACTGAAGATAATTCTTCATGTTTCGGAAACTTGTTAGCAAATTACTCCCGCCTCTCACGAGAAAATGACAGTTCCAACCAGAAAAGATTATTACCCGTAAGAACTTCACGGACCCTAATTGCATGTTTTGTTTCTGTGTCAGCATGCAATTACATATAAGCAACACAGAACATGTACTATGTGCCTGTAATGATTACAAGTTACAAGAATTAACTTTTAAGTGTCTAAATTTGTATTTTGTGAGAGTTATTAGAACTCTCAAAGGGGGAATTGTGAGATTACAAATTTTTAATGTTTAATTTAAATTCACTTCCTGATTAAGAAGAGTCAGGCAAATTCAGGTGCTTGAGATCGTTTCCTGACCATTTGGGCTTGGGACAGCTGTGCTTTTTGTCTCTATGATAATGGTAAGATCAATGAGTCAGACTACTGAGAGATTCAACCTTTGTTCTGCAAATAGGTTTTGTCCTGGCCAGACGTGGATTCGTTAGGTTTATTGGACCACGGGAAGTTTCCCGTAACCAACTAATGCCTCCCTCAGATGTTTGCTTTCTTTGATGTTTTGTCTCAACCTCCAAAAGTCCCTCCTCCAATTCGGTCTATAAGATACCCTGTAAAAATTACTTAAGATGAGATTTTCGATGACTACAGATAACAAGACATGTCATAGAATAAAGAAATTCTGCTGACGATCCAATCCGAAGTCTCCTGGTCTTCTCTTCTGAGTTTTCTACACTTTAGAAGAACAGAGTTCACAACATCTGCCTGAAGAAAACCCTTATTGTTCTCTGCCAAAGAGAGAGAGAGAGCCACTCCAGCAAATGAGGCACTGACTTCTTCGCCAGTTTTAGGTAACTGCTCAACAGTTTATCAAAGCAGGAGGTCTGTCTTTTCCGACAAACTTGTTTGACTTTCTCCGCAGCTCTTGAAACTCCAACCGCTTCAGCAGATGTGATTCTGGCAAAGCCAATCACCGGGGAGAGGCATAAAGACCTAGAAACAACCAGCCTTCACATGCTGCAGGCCCCTTAGTAACGGACAATTTTTTACAATCGCTCTCCCGAGAACTCAATATGGAGCCATGAGTGGGCTCTGGTAACTCATCTTGAAAGAGCGCTCAGAACGGATGATGAAAGCTTAGTAGAGGTGGAGGAGGAAGTATGCAGGCATTAAAGGCAGGAAATTGATGCTGCGGGCATTAGGTTGTGCTGAGAGAATTCAGCCGGCCGTCTGTAAAACCAATCACGAGGTTGCAAAGACAATGAGACAGCAAATCAAGATGGTGAAGAAATCGTGAGGTTTCAAGGTGTTTTGCATATATTACCTCACTTTATAGTGTAAACAATGATGTTGAAATCGAAGAAATGTAAGCAAGATTGAAACAAAAACTCATTGTGTCAAGCATGTTTATTTAGTGGGTAGAGACTTGTGTCAATGGGATTTGCAAAAATAATCATTGCTCTTGCAAATAAATCAAGAAATCACTATTGCCACAGAGAAGATTGTGTAAAGTACATCATATGGAAAGTAGAACAATAGCTACTTGTGTGCTAACAAATCCTGTTTTCTAACAGTCACTTGGCTAAGAGTGAGTGCTCAATTGACCTATCTGTAAGCCCCTCCCCTCGAACGCAGACTAGCCAATGGCAGTCGAGTATCAGTTGCACGGGGAGCAGAACTCGGACATCTTTAGGTTTCAGCGCCATAGAGAAACATTGGAAGATCCGAAGCTCGCATCAGTTTTATGGGGTTTTTGATTCAAAACTTCAAAAATGATTTATCTGGGGTATTGTAATACTGATTTAGGGGTGTCCTCAATTAAGGAGTTTCATAGTCGAAATTGGAATTTTCAAATATTGCTGATATTCGACTAATAGTCGAATAATTTATTTTGGGGCGGGGCAAAATACATTACCAAGAGTCAAGTCAGACATTCGACAGTAATTATTACGGACTTTAACACACAGGGAAAATGTGTAACGGACGCCTCGCAGATACAAACGGAGTAACTAAAGTTTTATTTTTTTTATTAAAAGACAGTTAACATTAAACGTCAGCGAAACTAAGAATTAACTAAAAACTAAACATTCCGAGTGCACAAGTGAATGTGTCTGCGCGGCTCTGAATGAACTCCTTTTTTGTATGCGTTCTTCATGCAACAACGTGCCGAAACATGGCAGCTAAACTCAAAATGAATAGTGTTCTCATTATAATGTTATGTATATTACAGGCCGAGTCATAGTCATTAATATTATTGTTGTTTGTCCTGCTCGCGAGGCGTGCTGAAAAGATAATCACCGTACTACTACAATGAAGCGCTTTTACTGCAGCGCAACTCAGCCAAATGCATCTCATACGAGATAAATAATAGCAGGCCTATATAGACTATATATAAAGCGGAATATATGGAAAATTCCATATTTTTATTTACAGCATTATCATAACAGGCTGTGTTAACTTATTGACAGAAAACCGGTAGTTCTCTGTGAAATCAGACATTTGAGCACCCCCATATCGCCAAAATGATCATAACACCCTGCGAATATTCGACTGTGAGATTAGGAGTTGAATCAGGCTCCTCCTATCGAAGCATCGAATCGACGACTATTCAGGGGTCACCCCTACACTGATTCCAGGTATCCTGAGAGGATGGGAAATACAATTTTGTTATTACATTTCCTGAATCCAAACAAAACAGAGCAAAATGTCCCTAAGTGTTCAACCCTAATCCCAGTGAAGACAAAAAAATATCATTTTCTGGTTGTCATACACTCATTAAGTTATAATTTTCATCTGCTCAAGCAGAACGTTAAACTAGCTAACGATAAAGTTAGTGAGTCCATGCTAATGTACAAACCTAAATAGCGGACCGATCGCATCTCGCAGTGTAGATCAAAAACACATGAAGCGAGGTCTACATTTCAGTGCCTCGCCATATTACACTAGTTAAATGTACATTAATTTAACTGTACCCTGCGATACATGAACAGTGTTGATCCGCATGTTGTCATCTGCCATTGTGATGACCGACCGCAATATGAGACTTCTTCCGCTTATATTGAGATCTGTAAACCCTCACTTCGAGTTAGTTAAATACCCACCATATTTATTTAAAAAAATATATATAAATCCCTCCATGGAATATTTAATTCCCATTTGGAGGCCTTCTGTTTCTAAAATTGTGCAAAAACATCATGGGACAAGATTTTCACACCGCAGCTGTCATTGTAAGCAACTCTTTTGTCTGAGGGCGGCGGTAACTGAGGGGTGGGGCTTACCGATAGGTCAATTCATGTACTGATTTAAAATTATGTTTTTTCAGTCTTTTCTGTCAGAATGATGGAAAGCGTTTTGAATTAGTCAAAGCTCAGGCAATGTGGAATGTTTCCTGTTAACTCAAACTCTAGTGTCGCAAGCACCATGCTCTACCTGTTGAACTACTCCTTTGCAATGATTTTTTTTTGGTGAGGAGATGGTATTTAGCCCCCAGAGTACAAGACTGAAAGAGAGCAAGAGAGAAAGCAAGCTGTCATTGCTATTAAAGCTGCATGACTCTAGCAAACCAGTGCCAAAGACTGTTCCCATGTCAATTAACAGACCAAGATGTTCCAGTTAATCCAACTGCATATGTTATTAACTTGTATTCTTATTTGGCAGAGCGATGAAATGATGCCTGACAGTTTAACGTAACGGTCCTCCATCTTGGACCGTTCCATAGCGGGGGAGGAAGATAATGAGAAAGAAACGCAGTATCACATCTCAAATTGAACTCACAATTAGGGGAAAACAGGGTTGATGTATTTCCCAAGATCACTGGCTAAACAATTCAAAATCCCAATGGAGAACATTGATGGTCTCCATCCATTACTGGAAGAACTGATAATGATAGCTTTTTGAAGGAGGATATGTGACTGCAATAGAGGACAATCGGATTATGGTGCACAGTTTATCTGCAGTATGACAAATCAAAAAGACATAAAAATAATTTTAATTGGTAGACCTGGGGAACATGGAGTTATGTGCACCCTGTGTTTTTCACAATTAGGTGAGCCTGTAATTATGAAAATGGTCTGTTTTTTTTATAAGGTATCAGTGTATAATTAAGGTATCAGTGTTGGCAAGGATATCAGGGTGTTTTCAAGACAAAATCTAAATGGTGTGATGAACAGGCAAAATACTCAAAAGAGTGCAAAACAAATCCATCTATGACCTCCATCGTTAACAATAAACAAATCTGAATTCCTGTAAATAAATGAGAGAGAGACTTGAGATAAACAGGATTCCCAACTGGAGAATTGATCCTGGATAAACATAAATAAATTAATTAAATGAAGAAAAAAAAAAAAATTCTGCCATCATATACTCTCCCTCATATTGTTTCAAACCAGTATGACGTTATTTCTTCAGTGGAACACAAAATAATATATTTTGAAAAATTGTCAACATAATGAAAATCAACATAACTCAACATTGGGCGTTGGACCCCCAGTAGCTGACTCTTGTATGGCCTAAATAATTCTTCAGAATATCTTCTTTTGTGTTCTATTAATAGAAATAGTGTTCTATCATATAAAAATAGTACAATATGAGGCTAAGTGAATTATGGCATAATTTTTCTTTTTGGATAAACTGTTAAGACTTCCTACTCTAGCCTTTGACTTGTACAGTATATGATAATAATATTGGCTATAACTACAATATGACATGCATGTATATAATATGAATACTGAGTCTGTCAATCTTATTGTGTATTTTCCTTTTCAAGCGCTCTGAAACATGAATCGAGTTGATTCATTCAAAAGCCAGTCTAACTGATTCATTCACGACTTACGTTGTTCAACTCAATGATTGTGAACAACCGCAGTGCTTCACGTCTCACTGGATAGGAAAAGTTTTTGTGAATAATTTCTTAAATGTCAGTCTGTTCTTTACAAAACTATCACAAGGCTTTAGAAGTCACGAGGAGTAATTTTCTATATTTTGAAGGTGCTTTTGTATTCTGTTGAATTTTGAAAGCACCAGTTCCCTATTCGTTGTACAGTAAGTGAATGTAAAGAATTGCATTGCAATTGTTTTAAATTCCTCCTTTTGACATCCACAAAAGAAAGAAATGGATCATATGGGTTTGGAACAACCTATGGATGAGTAGATAATGACAGAAGATTCATACTTGTGTCAACTATCCCTTTAAAGGAAACGCTTGCCAGCGATTCGATAAGGATTGGTACAGCACGTGATGACTGGATTATTTAGCGGTTTTGAAAAATTTGTGAGATCTGTCTTTTGGCTCACAAACACAAGCAAGTTGTAAATGATTAGAAGAAGCCTGACTCAACAAGCAGACGCGTGTATGAGACACACCATCTATTACAAGATAGCTGTGAAGTTTTTTTTTTTTTTTGTAAATGACAGCAGTTTTACATTTTGAGGTGATCCTATCTTTTTAAAGTCTCTTGGTTATCTGCTGCAGTTCTGCTGACACTTTAGATTTTCTGATAAAAATAATTTGGCTGCAATAAGAATCTATTGAGGTGAAGAATGAGGGTGAAATACTAGTGTAACTTGTTCCTCTGAACTGTTAAAGAGTTGAACCAACTAAAAATGTTGTAGACTTACCTAAAAAAGGTTTATGTCAAACTGTGAAATTAATTTAAAAACAATGTGAGGAAGCTATTTCTACCTGATCTGACAAATATAACAATGTAATAACTGTAACCTTATGTTAGGTTGTATTAAAATAAGTGGTGGGCCGTCATCGGCGTTAACGTGCTGCGTTAACGTGAGACTCTTATCGGCGATAAAAAAAAAATCGCCGTTAATCTATTCTCAAAGTTGGGTTGGGAGCTGGGTCTATACTACGCAAGCTATGATGACTTTCACCCTGATATTTTAAGCGGATGTATACCTAGCGAATTGCACTGTAGGGGCGAGCGAGTCTTGAACTAGAGGCTGCATGATCCGTGATGGACAGATTGTTAGCAGCTGGTCTATGTGGTAGCCACAATCGGGCAGGACATCCAAGCAGCTCACCTATCATTCATCAACCTCAAATATGGCTTTTCATCTGAAAGATGTATGTAGTAACAACTTTACATGGCGCTCAATATGATGTTAACCTAGAAATGTGCGCTATTGAAGTGTTTTGTGTGGAGCGTTTGCTGCAGGACAGGCTCCGGTGCGCTCACTTGCTCTTAAAATCTCCGTCATTCTTGGTCATACAGATAAAAGTAGCCTAATACATCTTTGAATCTGTAAAGACTCTCGTTTGTTGTGTGCACTCAGAATAACAACGAAGCGTTGCGCTTTTAAGCAAACAGGATCGCTTTAGGTCTCATGTGAACTTGAGAGAATTCACTCCCACGTGTC
>CM050422.1:35885127-36046701 GCA_027564155.1 Gymnocypris eckloni scoliostomus
GTCCTGCGGCTCAGCCTGAAAGCCGCCGTTGGTGCTCTCCTCTCTTGCGAGCTCGTCCTGAGCCTGGCCGGCATCCCCACGTCCACTTCTACCTCCATCTCGGGTTCCCGGGACAGCACGGCCTCGGCAGCTTCCTTGGGCATGCAGTTTCTCTCACAGTCAATCTGAGGGCTGTCGGGCTCATTGGCTTGTTTGGGATGAGGGATCTACAAGGCACGATAGGGTCGGGGGATGAGGGCGCAGCCTGGCTGCCGTTTAACAGTGAAGGACTGTTGTTAAGCGTGGCAGGGAGGCACAGGTCTCCAGGGGTAAGGCTGCAACTTCTGAGTCCTCCTTATGGAGTTCAGTGAGGCCGTTGGTGGCCTTGATGTTCTCACCGGACTGCGGAGGAGCGATCTCCTCCGCCAACCCGTCCTCTTTCTTCTCTGCCTCTTTGTCGAGGCTGAGCGGAGGGTCTGATTTCGATTTGGCGCCCTCGTCATTTTCCTTCGGTGCAGCAGTATCAGGGCTCTCCGGTTTGAGAGAAGTTTCCTCCTCAACCCCATGCGATTCACCTGAGCGAGGGCACCGTTTGGCCCTCTTCAGGGCGGGGGAGGCTTCCGGCCCACCTCCGGCCCTAGGACGCTCGCAGCTGTCCGATTTGTCCGACTCGTTCTTCTCGGAGCTCGGCAAGCCTCGCTTTCCGTAGGATGGCAAGGGCTCACCCTCCGCCTTGCTCTCGGCTACCTTTCCGACCTGTGCTCCGATCTGCTGGTGCTGCTGACAGTCCTGCTTCTTCTTGGGCGAGCGGGCTCTGGGCACAGGAGGCGGAGAGCTCTCTTCTGGCTGGGCGATGCTGCGGTTCCTGAGGGTTCGACCACAAAAGTTCTCATCCAATCCATTTATCCCCACTGATGATCTTGTGACGCGCGAAGAGCGGGATGCGGCCATACTATGGTGGGTGCCTATTGTCTCCTCATCGTGGTGCTCTCTCCTCAGCAGCAGAATGTGGGCGCCTGAGGGACATGACGAGAGAATAATTACATATCATTCAGATTCCAAGTTATAAGGGTTTGAGACTATTCCTACAGCTTATAATAAAAAAAAAGAATAATAATTTTTCTGGGGTAAAAAAAATAGCTAGAAAACCGGCTATAAATCAGACAGCTATAAATCCATAAACACATTTTTCTGCACACAGTAACATACAGTGATCGGTTTATAATTATCAACTCATTCTGTCCAAAGCTTCTGGGACACAAATCATTCTTGCTATTTCGGTAAAAGCTTGTATTTGTTAGCCAGCTAGATAACTTCATCTCGGTGCCATATTTAAAAAGAAACATGAAGATAACTGATCAAAAAAGATAAATATGATGGAGCAAAGAGCCAAATATGGAAAAATTAGGCAAGATAATGATTTTAGCTGAGGTTTAAAGATGTGAGCTAATCTGTTTGCTGGATGTTCCCCCAGAGGGTCAATGGATTGAGATGGAGCAGGAAGAGAATAAATGTTGTGTCAAGAATGAGAGTGCATACATGGAATATCTGGAATGTTTCTAAGCAGAAGTTCCACGGGAAAAGGAGAGACAGATGTCTTTAAAGATAGCTTTTTATGCTAGGGAAAAATATCAACTAGATGTATGGAGAAAACATGAGTGATGTCAGCCTGTGCAAAAGCTGCCACCACAATGTCAAAGAGCTGCTATGCAATTATTTACTGGTTCAAGACAGAAGAGCCAGCCAAAGATTCTTTGCTAACTTGAAAATCCTAACAGAACAACCCTCCTAGAAAGCTGCACAAACCACAATGTCAAAGAGCTGCTATGCAATTATTTACTGGTTCAAGACAGAAGAGCCAGCCAAAGATTCTTTGCTAACTTGAAAATCCTAACAGAACAACCCTCCCTAGAAAGCTGCACAATTACAATCTCGAATGCACTACTTATGGGGGTGCAATAGTGATAACGCATGAGGCAAATATCACTAATGAGATTCTCACAATTGATCTTAATGAGCACAAATTCAGAGGAAAATTTTTATTGCAAGTTCTTCTCTCTTGCTCGCAACGTCTTTGGGTTTACTTTGGTAAAACGGTGTCAAACATACACCACTGGAGGAATAATTATCTACGGACAAGCTATGATCTACTGTTATCTAATATTCTATAAATACGTTTGCTTTTCAGAGGTTATCAGAGTTTCCCACAAGCTATCAGTCTACTTATCACATATGTGCTCGCTAGGCTTTCCCTGGTGCATTGCTGGAGCTGCAGATGTGACGGGGGATGGTCTGTATTTAAGCTGCTGCTTATCTGAGCTATAAAAGTGCTTTTCAACAAGGGCCAATACAACACAAACCTTCAGTCTTGAAAGACTGATCATGGGTGTCTCTAATGAAGCAGTCAGTGCTCCACAGAACCCTGTGAGCAGAGTCCAAAACTAACAATTATTAAGCGGCAAAAATTCAAGTTGGTTGGTAACACTAGGGATGCGCATTTGCATGATGTAAACTGAATTATAACAATGTAAATTGTTACTGATGTAAAGCCAAAGTATATTTTGTGTGTCTTCAAGTCAAAGTATACATCCATGTTCCGTTGTGGCTTTAAGGACAGGGACTTTTGTTATCAGAACCATCCAGTGATTTCAGCACATGCATGTCCAAGCAGACTTGTGGGAGTGATTTTTACATTTGGAAAAGAGGTCCAAGTGCCAAACACGGCCATACAACACACTCATGGTCAACAGAGTACACTTGAAAGGCTTGAACCACTCAATGTGAAGATTTGAGTTCGGGATTTTCCCCAACTCAAAATGAAACATAGGTAGAATATTCCTGCCAATATTCCAAACCACCAAAAAAATATATATGCATGAGAAGTATATGAGAAGTTTTCAAATTTTTGTTAAAGCCATTTCATGGGTAAAGTTGGATTAGTTTATTTTGCATGCTGCAATGACCTGCGATATTTGTCACAAATATTATTTTATAACTAAAAAAATAAAGACAGACCTATTGAGGATCAAGTAACCATGTTTAAGCTTCTGTTTACCATATTGATGTTCTTTATGTATGTGCACTGGTCAATGTTTATATGTGAATATACCCACAATTAAATTGGTTACTTCATATGTAGAAATCATGACTTAACAACTTTAACCACTCAATTCATATGGATTTCTTTCAAATGTCTTTACAACACATCACATTTGGGTGAAATGGACTTTCAATTGAGGGACAGAAATGTCTAAGATTTCATTAAAAAATATCTTCATTGGTGTTTCAAAGGTGAACAAATTTGGTTTGGAATGACATGAGGGTGAGTGCAGACAGACTTTTCGTTTTTGGGTGAAGTATTCCTTTAAATGTTTTAAAACGCTCCATTATAGAAAGAAAGAAAGAAAGAAAGAAAGAAAGAAAGAAAGAAAGAAAAGAAAGAAAGAACTGTGAAAGAAAGTAAGAAAGAAAGAAAGAAAAATATACACAACTCAAAATAACAACATTTCATGGTATATTTTCTCAATTCACCAGCCATCGGCACACGTGCAAAAAGTTAATTTTGGACCTGGAGTATGACAAATGAAGCAGTCAGTCCAAAGACCAGTGCTTACAGAATATGATATATTGATAAGGGAACGGTGAAAAGCGCAAAGAATATGCAAAGCCGCAGCAAAAACACACCACATTTCATCTGGGGGCTTCCCAGGAGACTGAAGGGAGCACTGGGCTGGTCCTGTTGTCTGAGTTACTCAAAAATTAGTCTGGTACTAAAATCAAACAGAAGCTTGAAGTGAGACAAATTAGATTTCACCATATCAAATTTCTCAATTGCCTCCATTCTGCTAAGGCCGTGCAAGAGGATACATCCAGGACATATGCAGTAGGAAAATAGAGATAATTTTAGGTTTTATTACACCACACCACATTCTTCAGTCTGCACAATCACTGCCATGTACCATTAGTGTGATCTGAATGACGAGATGCTTAGAATAAGACTTCGCACTGCTGACATTAGTTTTGCTTGAGAAATGAGAGGCACCTGAGGACAGTCTTACACATCCCTTATTCACACTCCACTGAAGCCTCCTGGTGAGTGTCTAATGTGATTTGACCATGCATATAAAAAAACAAGATGGAAAACAGACAGAAGGGGTGGTGTCAGGCCTGAATACTAAAAGCACTAAAAGGGTTAGAAAACACAATTTTCCGTTACTACCCATGTCAGATTAACTACTAGATTCTATTTTCCTCTCTAAAAAAAGACCTGTTTTTACATACAGCAAATCCAGACATGTGGTTTGAACTGGAACAACTCAATACAACTCAAATATAAAGGAAACCTGTCTTATCATTTATTGCAATTTACTGATCTGAAAAAAAAAAAACGATTACAGTCATCATGATTGTAAAATGAAAAGGGAAAAACTTTTGTTAAAGGGGATAGTTCACCCTAAAATGAAAATTTGATGTTTATCTGCTTACACCCAGCCTGCATTTACAGCCTGCATTAGTTAACACTAAACACACACTAGAGGAATCACTGAGACCCCAGCAGCCCATCTGTGCAATGGCTCTCATTGTTCTTATGACAGCCAATGGAGACTCTTCGTGACGCCTGGCATTGTCCCAAGGCAAAGCTGGACAGCTAAAAGTAGAAAGAGTAATTCACACTTTATGGACTTATTCTCATATTGTTCCAAACCAGTGTGTTGTTCATTTTTTGGAGGGGATACTACAAAAGCATCAGCGAAGAAGTATATGACTTGTGCACTATATTTCAAGTCTTCCTGAATTGCACTGAAATTTAAGTCAGTATACAATGTGCAATGGCCCGTCTTGTTTGTTATTAATGACGTCAATGCTAGCACAGAAGATAAATGCACCATTTTTTAATGTAAACATTTTTTAATGTTTTAATGTAATGAAGGTAAATAAGAGTTAAGCGAAGGTCTTTAGAGAATTTCTAGTCTAAATAATGACAATATTTCTATTTTGGAATGAACAATTGCTTTAATATTGTTATAAAGAGAAACTCTTCAATAAACTTGACATGGAACCACACTGCAATTCAATTTACTAGGGATGCACCGAATGTTCGGCAACCGAAATTGTTCGGCCGAAAATAGGAAAAAAAATGTATTTCGGTGTTCGGACGAATAAGCGAAAAGACAGAATAATTCGTACCGAACAATGACATTACACGATCAAATAGAGGCGCACACTAATGCAGCAAACACATCTGCAGTGTGGAAGCATTTAAAACTGTCAGAGAGAGAGAGAGAGAGAGACGCAAACATCATTACAAGCACAAAACACCGACAGCGAGAGACTGCTTAGCGCTGCATCTCATGTCTCTGATGAGAAGAGGAAGCGGTGGTTGTTGTTGGTTACTGTGATGATTGAAATCGCGAAATGGCCTCAAACGATTAGTAAATAAACTATAGAATGTTATGTTTTCTTCAAACAGCACGAGCTCGCAGCGCCAGGGTTCAAAGTTCAAAACGCAAGGAAATTCTGCGCTAATGCACTGTTACTCATCATTTGCTAATTAAAAAAAAATTAAAAAATTAAGTGTGACAGTGTGATACGAGTGACAAAAATCTTCCCAAATTCGTAATGAGATATATCTGAGAAATATCGGCATACTGTTGTCAACAAAAAGCAGCATGGGGTCTTCCTGCCTGTTTCCGCCAAAATAAAAGCTTCATCAACATTCACAAATGTTAGTATTGAAATTGTACTGTTGTTCTGTAAAATAAAATACAAAATAAAGACAATAATAATGATAATAATTACCCTACAACAGATGTATTAATACATTTATTATAACAGTCACCAATAGTGTTCATATTGGGATCTGTAATATTTTCTAATGTTTTGAAACAGTAAAAGCAGTAAATTTAATTTATGCAATAGTGGAAAAAAAATGGCAAAATAGGCCTACACAGGGGAGAAAAAAATGCGAAATACCGTGTTTGGCCTTCAGCCTTCGGCCCAGTGTTTCATTTTGTTCGGCTTCAGCCAAGAAATTTTCATTTCGGTGCATCCCTACAATTTACCAATCATTCAAATATGCATTTTTTTAAGGATTTTTATTAATCAAGTAACACATTTCTATGGACAAAAAGCATCTGGAAAAAAAAGAAGAACAGAGTGACCTGTTGTGGGAAAAGTGCACAGCCTAAGTTGTCCCAAATGACAGAATGTGTCATATTAAGTGTTTCAATAAAAGCATTTAGTTTAAAGACGTTCGCCCTGTCAGGCGGTTTGGCAAAATTTTTAGTTGTTTAATGCATTTGAGACATTTTCCTCAGCACTTACATTTTATGGGTGTAATTTGTTAGCATAATTGTAATTTTTCTAAACTATTTCTTGTTAGATATTTAGCATAATGATCAAATTAAATTAAAAATACATTTAACAAGTTAGTAACTGTATTCTTTTTGAGACCAGTGACAGTAAAGGGTCTACTGTAATTGAGTATACATGTAATATTCTGCTATAAGTGAATGTGCATTCCCTCCTCCTACTGTGAACAAGTTAAAGTCTGTGCTTTTGTTTTTATTTATCTTTAATTTAGTGATTTTAACTCAAGTTTCAGTTTCAATCTTACCCTCTTTGTACATAATGTTTACACAGCCTATATTCACTGTGCCTTTAAATTGCATATCGTTTTGGGAACAACACTGGAGTGGATGTTGAAAATTGGAAGAAATATATTAAAGTGTTTTTTTTTTTAAATGACTGTTTTGGGATTTTTTTTTCATCCAATGAATCAAAGAAACAATATACAGATTATAATCGACACAATTTTGACACTACTACCTCAACAAATCGACACTACTACCTCAGCCGCTGGCAGGTGCCAAGCTCACAAGCTCATCCCAGATTTGCGAGATAACCGGCAACTGCCCTAAAACTCACTCGAACTGTTTTTATAGACGTAAAATATGACGTTGTCATTCTACAGCTCGCGCCTTGCGTCAAGAATGTAATAATACTTCCTGAATAATCGTACAGCTCGCGCGCGTGGCGAAGAACTTTAAATTGACACGTGCTCGCCAATGAACTCAACGCAAAACCCTCCAGCCCAGTCCAAATGACAACGCGGAGGAAAGCACTCGCCCTCTGTGCAGCTCAGCACGTTTTCGAAATTTCAGAGAACCCAGTTTGGCTCCGTGATTGAGAAATGATAAACCCTCATTTAAAACATGTTCTCAAAATGTGATGTTTTCCTCAGAAATGGGTTTGCGCTAATAAACCTGACACACTAACAATGTTTTAAGCACCACTGCAGATTATTAACTCACCGTTATGTATCTAACGTTAGAACAGTCGTGGGAAGAAATATTTTTCTTCTTCAATTGCATTTAACGGGCCTCTCCGGCAACAACGCATCCGCGGCTCGGCATGATGTGCAGCCCGGCTGGGGCTGCCTCCCAAACAGCCCGGTGAAAGTTTCTCCAGTTCCGGTGACTTCCGAGCGGAGCTCAACTTCTGAACTAGTCTCTACTGCAACACGTTTGCTTCACGCACCTCATAAAATCTTTTATTAAAAAAGATGCTTTAAAGACAACTAACGTTAACCGTTTAACTGAACAAAACAAATGTGTCCGCAGGGTTTTATTAGCTCACCTGCTAACTACTGCATTCACAGAGTGCGCAATTCCACTCATTTCGCGCAACAAATAACAAAACATATTCACTGTGTGCATAGCCACGCAACAATGAGAAACAAACAACTCGGTTTCTTTTTTAACAACTCAGTCACTAATTAGCATTTTCTAAGAGCGCTAATAAAGATGATACAGAATCACTTTAGCATGCTAATGCTAACTAATTTGGCGCACCCTATTTAAAGCACATTCATAACACTTGTTAACGAACTGAAAAAAATGCTATAACCCGGTGTCAAATAAACGCCAACAGGAGAGCAACTGAGTAAATGACTTTTGAAGATAAAAGGGCCTAAATGTGGAAGCTAACAGGCTAGCGTGGAACAGTGCAGCGGAGCGGGGGCAGGGTGAACATACACAACTGATCAGCCGCAACAACTTTGCCCATCAAATCCGCTCGAACCGCCACAATCAGAGCGGCTCCTGAAGCGGAGTCTGCTTCAACTTCGAGATAAAGTTGGGGAATTGGACTTGAGTGACGGATAATTCCATGTAAAAGGGTTTATGAAGCTACAGAATTACACTTACCTCACTTCCGCAAATCGTTTGCTGCACATTCGGCAGCCGCCATGTTTTTTTCTCTCTCGGTGCTGCTGTGAATGTGAATCCCACAATCCCGCTCACTGCGATACTGTACAGGACAGCAGCCGCGGCCCACACGCTCGCTGCTTTCATAATGACCGGCTCTCAAGAGCTCTGCTGACAACACTGATCTGACCGAGCATTTCAGCCCGATGATGAGCAGCATATTGTACTGAAGAATGCACGATTATGTGCTCTTGATCTGTCTACGAGTGGAAATAACGGCTAGATTGCACCAGTGCTGTATTTAGGGCTCAGTAAACTATTTTAATTTGATGTCAGGCTGAGGTCAATGAATTAAGTTCACAATCAAAAGAATGGCTCGACTTGTAAGACAGTGTCATTCATCACTGTTACTATTTCCAAGCGTTTTCTATGAAGCGGTTTTCAAACTGGAATCCGGGGACCCCCAGGGATTGCTAAGGGGTCCATTGAAATGTTAGAGGAAAAACTGTAAACAAAAAAAAGAATAATCATAAAATAAGATTACAATAACAAAAATCTTTAAATAAACAAATATTTTTTTATAAAATAAAAATAAATAACATGCCTAACAGTATACATTTAACTGCTAATATTTTGACATGTTCATAATATAATTTTTTATACACAATAATTATATAAATGGCTTTTAAATTTTAGGATGGGAGTCCCGTGCACAATGATTTTTTACTGTTTTTGCAGTAAAGAAAATCATGATTAACAGAAAACTACACACACGTCTGGACACTTTACGGTAATGAGAACTTGGGTGGAAATGTGCCTAATTTTCCTGTCAAAATTACCTAAACAAACTTCCTTTTCTATTTTCAAATTATTAATGTATTAATTTTGTTATTGATTTTGAGGAGAAATACTACCTGGATGTGTTTTTGTGAAATGTATCCATTCACAGAGCAATTTAACAAATATCAATTTCATAGATTTCAGAATATAAGAATGATGACAGATATCAAGAGCATACGTTTCCGATTTAATAATAGCCACTCAGATACAGCTTTCATCTCTGCGGACAATTAATATTGAAAAACGACATCACATCCTTCTATACATTAAATAATGCCTTAAATGTACACGTGAGGCAGCAGGATCTGATTTATTTTCTTTCACATAGCATTTTTAAACAAGACAGCCATCGATGTGTTCAAATGTGCGCCTTATTGTTTGCATCTCCATGCGACACAGCTATGCAACAAATAAAAATGAGGAATTAATTTTCTTGCCAGCATAATGTGCCTATTAGCGTGCATTCTGCTTAGATTTAGCTCGTCGAATCATTTCCGAACAAAGAAAACGTCCATGAATGAAGAATAATCATACCCTTCTGGAATAAATAACATTTAGTGCAGGAACATGTGTTCTTTAAGTACTAGTACATTCAAATACATATCGAACATCAGAGCTGAAGCATGCACGCTTTTGAATCTACAGTACAGTGCAAAACAAAAATGTTCTTTCCTGAGACTACGTAGCATTTAGTATCCCTTCAAACACAAAACATGTTTTCATCCACTATGACAACATATTCTTTCGTTTTCTTAATTGAGGCAGTGCCTCAAAAATATCTAAGGATGCAGAATTCATTTTCGTGTACACAAACCATAGGCCATTTGGTTTAGGCGAAGCAAAATCTGTCATGAACGCAGCTGCACATAGAAATCGAATGCATTAATGGACTGTGAAACTGTCTGAAGTCTAATTGGCTTCTAGAGTTAAGAGGAAATGGATATGCATGATATATACAGCCCACTGGAGGATGTTTAATCCATCCATCTGCTTTAAAGAACAGTCATAAAGGGTATAGTGTGTGGCAGAAGTGTGAAGCTGTAAGGTCCTTTGCTCGAATGCTTGAAAACAAGAGTGGAGTACAAAATAATAAGTGTTTCTCGGTTCCAGCAGCATCGCAGCACAACTACACCGAGCGCGTCTCCACTTCGATCTTCTCCTCTGCCTGGGAAGTTTCCGCCTCCTGATGGCTGACACTGGGCCGCACGGTCACCACCGGCCCTCCTCCGTGAATGAAATGGAGGAAGTTCCAGGTCTCTTCAGATATCTGACCAGAATCGGCACCTGTTAAGCAGAAAAGAAGCAAAACGCATGTTAATGATAAGTACTTGAAACAAGTAGGTACAATACTGAATGCATGTTGACGTAAACTTGAAATGGCTTGGGATTCGTTTTAAAAACGACTCGTTTCAATGATTCAGAGTCGACTCTTTCTTTTGAGAGACAATAACTTTATACACGGTGCACTTTCAGATTTAAAACAGGATGATTTCATTTACTGTGTTACACACTGCATGAAAGGTATTTTCAAAAATCCATAATAGGGGCACTTTAAGCATAATCAACTGCGACATTGGCACAACATGGATTATAAAAAATGCTGGTAAACAACTGACGGTAGCCATTGACTTCCACAGTAAGTAAAAAATACTTTAGGTCAACGGCTACTGTCAGCTGTTTGGTTACCAGCATTTTTTAAAACCTTTTCTTTTGTATTCAAAAGGAGAAATAAACTCATACAGGTTAGGAAAATTTGAGGGTAAATTAATTATTTAAATTTTTAGGTGCACTATCCCTTTAACAGGATTTGAAATTATTTTAATAAAAGGAATTTTACGGTTGTAATTTTTGAGAGAAGTTTCTCAAGGTTTTGTAGAAATTGTGTTTAAGCAACCATATGAAAGTTTTTTTTTTACCTTAAAATAAATATTAGTTTAAAAATCATTCTGATGACATCTAAAAAGGCGAATGGCTTTTGGTACTTTCACACAATATACAAAACAAGAGGAAACTAGAGGAAGTCAAATACACCCTGCTTATGAGTTAACATGCCCTTGGTTTGTGCTAATGCGAAAGTGCAATAAATCTGATCAAATCAATTGTGACTAATTATCACAATTATAATTTTTGAGCAAAATAATTAGTTTAATTTCATTATTGTTAAGCTATAATTGAAAAAAAAAACAAACATAATATTTACCTGATTTACTTTACTAAAAAGACAGTTCAATAAAAAATGACTTGTCTTCGTGTTATTCACTTTAAAAATATTTTGAGGAACTTTCAGGATCAAACAACATTAAACACTATTGTACGTTTCACAGAAGAAAGAAAATCATAGAGGTTTAGTGTGACATGATCGACTTGGTTATTCAGTTTAGCTTGGAAATACACCATATTGAGGTGGCAAAATGGGTTACAACTTCTGTTTTATGGTGACTTTAAAAGACCTGACAAATGTAAATAAAACACACACACAAAAAAAACATCCTGATGGTAAACATTACCTGGCTTTAATGTGATGTGTCCATTTTATTTACTGCAATCTTGGAGTTATCAATTGGTCCTGGTGGGTCTGAAAGTTACAAGATCATCCATAATCAGAAACACACCAAATACCCAAAACAAAAGAGAAAAGCAAATCAAATCTATAATGACATTTTTCAAGAACTCCTTGGTCAGTAAAAACTGCAAAACATAATGCTAATATTTAGTTTCAAACTGTCAGATACTTTAGAAGTATCCGTAGCAGGGATGAGAAATGACTTACCAATGTCCTTGCCTTTGACAAAGCCTTCCCATTCCCGGAACCACTGCATGCTGATACAGTATATCACCACAGGAGACTCCTCCTCCTGAAACGCCTTATTGAGCTACATGAAGGACACAAAAAAACATGAAGAGACCGATACCATTTGTTTCCAGAGTGTTTCTTCATAAAATATCATCCTACTCACTGCAGCCAAACAATAACACCATAAACTGAGACAGAAGCTCTGTTCAAATCCTAGTGAGCTATATTGCGGTCTATGGCTTACATAAGTTACTGCTTCCTATAGGGCCGTTCACACAGAACGTGTTCTCTTTCATAGGTAACTCAACACTGCGTAGCTTAGCTTTACGCATCGGGAACGCCCACCGCGTGACCGAGTCTGAAACCCACGTCGTCAGGTCATACTGGCGAACACGCCATCCACTCCTCAGATTTCTCTGCCTTCACGAAGCGGTCACTTTACCCTTCGTTGTTGCGATTTCTGACCCAACTTAACTTTCTGCGATCATCCATCTGCACTTCGGCGACTGCCTCAGTGGAACTTTGTTCTCCTCGCGGTGAAGTGCCATGGACTTTCGCCGCTGTCAACCGCCGTGCGCGCGATTCATCGCTCGCTATGACCCGCACAGATAAGTAAAATTATATGTTTCGGGTTCACGTATGCGGTTTATGGGATTTGAATGTAATTTGTGAGAATCTCCGTCTCATAACCCTCCGCTCTCAGCTTGAGGTGTGTGAAAAGGAGTCATCCATTTTCTTCCCCGTCGCTCCGGAGGCCTCCGCGCTTCTCGAATCTGCGGCCTCGTGAATCCAGCGACCTGGGGTTCGGATGTTTAGCTCGAGGAGACGGAGAGTGAGCAGACAGGCCTCGCCTTTTCTCTCCTCCCTCACCAGAGCATGTGCGCAATTCACCGGTTGAATTCACGCAGGATTATCTGTTTCCTAGCCTGAGGGCACGTTATACTGTTTCCTTCGGGATAGATGATGTTCTGCTAACTGCGCCAGCGACTCCGAGGATTTCGGGCCTAGTTTAGCAGATGCGCCACCGCTTAGCGGTCAGGAGGCTTGACCTTCACCGGCCTATTCTGAGCTCGTGGGCGTGCTTTGGCGCGCTGAGAAGCTATCGCATGGATTGGACGCGACTCTCGCTCTTGGCTTCGACGAGCGGTTTCTTAGCGGTGTAAATTCCAAAATGAGCAGAGGAAGCTGCTGTTTTTCGGTGATCTGCATCAGGAGATTTTCAGATCCTGGAAACAGCCTTTTTCTTCCCGCCTTACTAACGCCGTGGCCGCTGACTTCACCAACCTCGTGGTTTCGGTGGAGCAGGGCTATACCGCCATGCCGTGTGCGCGATTCATCGCTCGCTATGACCCGCACAGATAAGTAAATTATATGTTTGGGGTTTACGCATGCGGTTTTTGTGATTTGAATGTAATTTTGTGAGAATCTCTGTCTCATAACCCTCCGCTTTTGGCTTGAGGTGTGTGAAAAGGAGTCATCCATTTTCTTTCCCCGCCGCGCTCCGGAGGCCTCCGCGGCTTCGCATGAATCCGCAGCCTCTCGTGATTCCGCGACCTGGGGTTCAGATGTTTAGCTCGAGGAGAAGGAGAGTGAGCAGACAGGCCTCGCCTTTCTCTCCCTCCCTCACCAGAGCATGTGCGCGCGAATTCACCAGTTGAATTCACGCAGGATTATCTGTTTCCTAGCCCTCCATACGATGGCCATCCTTCAGGCCTATCAGACGGACGTCCTCAAGGAAATCCGAGGGGACTGGTCTGACTCCGGAGGCTGTAAAGGAGCTGCGCAGAGCCACTGACTTAGCTCTCAGAGCCACTAAGCACACCACACGCCGTGGGGCTTTATGGCGGATTCGGTGGCCGCAGAGCGCCATTTGTGGCTAAACCTCAGAGGAGAGCCGTTTCACCGCTATGGGGCGAGGTCAGACCGCAAAAGCGTTTCTGCCTGCTTCAAACGTGCTCTCCTCACTCAAAACCGTCACAGCCACCCCTAGGGGCTTGGCGTGGGACAGTTCATCCTCATTTATTCTCGGTCTGGCAGTTGGGGACGTTGTCTTTCCCCGCTAGTCTCGCCAGGTGGGGTGTGGGGTCACGATTCTCCCCTGCAGCTCGAGAAAAGACCTGCAGGGGTTTCACCGCCACGGGCGAGGTCAGACCGCGCTTGCCCGCTTCAGACGGTAGTAAACAGCGCCTCAAGGCTTCTGTTCTACAGCTGTAGCTTTCCTCCTCCTAAAGAAAGGAGCGATAGAGGAATAACAGCCGTCGGACATCGAAGCGAGGGTTCTTCAGCGAAGGGGACGGCGGCCTGAGACCCATTCTGGATCTGCGGCGTTTAATTTTCCCTCTACAAAGGGAAGTTCAAGATGCTGATGATAAAAACCATCATGTCTCAGGTCCAGGAGGAGGACTGGTTTCTCACCATCGACCTGAAGGATGTGTATTTCACATCCAGGTCGTTCAAAGACATAGGAGGTTCCTTCGGTTTGCCTTTGGAGGGAAGGCTTACCAATACAAGGTCCTGCCCTTCGGCCTGGCTTTGGCTCCGAGGACATTTACCAAATGCATGGATGCTGCACTGGCCCCTTTGAGGCTCCAGGGCATTCGTGTACTGAACTATCTGGACGACTGGCTCATTCTGGCTCACTCCAGGGAGCTAGTGAGTCGTCACAGAGATATCGTTCTCGGCCACATCCATTCTCTTGGCCTCAGGATGAACGCCAAGAAGAGTGTGCTCCTCCCATCTCAACGAACTGTGTTTCTAGGAGTTCGCTTTGGATTCCGTTCAGATGCAGGCCCGTTTGGCTCCTGCCCGATACCAGTTCTTACAGCATGTCTGGCCCGCTTCAAGCTAGGCCATCATGTTTCTGTAGGTACCTGCCGCAGGCTGTTGGGCCTTATGGCAGCAGCCTCCCCTGTGTTGCCTCTAGGGCTGCTTCACACGAGGCCATTCCTTTGGTGGATGAAGGAGCTGAGGTTACACCCCACTGTACCAGCTACCGCCTTATCAGGGTGTCGTGCAGTTGCTGTCGACACCTGTTAATGTGGCGAGACCCAGTCTTTCTCCAGAGCGGGGTGAGAATGGGTGCGATCCACCGTCGCCATATGATCACGACAGACGCATCAATGACAGGCTGGGGCGCGGTCTTCGAAGGAAGGCCGGCGGTGGAGAGTGGAAGGAAGAGTTCCTCTTTGGCATTTAAACTGCCTGGAACTCAGAGCTGTCTTCCTGGCTATGAAGTATTTTCTCCCGTTCTCGGGGGTATCATATCATATTCAGGACCGGACAATATGGCGGTTGTGTCCCACATAAACCGCCAAGGAGGTTCAAGGTCGCGCACCCTGGACAGGCTTGCGCGCCATCTTCTCCTTTGGTCCCAAGACAAGTTCCTCTATTTGAGGGCGGTTCACGCCCGGGAGTACTGAACCTGGCGGCGATTTTCTGTCGAGACAGAAGCTCAAACCGGGAGAATGGATGTTGAACCGTCCAGACGGTATCCCAGATCTGGGATCTGTTTGGCAAAGCGGAGGTGGACCTCTTTGTTTCTCAAGAGTCATCCCAGTGCCCGCTCTGGTTCTCCTGAATTTCCCGGCGACTCTGGGCATAGATGTTCGCCCACCCATGGCCGAATGTCAGTCTGTACGCGTTTCCACCAATAAAGCTGATTCCGGCAGTACTATGCAGAGTGAAGGTGAGCGGTGCCCGTCTCCTTCTCATAGCCCCATTCTGGCCCTCCCAGACCTGGTTCTCGGAGCTAACTCCTCTTGTATCGGCCTCCTTGGGAGATTCGATCAGGCGGGACTTACTGTCCCAGCTTCAGGGCAAGATCTGGCATCCTCAGCCGGAGCTCTGAAGTTGTGGGTATGGCCCATACAGGGCCAAGGGCTGTGATTGATAGTTTGCCTGCGAGTTCAGGAAACCATAGCCAGTGCCAGAGCCCCCGCTACTAGGAAGCTGTACTCTTCCAAGTGGGCGTCTTTGAATCCTGGTGTTTGACTCGTGCAATCGACCCAGTTAACTGCCCTGTTGGTCCAGTGCTGGAGTTTTTGCAAGAAAGGCTGACAGCGGGGGCGGCTGCTACCACCCTTAGGGTTTATGTAGGCCATTGCAGCTCGGAGAGAGCTGGATGAGATCCCTTGGGGAGACATCGGATGGTCTCCGCTTTCATGCGTGGGGCCAGACGCCAGGCGCTGTTGCCCCACGGCAGTTCCTTCTTGGGACTTGTCAGTCGTCCTTGAAGGACTAGTGACGCCCTTTTGAGCCCTTAGAGTCAGCTTCGGATCGGATACTGACTCTTAAGGTTGTTTTTTTGCTGGCGCTACGTCACTAAAAATAGTTGGAGATATGCAGGCTTTCTCTGTCAGTGAGACGTGTATGGACTTTGCCCCGGGTCTAGTCAAAGTTACCCTGCGGCCTAGGGCCGGTTACATTCCCAAGGTCTTGTCCACATCGTTCCGATCTCAAGTGGTCACGCTTCACTCTTTTCCATCCCCTCCCTTTGCTTCAAGTGAGGATGAGAGACTCCACTTGCTCTGCCCGGTCAGGGCATTGAAGCTGTATGTGATCGCTCAAGGTTTGGAGAAAATCTCCCAGTTATTGATCTGTTTTGGTGCTGGTCGCCGCGGCTTGCGTCAAAGCAGAGGATTTCTCACTGGGTGAGAGATGCCATTTCGCTGGCTTACGAGGCGGAACCTTCCTTCACCTCTTAGTCTTCGGGCGCATTCTACTAGGGGCGTAGCCTCCTCTCAAGCTCTTTTTAGAGGGGTACCCCTGGAGGACATTTGTGTTGCGGCAGGATGGTCCTCTCCGCACACCTTTGTCAGGTTTTACAACCTTGATGTTGATACGGCTCCAGGTTCTCAGGTCCTGTCTGTTTGAACCGACCGTATTTTGTTGGTTCATTATTGGGCCAGATAGGCAGCATTTTCAGCTTGGCGTGTTTGGTATATCGTTCCCGATGCGTAAAGCTAAGCTACGCAGTGTTGAGTTACCTATGAAAGAGAACGTCTCGGGTTACTCGCGTAACCCTTGTTCTCTGAATAGGAACGAGACTGCGTTCGCTATAGCTCCTCACGCTGCCGACAGGGTTCTTTTCGGCAGAGAAATCTGAGGAGTGGATGGCGCGTTCGCCAGTATGACCTGATGACGTCATTGCGTCAGAGACGGCGTCTCGCCATCAGCCAATGAATTGGCGTGATTCTATATGGGTTTCAGACTCGGTCACGCGGTGGGCGTTCCCGATGCGTAAAGCTAAGCTACGCAGTGTCTCGTTCCCTATTCAGAGAACAAGGGTTACGCGAGTAACCCGAGACGTTTTCGCATTGTACTGTGCTGCTTTTCTATAATTTTCTAGGTGAACATGCATTAGTCAGAGACCTTTCATTGTTGCACCTGCATCTTTTCAGTCTTTTATACTGTAACACTTAATATACATTTAGTCATATTACAGTACAAGTAGTGGGAGTGGTGGGTTCACTGGAAACATTTCTGGTTCAGGTCATTTCATGTTATGGCCAATAACTGATAAGTGTCTGATATTCCAAATCTCTATTACACTAACTACATAAAAATAAAACCAATCAATTAACAGTTTCAAATGCTACAAGCTGTATTACATTGTAACGTACAGGATTCAAATGTTATATTCATTTTGAGAAAAGACATCTAGGGCCAGATTTACAATCAGCTTGCTGCAGCACAAACCCTCATTTGGTATTAAAAAACTACTGAACAAGCCGTTCAGAGATTGTTGGCGGTGTGACATCACATGGACCCAGGCTGCTCCCACAATTGTTCATTGACACTTGCATTTTATCACAGACCCACCCTGAGTAAGCTGTAAACAGTCTGCCATTGTTTCTACGCCGGAGCAGGAGAAGACAAGAATGTCTCCCAAGTGATTAAGGTGCTCTCTTGTTGGATGTAATGATGAACATAGCAGTCGTCAATTAATTCTGACATCTGAGCTGCTGAAGACGCAGAAGTTTACGTTTGTTTTTGAAGGGAATGCACCCCCCAAATCTACCTAAATGTATCTATGTTCACACGAATCATTCTTGATCCCGCTTCACCTCATGAAGAGGTGAGTTTAAGGTGTTTTATGAATCTTTGAAAATCGCCTTTCCTAATAATGTGCTAGTTAGCATGTTCCACGACGAATGTGGCTTAAGTTTAGTCTTTCATAGAATGACAAGCAGAGCTCATTAGCATTCATAGGGACATGCACCGAAACAGGTCGCTATGAACAGAGCTGTTTTTGACAGGGTAAAAATTTTGTTTTTTTACGCTACCTTTCAAATATTTTAACCAAATTATGTTATAGACTTTTCAATAAGACCCAAAAGTATCATATTAACTTGTGTAAAATGGGCATCCGATGACCCCTTTAACACCCAAAAAAGCATGTCTTAAAGCAGGCAGTAATTTACGCTACTCTTGGTAGATTACGCTGATCATTATGGAAATTATATTTTGCATCTGTGTCCTGTAATGAAAGCCTTGTCAGTAAATCACCCTCAGATTTTTCCCTTCCCATCCATGCTTTTATGGAGGCGATAACAAATATGGTGCCAAAATATTGTGCATCCATAGCAACAATCCAGTAAGTACCAGAATTATGTACTTGTTGAAATAGAAAATGGAAAGAATTGTTACTGTAGATAAAACAATTGATTTGATCTTTTAGTTGCAATTTCTTTAAACAAAAGTTACAGAAATGTTATATCAGCCACTTCGACATTATTGAGCATAACAATAAAATTATTTTTGGCTTCAGGGCCTATAATGGAATCTATAATCTATAATGGAAATAGTATATTTCATTATTGATTAATCGTGTCGGAGTATAAGTGAAGACATTCAACAGTCTTGGCTATTTAAAGTGGGGATTAATGCATTTCTATGAAGAATGAGAATGCTTTATATTAAGATCTTTTTAGTAATGATCACAATTTAATCAATGGTGACATTAATCATTACTTGCAGCCATAAATGTCTGGTTATCAGCTGGCATCAGATATCATTTTAATATAGGCACATAACTAGATGAAAGTCTACATTATCAGTGATTTAGCCTCCTTTATTTGGCCTTTACTGAAAGAAGCAAAGCATATCAGGCTGAAATCAAGTACTTTTGTTCTCATGCATTAATAATGAGCACAAATTTGGGGGGAGGTGTAGGGTTCACACTTCTGTTCTCGGTCTAAGAGGGTGCTGGTGGTGGTTGTGTGTCTGTGCACAAATTAAGAGCCCAGATAACAGTGCAGGCGTTAGATCAATCCAAAAAGAACTGATGTTTTTCACTCTACATATCCTCTTAATATAGAATGTGACTGCGGCTCCTACCCGAACAAACATGTCCAGCTCATTCTTACGCCGTTTTTCCAGCTTCTCGATCTCATTCTGGCAGGTGTGGCAGACATACAAGTGATTGACAGCGGGGCCGCCTCCATACCTATTCCACAACGAGCCACCAATTAGCATTTAACAAGAAAATGAACTTCCACTGGAAGTTATGAAAAGAGTAGTTAACAATTTTTACCTGCTATACAGACGGTCCCAGACATTCTGGGGAAGCATCATAACAAGATCGTCAATAGATGAGGATTTATTTGGTGGAATTCCTGTTGAAGAAGAAAAAAAAACAGAGGTTTTAACCACCAGATAATTAGTTTCCTACTCGTATGACAAAAAATGGGCATCTGTCCCCTGAAAGTCAACACGAAACAGCATGCAAGAAGATTTATAAATAATTTATAGGGAACTTCTTATATCTTTGTTCCTCTGTCACATCTTTGCCTTCAAATTCATTTTACTCCTTTCAAACAAATCAGATCAAGGGGATGAAAACGCCTTGAAATGCTTTCTGAAAAGATTCGCATTTGTTCGCTGACCTCATAATGCACTTTTTAAGTGAAAAGGAGAGGAAGAGAGTAAAAACAAACATAATCAGTGAAATGGATGTGGCAGCACTTGACTTCTGTAATACTAAGAATCTGAAATTATATCTGGTGTGGAGTCATATCGGTGGTGTATAAAATACTTTGTAGGGTCAAGTGGTAAATGCCTAGAGCTTCATAAGAGTGGTCCTCACCTCCGTGGGCACACATAGGAAGTCATGGTTGGAGATGGGTCCTGGCTCAGCGAAGGTTTTGAACTTGTTCAGCCATTGGCGGGAGATGTAGAACTGCAGGAGGCTTGGCTCCATCATGTTGAGCAGACTGGTCACCTTCCGCCTCTCCTTCAGAGTCTCGTCGTTACTCTTCCTGTTACACACACACACACACACAAGTGACATCAGCGCCATTTATGCAACGGTCAACACAAACTCTTCAGCACAGCACTGGCATTTACAATCAGACTCAAGTTTTTTTTAATCATTCATTTACTTATTTTAATTCAAAATTGTATTTAAATCAATCAATTTATTTATCATTTGTATTTGTTTGTTTATTTTAATTTCAAAGAAAAGAAAAGTACAAAACATTTTATGGTTAACAACAATTATGGTTAGGAGCAATAAATCAATCTTGGTTTGTAAATGTTCTTACTTGTAAAAGAGCACATATGCCTCAGCGTTTTGAACACAGGACTCAGACACCTCAGTAACGCTCTGGTCATCAAACTCGTACCACAGCTGGTTCAGCTCATTCCGACAATAGGCAATATAGTGGCCACCTTAAAGCAAAAATCACATTATAAATATCACACACACTGAGCTGTGGTGCTCATGTATGCAATGTGAGTTCGAATCAGAATTGATCATTTCCTGTTCCCACACCCTATTATTGAATTAATATAAAGCAACTTCTACTACCTGAAACCATTTACACATATCTTACAGTAATGTAAAATAAATCACAATAATATATAATATTCTTTATAAAATTATAAATAATAATTTACATTACTTAGTGTAACTGCTGTGAATGATATATGATTTTATAAGAAGAATACGTTTATGGCCATCTCCCTGGTCTAAAAGACTTACTGCTGGCAGTGCCGTGATGACAGATGACTGAGGTGGTGGTGTGGGCGGAGCAGTCCTTGGCCAGGAAGGGCTGCATTTCGAGGCCTTCCAAAGGGAAGGACACATGAGTGGTGATTTTGGTGGAGAACATAAGTTCATGTCTGAAGCGCTTGAGGTGAATGCACAGAATCTGTTGAGCAGAAATAATTTCAACAAAGCAAAGCAAAATTATATTTTGCTGTCAGTTTCCAACAATAAAAACAGCAATAACCTGCCATGCCTGTTCATATAAAAATATAACTACTTGGGCAATTTGTACAGCATGGCTGTGTGGTACTACCAGTTGAGGTTTTTTATCATGGTGGCCAGATGTACTGAAGAATCATTAGATATAACGGCTCCCATAAGATGGCTGCTCTTGCCATTACAGGTCCCTGAGCATATTTGCCAGATGGCAGCCAATGTTATATTTTAAAGGCATTCTTAGTCTCTCTCCAAACATAAATCCACTGGATGTAGGAAACAGATGATTTACCAGACCGTATTACCTATTATATTACTATTATTGCTCAATGGTCCAGGTTTTGTTTTCCTTTCAGACAGACTTGGTACAAGGCCAAGACATTGTTGACTTTATTTGTAGTATTTTTATAATTTTGTGTACTTCCTATGTAAACAATGTCGTTTCAATCTCTGAGAAATAATAATGTGGTGCCTAACCCTGCATGTTAACCACAATAGCTCATCTGTGTACCTACCTCTGGCAAACTCTGAACTTTGCAAAATTTGACCCCATTTCGTAACCTGAAACGATCAAAGAATCAACATTAAAACATTACATTTCTGCAGCCATCATCTTCAACATGTTCTCCAACAAGTTCATACTCACTTCTTGCATTTTTCACAGCTGTACATGTTGTCTCCTGAAAAACAACAACACACAACCTGTAAGAATTACACCACTGTTGTGTTAAATATTAACACCGAATTCCATGAAGATATCCATATTCATAATTTTTTTCTAGATCGGAGACTCAAAACAGCACAATCACCTATTCAATAGGTCCTATTAATTAATTTAGGTTTCAAGCTAAATTTTTGCTTTAAGAGAGAAAAAAAGAATTCAAACCTTTTAGTTCATCCCTTGCAAAAAAGGCAGCCAGACAGTCCTGCAGCGTGACCACAGGCCCCAGAACCAACTATAAATCAATGAGCAGAAATAAACAGTGAGGGTAATCATTTAAAAGAAACATGTGATACTTCACCCCAAAATGAAAATTGTGTCATTCACTTACCCTCATGTCGTTAAAAACCCGTAAAAGCTTAGTTAGTCTTCAGAACACAATGTAAGATATCTTGAATGAAAACCGGGAGGCTTTTGACTGTCCCATTGACTGCCAAGTAAATTGCACTGTCAAGGTCCAGAAAATTATGAAAAGCATCGCCAGAATACTCCATCTGCCATCAGTGGTTCAATCTGAATTTTATGATGCGACGTGAATACTTTTTGTATGGAAATAAACTCTAACAAAATTAGTTAGACTAACAAAGATTTTATGGGTTTGGAACGACATGGACATGGAAAAAACGTCAATTTTCTTCTTGGGGTGGAGTATCCCTTCAAGTCTCTTTTCTTGGGATACAATCTTATATACATGCTTACATACTTGTAAATGACTGAATTATATGTTATGGACATAATGAGAGTGAGAACGAGCTGTACTGCCAGGTATGTTTACACATACAAGTAATTGGTTATAGTGACAGAAGCGCCACAGTGCAACAAAAAGATAGCAACAGGACACAGATAATAAAAATAATAATATACAAATACACAAAATAGGCAATGTACAAAAAAACAAAACAAAAACAATATATATTAATAGACAATTATGTATTTACAGGTATGATATGTGCGAATTTAAAATGAAAAATAAGTATGTGTGACGAATAAGTAATGTATAATAATGTTGTGTGTTCCACATTTAATGTCAAGTGTTCATGAGATGGATTGCTTGGGGAAAGAAACTGTTTCTGTGTCTGGTCATTCTGGTGCTCAGAGCTCCGTAACGTCGACCAGACGATAACAGTTCAAAGAGGGAGTGTGTGCTGGATGTGAGGGGTCCAGAGGGATTTTGATTCAGGGCAGCACTTAAGCACATAATTGTTTTGAATGTGCAGTTGTAGAGTACTTTTTTGATTTGCTTCAGGAAATAAAAGACGACTTGGAATGGAAGCCTCAACTAGGAGTCACGCAATACCAGGTCTATCAAAACTTCTAGCAAACATTTATTTTTGTTAACAAAGCTTTTATGAAGTTGGAATGACTTGCGGGTAAGTGAATAATGACAATATTTTCATTTTGGGGTGGAGTAACCATTTAACATTACAATTAAATTGAATATATTTTATAATAACTGAAAAGCTGTCACTCACTTCAATTTATTGCAATCTCATAATGTTCCGTTATAATCAATGAAGCTCTCTGAACTGCAAATAATATCTTATTTACATTGTGTCTATGTGTGGCATTTAGTAGTGAATTCTGACTGTCTCACACTGAATGCTTGAGAGTTGGCAGCCCTGGATTATCTATTTTTATCTGTATTAATATCTTAATATATTATTATATCTTATATTAACCATTTGCACACACAAGCATTATCCGACTCCTGACTATGGCACCTCCCGACCGCAGACGCGGTTTATAAGCCACCTTTTCACCTTGACTTTCCAACACATTTTCGTACACGACAAAAGCTCAGAGTGTTTTCTCCGTTTGAGCCTACATAAACAATGCAAAACACAGGCATTTTGAGTTTCTGCTACTGATTCCTATAGAGAAAAATCACTTCCTGCCAGTGGCGGTTTTTGGCATGGGCGAACCGGGCAGCCACCTGGGTCTGGCCGGTTGCACAAGTATGATATGTACAAATTCGAAGTTTTGACAAATTTCCCAAGTCTTGCAGATGAGGAGCTGGCACAAGCACTTGAAAAAATAAAAATAATCTGCGCGCTAAGCGGTTTCTATTATCTATCATATAACTGTGTGGGGAATAGAAGGTGCCGAAGCTGTGTGGAAGAAGTGGAAAGGGAAGGGGGCGGCGGGCGCAGCCAGTTCACCTCTCCCAAATGGAGCGGACAGGAGAGGGGATCCACTTAGTCAGCTAAAGTCAGTCACACCTTGACTTTCTTTCAAATAATGCACATTTCAATCATAATATTAAAACACAGGCCTATAATTAGCACGTTTTTGTTTTTTCTGAATTGTGTGAAATGGCTAAGAAAAATAAGTATGTCTGAAACGATTATGTGGAAGTGAATTGGTTTAGTCTTGACTTCTGGTCGTGTGAGTGACAGTGTTGGGGATGGATGGAGATCTGTTGATTTTCGAGTGCCAAATAAACACAGCGAAGGAGAGAAAAAGGTCAAAGCCATCAGGTGCCCAATTGAGGAAAATAAGAAAAGAAGAAGAGGAGAAAAGAGCAAAATATAAAGGTATGCAACTATGTTCTCTCTGCATGATAACGGTATCCATGTCATCAATGAAGGGCTAATGTTAATTGGTGGTATAACGTTAACTCTTACGTTTGTTAGCCTTCTTGCTATGATGCTTGCTATGCTTATACAACAATAATTCGGTCTTAACTCCACAAACACAAGATCTAATTTCACCATAAGATTGTGCTTTGCAGAAAAACTGTTACAAGTACAGTTATTATTTATTTACATCATTTGGGTTAATGTTGGGCCCTGTAATTAGCCAAACGGAATTTACATATGTGTAGGTAGTTTCAAAGACGAACATTTGCCATAACTCTTGTTTCGTGACAAAGCATATAATTCGAGGCAGTAACCGAGGAGATAAATGTTCCTCCCTTAGATTAGGTTAATATAGCGTCTAATGAGTCATTTAAATTTGCAATTCATAAGAGTTATATTGTAGCCTATGGTCTTTTGATGTCAATTTTAATTGCAATTCAATTGTAATTTCAGGGGCACTTCTAAAATATTTTGGAGCATCCTCTGCCACTGGTCAGGATGAGCCACCCACCTCCCCCACTACACAGGACTCTGCTGGAATGGTCTCTACCCTTCAGGTTGAGCTACCATCTATGTCCTCAGCTACTCGTATGTCTTCACAAATATCTGATATTGAGGATGAAGACCTCTTTGTTTCTACTTCTACCCAGCATGAGCCTTCAGGTCGGTTTTTGTATGTCTCTCTGTCTCTCTGTGTGTGTGTGTGTGTGTGTGTGTGTGTGTGTGTGTGTAGAGGGGGTATGCCTAGGCTACAAGACAACTGGACCTAGCTGTGAGTCTTTTGAAGAAGACTGAGCGAGGTCTCCAGAGCTACAGGGCAAGTGGCTTTGTGACTGCAAAGATGGCAGCCAAAGACATTTGTGAATAAATTCATGTGGAGGCTGTTTTGAAACAAAAAAGGCTGAGGTCCACAAAGCGCCACTTCTCATATGAATCACATGATCAGACTTTCAGTGATGCACTTAGGAAGTTGGATTCTTCAATGTTGTTGTTGATGCAGCCACGTCAGCCATCACAGAGAGGTTTTCCACATTGGAAAATGTGGGAAACAAATTCGAAGTTGACAAATTTCCCAAGTCTTGCAGATGAGGAGCTGGCAGAGCAATGCAATGCACTAGGCACCACACTGCACTTTGAAGGGCACTCTGATTTGGACAGTAGAGAGCTTGTGCAGGAAATCAAGAACTTCCCTCACCTGCCATCAAAACCCAGGCGCCTCCTTGAGCTTATCACTTTTATGCAGGATAAGGATCTATCGGAGATCTACCCCAACTTTTGGACTGCTCTCAGGATTGCACTTACTCTGCCAGTCACTGTGGCTCAAGCAGAGAGGAGCTTTTCAAAACTTACGTTGATCAAGTCGTTGATCAGGTCAACCATGTCTCAGGAATGGCTCACTGGCCTTGATATCATCAATATCAGTCACTCAATAGAGGGTAAATAAATCAATAAATTTTGCGCTCAGAGGGGGTCTCGCCCGGAAAGTAATTCAATGTAGAACCGCGACTGCTTCCTGCCCTCCGGCTGCATTTCACGCGTCACCAGAATCACGTGATTGCAAACAACCTATAGTATAAATTAGGACTGGATGATATGGCCAATTTCATTTATCATTTATATCACAATATATTTCTTAATTTCGGTCGCTACGATATAATTCCGATATCGATATGAATATTAAAAAAGCCTCAGAACAACTGCCAAGAACGCCCACAATGGATGTCTGTACCTACAAACGTCTGAAAAATGAATTTGCCAAGTTTATAATACCTCCTCCTATAAAACTATATAAAATTTGTGAAATAAAAATGGTACAAATAAATTAATGTTCACTTTTTATTTGTATTTAGCCTTCACAAACAAGAAATGTGAAATAAACAAACTATCAAATAAATAAAACTCAGACTAACCTTATTAAAAATAATATTTTCATTTAAACTATAACAGTTTTTTTATTCTTATAGATTGAAACAACAAACAAACTGCATCAGTTGAATATATATCATGAATATGATATAGTGACTGAAACGTGACCCATTACGATAAACAGCTCTCCCTTCCAAGATGTTAATCTGCACAAAAATCCAGATTTATAATCGTGCCGTTGTCTGATAAAATCAAATAAGATAAAGACAATAGTGCTGGGATTTCGGCTATACTTGCATGTAAAATTAGAGAAGCAACATATCTGTGTTTTAACAAGCTCGTTTCAGCTCGTGGCAGAACAGAGCAGAAGCAGAGAGAGAGGTGTGTGTGTGCTGGGAAAGAGAACACGCGCTTGTGTGGCAGTCCGCTTCAGATGCATAATATTTTCATTTGCTACACGCAGGATACACAAGAAGCATGTTCAACTCAGACACGCAGACAGTTGTCGTGGTAGACTAATAAACTCTGTAAACAACAACCGTTCGCGTGTCTGCGCTTAAGGCACATCTCGCCCCTGTTCCCGCTGCTAGTCGGCACCACTCTCCAGCACATTTTGCAGAGCACCGAAACCTGATGTTTATCCGATCTTAAAAAGCCAAACCACTTCCACACCACTGAATTAGTCTTTCCTCTCTTATCAACTATTTCTTCTGCTTTCTCCTTACTTGTGGAAGCTCATTCAGTCACATCTGTATTGTGGGCGGTAATCATTTTGTAGCTAAAACTTGCCGCGCCGGAGCTTAACCAACTACTGCTGAGCGCTGGCTATGTGTCTGTGATGTACGTCATCACGCAAGTACCTAATTCTGTTCTGCTCTTTCTGACGGCTGCGCCTTGAATGTCTTTCAGTGACAAATGCTAATGTATATCGAAATATCGGAAATGGGTTTAAACATTTTATCACCGTTATTTAATAAAATTATATCGCGATATATATTGATATCGAATTATTGTCCAGCCCTAGAATAAATTATGAAATTATAGTAAAAGAAGTACTTAAATCCTACTGAAGTGCATCAAAACACATTCTTAAGTTCAACTAACTGCATTTAATCTTAATGTAAACTATAATACATTTTCATTTACCCGCAGCTCACGCTTATTTCAATAATAAGAACTCTTTTTAAAAGTTTGCTTCAGTGTAGTTTTTCACAAGTGTACAGTCTCACATTAAAGAAATGTCAGCATGATAATACCTCTTGATATATTCCATGACGAAAGAAATCCAGCCTTGAGGGGCGTAGGCTTCTCCACACGAACCAGCCTTGACTAGAGCTGTCTGGTGGGAGGAAGAGTGCAGCTTGGCAAGGTCCTCTTTCCCTGGGATGGGCAGAGAGATGTCCTGGAAGTTCTCCAAAGTCACCGAAACCTGAGAAAGGAAGGACAAGTAACAGAGGAGCATAATTTATAATGCTAATCTGTAACTGAAACTACTGTCAGAAAAAATAACAAAGTGATTCAAACAACTGCAAACTAGCTCAAATGCCCATTTTCTTCTATTATAGATGATATTTTTCGGTAACACTTTATTTTAAGGTGTTATGTTACACTTTACATATATTTACTATTATAATAACTAGGGGTGGGCATAGATTAATTTTTTTAATCTAGATTAATCTAGATTAATTTTGGAATTAATCTAGATTAATCTAGATTAAAATGGCTCATTTGAATTCTGCCGAAGGCATTCAGAATATGTGTGCTACCCAAATAATGACTAAAAGTAAGTCTTTGAGAACGGGTTTCTTAAGCCAGGTGGCGCATTAGACTAGGGGCTCATCTCCTGTTTCCAAAATGCATCACAAACTGCTTGAGAAAGCTGTTCTACTATGATAATTGGTGATGAAAATAAACTATGTTCAATAAGATGTACTTGTGTTTACTAAATGTTTATTCAGTTAAACATGAATTTTGAACTGTAGGCCTACATAAGAGGTCGTGATGAACTGTTTACAGTTTCCATTGGGAAGCTTCTTAAAATACATTTTCCTGAAGCAAACCCGGCGGCTTCATAGCTGCATCCATGTTAGCACGTCCACGTCTGATGTGGTAATTTCACAGTAACGTTAGGCATACACACAGGTTGAAGCAGAGGGTGACACGGGAGTGAATTCTCAAGTTCATGAGACCTAAAGCGCATCCTGTTTGCTTAAAAGCGCAAACGTTTCGTTGTTATTCTGAGTGCACACAAATAAGCGTAGAGTCTTTACAGATTCGAAAGATGTATTAGGCTACTTTATCTGTATGACCAAAAATGACGGAGATTTTAAGAGCAAGTGAGCGCACGGAGCCTGTCCTGCATACGCTTCCACACAAACACTTCAATAGCGCACATTTCTCTAGGTTAACATCATATTGAGCTGACCATGTAAAGTTGATACTACATACATCTTTCAGATGAAAAGCCATATTTGAGGTTGATGAATGATAGGTGAGTGTTTGGATGTCCTGCCCGATTGTATTACCACACAGACCAGCCGTTAACAATCTGTCCATCACGGACTGCGAGCCTCTAGTTCAAGACGTTTCGCCCCCCCTACAGTGCAATTCGGCTAGGTATACATCCGGCTAAAATATCAGGGTGAAAGTCATCATAGCTTGCGTAGTATAGACCCAGCTCCCAACCCAACTTTGAGAATAGATTAACGGCGATATTTTTTATCGCCGATAAGAGTCTCACGTTAACGCAGCACGTTAACGCCGATAACGGCCCACCACTAATAATAACAATTAATTATGTATAATTACACTCAAGTAACCCGAAGCCAAACCCTAACCATAACTCAAACAATCTAGTAAGTACATGTAGTAAATTAATATTACTCAGTATTTAAATAATTACAATGTAACAAGGACGCCTTAAAATAAAGTGTAACCAATTTTTCATATGCAAACAATGTTGATATTATTAACAAAATGACTTATGTTCATCATTGAACTACATAAGTGGACAACTACAATGAAGTGAATAGTAAAGGTGTGATTATTTTTTCACACGATTATCAAATCATTTCAAATCATTTTGCACATGATCATCCAAAATGATATCAAATATATGAAATACACTTGTGTTTAACTCCGTCTGTGTTTTTGAAGGTTTTTACAAAAGTCACTTTTGCTCACCAAGGCTGCATTTATTAGATCTAAACTACACTAAAAGCAGTAATAATGTGAAATATTTGTACAATTTAAAATAACTGCTTTCTATTTTTATACATTTAATTTAGAATTTAGAATTTATTCCTGTAATGAATCTTCAGCATTCGGTGTCCAGTTTTCAGTGTCACATGGTTCTTCAGAAATAATTGTAATATGGTGATTTGGTGCTCAAGGAAGAAAAAACTAACCTAAACAAAACCGGTGCACAAGTGTTTTGTGGAAACCATGATAATTATTTTTCAGTATTCTTTGATGAGAAAGTTTTAAAAACTGCATTTATTTGAAATACAAGTCTTTACTTTCACTTCTGATCAATGTCTTTTCCCCTTTGCTGAATAGAAGTATTAATAAAGAAAAAAACAACATGTATAAGCTATTTTAGTCAAGAGTAAAATTATGACAAAATCCTGCTAAAACGATAACACTGTATAAGTCAAATCAATATTAATTTGCTCTCAATACTCACAGAAGCTCACTTCAAGAATAAAATTCTTTAATATTAGCATATCCACACTCAAGTACCTTTCTCTGCCAACTGAAGAATCAAATGCTTGTTTTCTCTTTGTTTATTTGGGGGCATTTTAGGTTGAAAAACACACCGATCACTCACCCTGTCACAGGTCAGGCACTGAACTGAGCTGATAATGGTGCCGTCGAACACTTCAGAGATGATGCTGCGATATTTCCTCTGTCGCTTGCTCTTTGTTGGGGTGAACGAGGGTACTGTCAACATCACACATCACAAACATTTAGAATCAATGTGAAATCTGTTTCAGTTCAGGTGATGCTCACAACTATTATATTAAGGGGTCATGACGTGAGAAACCAAATGTCCCTTGATCTTTTGATACAGAAGAGGTCTCATAAAGCATATGCTTGCAAGTTTCATAACTGAAAATGTCCTCATCATCAATAAAAAGCATATGCCTCAGAAACCCTAATAATCCTCAGAAAACAACTAGTTTTGGATGCATTGACAAGGTGATGTTAGCTAGTGACGTTTGCATTAAAACCGCCTCAGAGAAACACATTGACATAAGCCCTGCCCACTGGCGTTCAGCCGCAAATGGCTGACACTTGATCATGATAAATGTGAGTGTCACGTCGTGTCAAAAGCATATAGAAATTACAAATCACTGCCGCTATATAGTCTACACTGAATACGGGGTACAGATGCATGTTCACTTCTGACACATTCCATTCACTTGAGTCGCACATTCACTTTGACCCGTTTGGTTTAAACAGCTCATTTGCGTCTTTGTACAGATATAAACTTTATTAACATAAGTAAACCTCAAGGAATATTTTAAAATAATGACCAAAAATCCTTTAATACCAGTGATGCAGCAACAATTTCGGCAACCAGAAATAGTTACCCGAAACAGTAACGGTTTCTCGGACGCTATATTTTTACTGTCAATAGTCTATTTTGTCCACACAAAGTGGATAAACTACAACAGGTAAACATGTCAGCTGTGTGGATGCTAGAACTGGATTAACACTATAGAGTTAAATACTCAAAATCTAAAGATCAATCTTTTAGTCTGTTTTCTGTTGATGCACGAACTTCACTAAACATTATTGGAGGTACAGTTGCCATCCAGGAATCACAATGAGCTTAGTTAACTTTAATATGAAAAAGTATCAGCTTTCAAATTCTCAAATCTCAATCTCAATTCTCAATCACAAAATACAAACAATAAATGTGGTTCTGATGCTCATTAATGTGGCGTGACCGATCACCTCAATTCAACGAGCACATGAACCAATTATCTTTCTCATTAGAAGTTACACCATGAAATAAACCTGAATGAACATCAGGAGTTGAAAGAAACAGTACAGCTTACTTAAAGTGTCATGAAAAGGAGCACTGAGGTCTTCCTGCCTGTTTCCGCATAAATAAAAGCTCCACAGCGCAGTGATTGGTTCATAAGAGTTCATTGTAAATATTATTATTCATCATGAATAATGCTGAGAAAAGTTCAGAAAACTGATGACGTAGACGTGTACTCTCCAGCCACGGCAGCCAATCAACACTGCAAATTAACGCATATACGTCACTCTTCGTGACGTTGGTTCTTTTTGAACCGAAAGAACAAAATTGCTTCAAAAGATGATAAAATAACCACTTTTACCTTAATAATAGACATAATGAGTGCTAAAATTGTTTTCATTGATGTGCAACCTGTTCATATGTTAACATCTCAAAAACTGTGTTTTAGGGTTTCATGACACTTTAAATGTATCGTGTTTCATGTAATCACAGCAGAAAGACGTCAACAGCTTGTAAACAATGTCACGTTCCATTTACCTCATAAGGCAATCAATGTCTATAAACTCGACAGTCAACTAGTCAAAATTATTTAGCATTTTGCTAAATATATGCACTATTACATATTCATTATGTTTTTACTTATCCTGTTGTCTTGTTGCATTATTTAATGTGTTTTAATAAAGCTGTCATGAAAAAAAAGTCTTTATTATAGCCACCATTTAATATTTTAAATGTCAATATTTTAACAACAAATTGAAGAAGAAACTATTTTGTTATTAAAACGTTGACATAAAACTGCCTTGTGTGCAATTTAAATGTTATTTGTTAATTGACCACTAAATAACATTTATTTTTGGTTTTTGGCAAAGTACATCCTTAAATTTAGGTTACAGTCCAAAGTTTTTATTTCAGTGCATTACTAATTAATACATTTAATTAAACTAGTACATAACTCCTAAACTGTCCCGGAGTGCTTCCTACTCAAATTCTGGTACCTTTCTTGTGAGTAGAGCTCAGGCTTGGCCACATTGAGGATTTGGGGGGGCTGCTGGACAGTCTAGATGTGACACCCTCATTTCCACTGGGACTGTGTGGTCTGATGGAACTGCTGACCTGGATTTCAGGGTTTGAATCTGAACAAGGTGGAAACAAAGAAGTCAGTCAATAAAAGCAAGCAAAATGACCACTGGCCACAATGTATTTCAACTACTTCAAAAATCTGGACAAAATTAAGGTATTTTGTAGTTGATTTCAGTGGTTCGAAACAGCTTTCAATTGCACTTGTTCTGTCAAGGTTTTGACATGAGTAAAACATGAAAACACTGGAATGCCGAATTACAGAGCTGGTGCAAACATAACCATATCCATTAGTGGTGCTTCGATCAGGATTTTGAGGCCGATCACAGAAAGCAGTATCTGCCGATATGATCACCGATACCAATCTTTTAAAGCCTTCTTTTTATTATGTAGAATTATTTATAGTGGTACTCCAATCAGTATTTTTAGACATTTATCCAGGGCCTGAATTTCATTTTTTTTAAATGGAGGGAATTGCCTTAGGTGACTCTTGTGAGGGGGGATTTTTTTAATTCGATTTATTTATCTTACCTAAATGTTTGATCATGCAATTATTTTTAGTTTTTTCAATTGTGCAATTGGTGCACAATAGCTTACACACAACTCTAGCCTTATTTTGTGAGCTGTATGTGTGGCAGCGTTTTACACCAGGTTCACACATATACTCCGTTTGCAGTGTGTATGCAGTCTATGTGTGGTACATAAGCAGTGCAGAAGCAGCACAGACTCAATGTGCTTCCACACAGGATCCATGGCTTTATACCCCAAACACAACATTTATCCATTATTTTGATTTCAAATCCAAATATTGTTACTGAAAATGCTTTTTCAGCATAGAGATTCTTTTTTACACAGTACAGTAATCCAATCTTATATAGACATGTTTAAATGCAATAAATATAAGCAACACAGTCAATGCTTTTTCCTTTTGCATTTACTTCTAGACTTATATATTAAGTTGCTCAAGCAAGTAGCAAAACATTTAAACTCCTTTTCTCATGTTATCACAAACAATCTAAATTAGAACTTACCATTGACAGAAAGAGTCAGTTCTAGTGCCTTTTCTTTTGCATTTACATTTTTCTTACAAGCAATCCTGTGGTTCATAAAGAACTTTGTTTTCCTACCTCCACGAGTGCCATCTATTATTGCCTTGTTTATCTAAAAGTGCTCTTTAAAAAGCTATATGTGTTGACCGTGAAACACAGTAGACTTTAATAATATGCATTTATGGTATAATTACTAAATTTTCATGTCATTCCATGTTCTTATTTACCGCAAACAATGCGCTGTCACTTTACTTCAGTGCGTGCAGGACAAGAAACTCAGTGTGGAAACTGCTGCAAACAACACTCATAAAACACACTGCCGGACCGCAACCGTGTGCAGTGTGAACACTTTAATTCATTAACATGAGCACAGAAAAATACGCACTTCAAAAGAAGTATGTGTCAACTGGCATTATTTGGGTGCGCTTAGAGTGTGCATAAGCGCATTCTCCAGTTGATCACGCAATTGCGATTGCTGAATGGTTAAACACTGGCAAGAATGAAAAGAAATGCAATTTATAATTTAGTGACGATGCAACACTGCCTCGATTGTGCAAATGACAATTCCTGTGTCAATTGTGCAGCATGCAGTTCGCTTGTAGTGCAGACGTGTGGTGATTTGAAGCCATTTGCGCATTTTGAGAGAGAAAGCATGGTGATTCATTCACGCTGTTTGTGACTCACAATGTCTCACAGAAAGTTTTTTTAATTACTTTAGACGTAATTAATTCTCAAAGCCAAAGAATTTATGCCAAATTCTCAATAAAACTGTTTTGCTTTATACATTTTACTGTTTCTTTTGTCAGTCAACAGGATAAATATATAATAGTGACTGAAACACATCCCTTTAAGAATACATAACTAGCTCCCCCTTCCCAGAAGCTTGTCTGCACAAAAATCCTAATTAATAATTTTATTGAGCCGTTGTCTGATGAAATCAGATAATACACAATATAAGACAAGACAAAGACAATTCCTGTACTGTGACTTCGGATATATTTGCATATAAACTTAGAGAAGCAATAATATTGGTTTTAACTGAATGGGTTGGGCTGCTCCTGACGCTCAGTGAACAGAGCAGATGCAGAGAAAGAGCTGCGTGCGCGCTGATCTCGCACCGTTGCTGCAGTACCAACAATCAGAAACTCGCTAAAGTTTGTCCAAGAAGTCGCTAGATTTGTCACTAGTCGCTTTTTTGGAAAAACAATTCCCTAGGGGGTCTGAAAAGTGCTAAATCTAGTGACAAAGTTGCTAAGTTGGCAACAATGCGTGCATCTCTACTACTCACCTCTCTCTCTGTCTGACTGCAGCAGCACACGCATTTTCAAACTTATACACATGTACAGGAATATCTGGACCACGGCCAATCAGAGGGGGCGGTCCGCCCTTCACTATCTCTGATTGGTTTAGACCACGATATGGGCCTAATGTGTGTCTGTTGCTGAAACAAAGGGAGACTTCCAGAGTCACAGAGACTTTTTTTTTCTCTACCTCAGATTTTTTTTAGTCGCACCATTGAGAAATTAGGTTGCACATGCAATCAAATTGGTCGCACTCTAGAGCCCTGGCATGTCATGACAAACCTCTCACAGCCGGCGCGTCTTAGTTTATGAGATCAGCCTTTATAGAGACTGCTGATAAAACATCCCAAAACAATTATCGGCCGATAGTGATAGTGAAAGTTCAGTAGTTGATTAATCGGAGCACACTAATACCCATGAGATCAAATGCGTTCAGTATATTCACATGGTATACTTTTTACCTCAGAGCAAAGAACAAAAAAAACCTTGTAAAAAAACAACTGCATTGATGTAACGGCCTAGCATTTACCAGAATTTCGGCCCTGGGCTTTAATGGCTCGTTGGCTGCTGATTATTGGCCTCGGCTCATTGGACGTGTCCACGTCTTTATCCAGGTCGCCATGGGAACCGCACGGTACAGTGTTGTTGATGAGATTCTTCTTTTCTGCCAATCTCGGTTGTTTTGGTTCTGCTCTGAAATCAGCATCTCAGCTTCATTGATGTCTTCTGGGACTCTGGGGCCTTCGTTATCAGCACGATCACTGCTGCCACAAGACTCGCAGGACTGGAAGTCATCTGATTGGCTGTGGTTGTCCTCCGGGACTGTCATCCATGGCCACAGTCTGGTTTGGGTCCTCAGGGTCAGGAATGAGCTCCTTGAGCTCCTCGTGGAGTTGGTCCATCAGACAACGCAGGAACTCTTGAGAGTCCTTAGGACAGAGACAGATTTTGATTAATGTTTTGCAAAATAAGCACAAACTAGTGCAAACTAGTAAACTAATAAACTCACAAGGACCAAAACTATAAAGTTGTATTAATTGCTCTATCTCTATAAAAATGGGGAAACTCACACCATAGCTATGGTGAAAAAAACAGAGAAACATTCTTTCATCTAATGCATTATAAAAAGATTGGTAGCAAATCAGAATCCACGTGAATTTAAAGAGCTTTAGAATTTAAAGCGGCAGACAAATGTTACAGGTATTATCACAGTTATGTTTTTAGTATCATTCTTGGTGTGAACGGGCCTTTAAAGTAACAAGTTTCTTTCAAAACCGATATCCGATTATGGTAAAATGCTTAAATATCGGTAAACCGATATATTGGTCGATCTCTAATATTAACGGTTATAAATTTGACCATTATTCTTAGTTAAGTGCAAATTATTTTAATATGCTTTTGATTCGCGAATGTAATGCTCAGTTAGCTGAAATAAACCAGGCTTGATGGAGTATGCAACCTACATATGCAACCTCCGGAGGATGCAGCCGTCCGTTTGAGAAACGGCTATTGTAATGTTTATGTTGCACTGGTCAATATTGCAGTATCTTGGACTCACACTGCCACCTAGTGGTGTGGATGTAACGTCACACAAAATCTAATAATTCACCTTATTTTATATATAATATTTCACAAATAAACACCTTAATTTATGATGCCCCGCAAATGACAGAGATATAGTGGCCACGAATTAAGAATACATTCCCATGATTTATTTATTTGTGGTGCCATTTTATTAATTTGTTTCTTTTTTCAGAACTACAATTTAATTAAAATTATGGAAAACGTTGTACGTTTTGGGAGCAAATTCTTAATTTACGGCCACAATATCTTATTCCTGTCATGTGAAGGTATCTGTATTATTAACAGTTGACCATAAATTATTCTGTAAATGTAGCTTTCCATTAATAGGGGTTTCCAAGATTAAAGTACTGATATATCGGCCAGTAAATGATGACAGTATTTTAATTATTCAGGTGAACTTCCCATTTAGTTAGATTTGTCTTGTTAACTAGTCCATTAAATTTGGCGGTGAGATTCTAGAATGTGCACTAACAATCACACACTCTTTGACCAAATGTTTACAGGCATTATAAAAATAATGCAACAGGCATGGAGGCTCACGGTGTATACCGCAGATTAGCCAGGGACCCCATCGCCATAGGAACAGTTGAAGCTTATGAGAACATTAGTCATTTTGGCTCATCCACATGGCAACTTGGCCAGCTGGCATTCTAATATCCTGGTATTAAGAATCCTGGTAGGCAAACGAGTTTCCAACAACTGGACACAGCATATAAGGGCATCGCTGTATTATGTCAATGCAGTACAAGGACAAAAGATGTCCTGCTGTGTTCAATTGGTGGTATTAATGCTCATTTCCCTTTTTAATTTCTAGAGGGAATTACTTTATTAAAATAACTCATTCATTGACTTTGACTGAATGTCCCCTCTACAGGAGTCCACAGTATATCTGGGCTTTTTGAAAGTGAGCCTGAAAATGAGATTAATGTTTCCTACAGTCTCTGAACAGCCTATGATTGCCCATTTATGTCAACACTAATTCTCCAACCGGCCTTCCTCTCCAGCCAGGCATGACAATGGATGTTTTCCAGTGGTTGGAGGTGATCAAACATCTAGAGAAACTCTGAATCATATTGTGCCCCATATAAGAGAATATAATATATCATCATCAAGAATAGAAATGGTCTTCTTAAATGCAGCTAGAGGACAAAGTATGATGAGAGGAAGGGTAGAAAGGAGAAATAGCGAAGTGAGAACGAGGCTCTCTCAGATGACATTCCCACAGCAAGCAAGATATTTTGAGCTTGACCTCATCTGCCACTGGGTGAACTGAACAAAGTCCCGCCTCAAACTCACACCATTGGCTGACTATGTTGGGCTGGTCAGGATGAGCCAATATGAAAATGTATTTTAATAAGAATTCTAGGGCCCTATGAAATCAATTATATTTTCCCCAAAATTCTGTGTTTTATTTTGTATTTATTCTGAAAAACAGTGTAAGAGTTTCATTAAATCAGAATCATCAAAAAGCATGTTTAATCAACTAAATTCATACAAGTTTAACAATGTAATTATTTAAATTTTTTAACAATAATATGACCTATGAAATAAAACTACCTAAAATACATTTCACAATAAGTTGGTATCATATCATTAACAGCCAATTTTAACAGCCAATCATATTATCATCATATGTCAATACTGTATATTTATCTGACAATAATACAAGATACAAGTGAATGAACATTAAAACATTTAGATTATCCTAGCCATCATCTAATCGATAAAATCATTAATAATTTAATAACACTGGTAAATGTAATCTTCCGCAAAACTCGAAATGAATGTATTTTTATTAGGGGTGGGCATAGATTAATTTTTTTTAATCTAGATTAATCTAGATTAATTTTGGAATTAATCTAGATTAATCTAGATTAAAATGGCTCATTTGAATTCTGCGAAGGCATTCAGAATATGTGTGCTACCCAAATAATGACTAAAGTAAGTCTTTGAGAACGGGTTTCTCAAGCCAGGTGGCGCATTAGACCAGGGGCGCATCTCCTGTTTCCAAAATGCATCACAAACTGCTTGAGAAAGCTGTTCTACTATGATAATTGGTGATGAAAATAAACTATGTTCAATAAGATGTACTTGTGTTTACTAACTGTTTATTCAGTTAAACATGAATTTTGAACTGTAGGCCTACATAAGAGGTCGTGATGAACTGTTTACAGTTTCCATTGGGAAGCTTCTTAAAAATAAATGTTCCCTGAAGCAAACCCGGCGGATTCATAGCTGCATCCATGTTAGCACGTCCCGTCTGATGTGGTAATTTCACAGTAACGTTAGGCATACACACAGGTTCGAAGCAGAGGGTGACACGGAGTGAATTCTCAAGTTCACATGAGACCTAAAGCGCATCCTGTTTGCTTAAAAGCGAACGTTCGTTGTTATTCTGAGTGCACACAAATAAGCGTAGAGTCTTTACAGATTCGAAAGATGTATTAGGCTACTTTTATCTGTATGACCAAAAATGACGGAGATTTTAAGAGCAAGTGGCGCACGGGCCTGTCCTCATAACGCTTCCACACAAACACTTCAATAGCGCACATTTCTCTAGGTTAACATCATATTGAGGCCATGTAAAGTTGTTACTACATACATCTTTCAGATGAAAAGCCATATTTGAGGTTGATGAATGATAGGTGAGCGTTTGGATGTCCTGCCCGATTGTATTACCACATAGACCAGCCGTTAACAATCTGTCCATCACGGACTGCGAGCCTCTAGTTCGAAGACTCGTTCTCGCCCCTACAGTGCAATTCGGCTAGGTATACATCCGCTAAAATATCATGGTGAAAGTCATCATAGCTTGCGTAGTATAGACCCAGCTCCCAACCCAACTTTGAGAATAGATTAGCGGCATATTTTTTTATCGCCGATAAGAGTCTCACGTTAACGCAGCACGTTAACGCCGATAACAGCCCACCACTAATTTTTATATTGTACATTATAATGCTGAGATGCTTGTGGCATTTAAAGCATTTTTAGTTTTAGTGTTTTATATTAGTGTATTTATATTTTTAGATTTATTTAGACAAAAGATATTTTAAAATACATTAATGTTCAAATGTTTGGTCAGTAAGTTTTTTGTTTGTTCTCTGTAATAAAATATAAATATGACTGACTGCAAATTTGAACAATAATGTAAGCCATAATTTTAATATCTGTGCATCCCTAATGCTTTTACACAAATTAATTTAAGAAAACATACCTGTTGGGAATAACCACGAAACATTGGGTTTACACCCTTAATGCCCTGGAATAGATTTGTAGGAACAACATAGGAGTTCCTACAACCACACAAAAGAGCAAAGAAAGTTATAATGAAGCTTGTTTCTTGAGGAAAAAATACCTCAAAAATACACTTAAATAGGAAATGGCAAGAGAGGAATGTACCCGTTTTTGTGCCAAAGGTCTGTGATGAGTTTCTGATAGCTCTTGCATAGCGCGGGCTTCTTGTCTGTTTTCACCAGACCACCACAGTCCAGGAAAAACTGTGTCAGTGGAGGACTAGACGATAAACCAGAAAGAGAGATTGATTAAACCAGAGCAAAACTAGACAGAAAGAGAACTCATTATTGGGGTCCTTACCAGTTGGAAAGCGCCTGGAGAGCTGCGTTCATGTAGCAGGTATTGCCAATGTTCTTCAGTCCAGTCAGACCTGTGAGGAGGAACAGACGACAAGGTTCAGACTGACAGTGCGGAATGCAGAGGAAATGCACAGAACACATGAGAGATGAAGGACCTCTGGTCCTCAGATCATCCTCCTCCTCAGTCTCCATATCCAGGTCATCACAAGCTCCTGCTAGAGGAACTCTCAGCGAGGTGGGGCTCCCAGGAGCTTTGGGGTCCTGAGAACCAAAAAGACAATGGAAGAAGATCAGCAACAGCACGCCTTTTTTCAAAAAAGCAAATAAGTGTAGTTGTGTGCCCCTAAACAATGCAAAATCACTTATTAGAGATTTTAATTAAATTTTATTAGAACAAATTTCTATCACCACTTATATAACTGACACAAATTATGACATAGAATTTGCATACTGATACTGAATTGTGATTGGTGTTTGGTCTTACATATATTTGCATATTGAGACTGTGATTGGACATTTATAGTCATGTTTAAATAGCAAAGGCAATGTTTTAAATATAAAAGAGGATTTTATCTAAGCACAACCAAACTTCAAAACTTTGCTATGCATTCACAGAAAGTTGCGCTAGAGTTCTGACCGGGCTGGGAGTCTGTACTGGGGAGAAGGGCTTGGCAGCGCTGGACAACTGTGCGTGTGGACCCAGTTTTCTTTCCAGGAAAACCTCCTTAGTACAGGCGTAGCACCACACTCTCAAAGTGGTCAGATTCACCGTCAGGTTGTGCCGTGTCTCCTGGAAGAAAAAGACACAGTGCTTAGATGGACATTTACATGGAAATAAATATTTATCGAAATATTAAATATTAAAATCCCCAATTTATCCAGAAAACTATTTTTTATGTCAATTACCTCTTTGCTGAGTGATTTCATTTGAAGACTGAGTCGTGAGTCTAGGGGTGTAATTTTCTAACTTGCATGGGGGCCGGGTTCAAATCCTGTTATACATTTTGTAAATGACCAATGAATATTACAACTAAAATCAACCAGTAAATTGCCCAACAGTTGTTTTGTTTGGAAAAAAATTATTAGTTCTGTTTAAATGGCTTGAATAGTTTTGATTGATATACAACATGTCAAAATCTACACTGAAGCTTTATTGTGAACCCGTTTTTTATTAACATCTCACAAAACGGTATAGATTTAAAATATCTGCTGCTATTAGTTAAGCCAAAATGTCTATATCAGTAGACAGTAGTCTATATCCTAAATAAAGGCAGTCTGAGTCCTGAGCTCTTTCTCTATATATGAACCCTACACTGCAACAGAAAGACTCTTCAAAAGTTAGGACAAAACACAAGTGTGCTGCAACAAGAGCGAAAATGTACCAGGGGAAATGGGATGTGACGATGTGAAGCCTGGGAATGGACACAGCGGGGGGGCTAAGGGGTCTACATTATTCATGTGTCTGGATTGGCTTTCACTGCGGCACTAGAACTGGTGCAACTGCAGCCAGACAAAGGAAGTTAAAACATTTATGAGAGCTGCGCCAAAATATAAACCCTGCCAAAATCTGCCACTCCGACCATTTCAGTGATGGATAGGATGTCGTACATGCCCATATTCATTTGAATTCAGAGCACAGCAAGGGTAGCATAATAGAAAAATCATATACATTATAAATTGTGGTACGCCCAATACACTCAAGATCCTGGCAATTTACACAAAAAAAAAAAAAAAAAACATCTCCCTACATAGAATTTGCTGATTGACACTGAATACTCGTTTCTTACTACTTTTGAGGTGCTGATTCCAAAAATACTGCCTTTTTGCACAAGCACAGCACACTTCCTTACAAAATATGATGTGCATTTTGTAGCATTTTTGCTTTCAACAGCCATTTGTAAACTAAGTAATACGTCTTGTACCATCCCTTAATCAAAGACAAACAAACACATGATTTCTATCTTCCTCTGAGCTGGGTTAAAACTATTTGTTGAATTCTCAGCTGATTTCTACATGTATGGATGATTCTAAAGAAATAGTTTATGCCAAATCCTGATTTCAAGGTTAGAATTATGGCCAGTAACAGAAGAAAATGCAAACATTAATTTAATTAATTATGAATTAAACGTGACCCAGATGTTTTCTGATGTTTACTACATCAAAACAGCAACGGAAAATTACATAAAAAATTTTCTCATTTTTTTTTGTGCAGTTTTGCAGAGTCGACTTCTTCAACACTTATTTTTTGTTTTGTCATTTGACTGCTTTTGTTGTTTTGATTAAGTTAATTTAAACGGAAACATCTTATTTGAAAAATCTTGAAAACAAATGTGATTAAAAGTGTTAATTGATATTTTTGAACTGAGCATTATCAAATTGGTATTAGGCCTTTTTTGCAAATCATCTACTCACTAGCCTTGTTGTGTTTAGGTCATGCAACCGTGGTATAGTTCATTTATAGTCTATTTTTAGCTTTTTACATCTGCAGATTGCATTTAGGCTTCAAAATTCACAAACATTGTGTTAACTTGTGAAACAATTATCACTATGAACTAAATCTTATGCTTTCATTGGTCACAAAGCTTATTTTCCGCAAAAATCCAAAAGCCAATGTAAAAATCGCATTAGGTTTTTGTCGGTGGAACTTTGTCGGTGTTCACCTACAAAAACACATCTTCACTGCAGAGCTCTATACACACAAGCACCCTGCTAGAAGAAAACAGCTTAGTGAAAGAAAAAACATGGGCTGAATTTTTTTTACTGCAGCAAATGCAGGTTATTGTGGCAGAAGTATGGCTGATGGCTCTGTCTCATCTCAGTCTCTTTCACACAGACACAAGGGTGTTTTGAGAGCATTATGGGGTTTTAGCAATACATAGGTTTTAGTGGGAAGTGAGATCCCCACTGGAGCACTGGTTAATAATGAATGAGTTCACCCACAGGCCAGCCTGGAATTCAAATCACACTTCAGCGATTCATTGCTTCATTTAAGTCTTCAGTCACAATCTGAACAACAGACGTGAAATCAACACGGGGTGACGTGATCAGGGATCAGACTGACCGGTCTAAATCAACCTACAAGCTGTAATGCTACACTCTGTGGGTGAAAACATCTTAAGCTGTAAGTATAATCACGCAAAACTAATTTAAACAATACAAATTCTTAAAACACTGTAAATAAAATACAAAGCGCATTAATATGAATTATTATTACAGTAGAAACACAAAGAATAAGATGACTAACCTGAGAATGGACAGTGCTGTGGTCCGAATGTGATTCCCCACAGCCAACATACGAACAGCCATTCTGAATGAAAGATACACATGATGAAATCTACAGGCTTCATTATGAACTAGCCTTCAATCATCAAGAATTGTGCATGTCAAATTCATATTCAAAGATAGAAAGTCATTTAAGCTTGATTTTTGTTTACACAAAATAGTATATAATTTTAATATCCACCATTTATCGGTTATCAGGTATTAATCTTGAAATAATTTGCAGCTAATACCCATTACGTTCCAACCTCGTGGAGGAACATTACCTAAAGATATAACTTACCTCTAGACAAGCCCAAAGGTTTGGTCCCCTGACTTTACAGTCCTGACACTGACCCTGAAAACAAACACATTTATACTTAATTGTATTATCAAGTCTATGTGCCATGTACAACACCGTTTCAAAGTTTGGGTTCAGAAAGATTTTTAATTATAATTTTTTTTTCAAATAATACTTTTGTTCACATTGTTCAAAAGTGATAATAAAACATTTATAATGTTACAAACGATTTAAAATAAACTGTTCTTATAACTATCTATATTATCTATTCATCATAGAATCTTGGAAACATGTTTTTATATGGTTCCCACAAAAATATTAAGCAGCAAATCAATTTTCAACATTGGTAATGATTTCTGAAGGATCATGTGACACTGAAGACTGGAGTAATAATGCTGAAAATTCAGTTTGCCATCAAAGGAATTACATTAAAACAGATAACAATTATTTGAAATTGTATGAAATATGTTTTTGCTGTATTGTTGATCAAGTAAATCCAGCCTTATAAGATACTTATTTTAAAAACATTAAAAAAATTACTGACCCAATCGTTTGAAAGGTTGAGTATATATGCAACGGAGCCCACTAACACAAAACTCTTCTGAAAACCTGTATTCTATTAAAGGTACAATTTGGCAAGCACTTATGCTTTTAAACTCCAATAATGTAAAATGCATGCACATAATTGCACACTGATTTCAACACTTTTTTTCAACAGCATGCACTGTTTATAGCCTAAGCTCTTATATGTGAGGCGTTATTAGAGCATATGGACAAACTCTGGAATAGGGGTCATTACATTGTCAATAATGCACACTACATTTGACTTATGAGAAATGGGTGGAAGGAAGCAATGATATGATGAAGATGCAAATGGGTCTTGGTAGGGACTCACATGAGACTTCTGGATGAGTTCTTCCTTGGTGATCTCTCCCACACACTCCAAGTGTGGACAATCATTGCTTGACGCTCCAGACATCTCTATTGGAAAGAGAGAGATACATTTAAAAATACAGGATCTGGGATCATCCGATTATTAAAACCACATAAGCACACTGAGCTGTCCAGATGAAATAAGCCATCCCCTTGAAATTCAAACATAAGTGGCTGATGTAGACACATTTGAGATAAATATAGTATGATAATATAGAACAGGTCATTTGAACTACTTCTATCATCTGACGCTTCACCATTTATAATCACGTCCTCTCATCCATCTCCTATTTTGTTCCACAAAAGGATACAGCTTTTTAACATCATAAGAATGAGTAAACGATGAATCATATGCCACAGGCCTCAAAAATGCTCACTTTAGGTTCAACTATTCCTTTAATATTGCTTATGAAAGCACTGCAGCTTTTTACATGTATATTTTTAAATGTTTTGCAATGCAAAGATCACTGAAAATAAAAAAACGGACCTCCTGACAAAACATTAATTTCATTTTCTGACAATTTTTTTTTTGCCTTTAACAGAAAACAGATAAATCTATAAGAAAAAAGGGAATTGAGCATCTCTACATTCTGCGCAAGAGAGACATCTGTAACAGGGTTAAAACAACTGACAGATGCCTTATTGTCCAAACGGCCAAAATGAACACAGTATAGTACATACACTTGGATAGAATATGAATTAGACTAGAAGCCAGTTCGACCAGGGCAATGCTGAGTAAATGTACATAGCAATGCATCGGTCACTCTGACAATGTATCAAACTGTATGATGAACACATCTCACTGCTAACATATAAACTGTTCATATCATTCACCATGAAAACAACAGGCAGCACAATGTTATGTTATTTCATAAGAAATGCAATAAACTCTTGCCAATTTGCATAGCATGAAACAATGTTTTTGAAGTCTACAACTTTAAAAGAATATCAACATTTTAAGTAAATCTTTAAATTTGACATTTTACAAAGTGCATTTTGTGATAGTGTACTCAAGTTTAAGAAAATAAGTCATGAAACTCTTCCCTTTAGATACAATTTAGTGGCATTTTATTGCATTAATATTATCCGCAAGCACAGGATTATTATATATGTTTTATTTTATTTAAAGTACACCAGTGCACATGTGTTTTCATATGATTAATGAAGCCTTCAGAGACTACATGATTTTCCATTTAATAATTACAATCTTTTTTAATCACAATTCCTATTTTACGTCCTGTAAATGTTAACATAAATGAAGAGCAGCCATCTGTCATCAGTTTTCTAAACTGTGCAAAAATTTCTGTGCGAAGGTCAAGACATGTTTTGTGAAATAAATGACAAACAACAGAAAACTGCCATGCCATGTCTTGAACTTCTGACATCAATTTACAATGCAGCAGCACTGAACAAAATTTAAACAACTGTTGCCTAAGTCTTTTGTACTCAATCAATAACCTGTAGCCGAATGAATATCTGTGGCAGTATCAGCATACGCATGCAAAATCTGTATGGCCTGCACATACTTTACAATCTCTTAGAACTTTGACCTTATATAAATGGAAAACAATAATAACATCATAAAAAGTTATCTTTAAAATCTACACTCTAACCAGTTTTGCAACAGAGGCTGTTTACAAGACTTACTACACAATCTATGACAAGTTTCCCAAACCAGGGTTTGCGAGGGAACTGCAGGTGGTTTGATGAAAGTCGATGAAAAGTTAATGAAATAAAGTTGATGAAAAGCTAACAAGTAATTAAATAAGGGTCGTTTGTAAATAAATATTTACATTTAGTAATTTAGCAAATGTTTTAATCCAAAGCGACTTACAAATGAGGACAATGGAAGAAAATCAAAACCAACAAAAGAGCAACAACATGCAAGTCCCAGTTAGCTTAACGCAGTACACGTAGCAAGTTTTTTTATTATATAATAAATAAAAAGAAAACAGATAGAATAAATAAGCTAGTGTTATTTATTTAAATTTTCTTAAGAAAACAAGCAGCTAGTAAATGAACAGTGTAAGTCTAAAAGGGGCAAGTCTTTTAAAGAATATAATTAGAATAGAGAGTGCTAACGTTAGAGGGTCACATTTTTGTGTTTACCCCTAAATATGATCATCCTCGTGTACAGTTTCATGTATAAATGCCTAATTTATACCATAAGAAATAACAATATACATTTATTTTAAGTTATATCACATTACATTTCATAGTAGTACAATGTATTTAATAATTAATATAGTTATTTTTATGTATTTTTATTATTTATTTATTCTGAATTGATTATTTAATTAGATGTTTTAATGTAACCTTATTTTATTTGTAATCTTAACTTTATACATTTTGCAATCAACACTTTTTCTCTAATCATTTCCACAGAGTCTCTCTTTTTACTTAAAAAATTATTACAAAAATACATAAAACATAAAATACAATAATACATCAAAATAATACATAAAATACACACTTTTACATAAAAAAATATATTTTTAAAACCATTTTTAAATCAAAACACACTTATTGAGGAATACGAAATATTTGATTTGTTTACCAGCACGTGACCATTATCCCACATCAGAGAACCGTAATCACGCAAAAGAGTATTTAAAATAGTTTGGGAATTCGAGAGTAATTATTAGAAGTAATACTTATTCTGGATAATTATTATTATTGTCGTTGTTGCTGCTATTATTTTGTTTGTTGCTATTATAGTTATTTATTTAGTCATTTAGCAGACACTTTTATCCAAAGCGACTTACAAATGAGGACATTATAGAGCAATCAAAACCAACAAAAGAGCAACAACATGCAAGTGCTATTACAAATCCTGGTTAGCCTAACGCGGTACACGTAGGAAGGTTTAATTTTTTTTGAAAACGGGTATATAGAATAAAAAAAAACTAGTGTTAGTTTTACAAGAATAGCTAGCAGTTAGAGAATAAATATGCAAATGATAGAGGGTCAAATGTGTCTGTTTTTTTTTTAAATAATAAAGAAGACAGATTAGATCAAATAAAATTAGAATAGAGAGTGCTAGAGTTAGAGGGTCAAATAAAGATGGAAGAGATGTGTTTTTAGCCGTTTCTTGAAGATGGGTAAGGATTCAGCTGCTGGGATTGAGTTAGGCAGGTCATTCCACCTAATGGGAACAGTTAATTAAAAAGTCTGTGAAAGGGATTTTGTGCCTCTTTGGGATGGTACAGTAATGCGTCGTTCAACGCAAGCTTCTAGAGGGCATATAAGTCTGAAGTAATGAATTTAGGTAAAGGGGTGCAGAGCCAGAGGTGGTTCTGTAGGCAAACATTAATGCCTTGAATTTAATGCGAGCAGCTATTGGTAGCCAGTGCAAATTGATGAACAGAGGAGCTATTCTTATTATTAATATTTGTATGTAAAGTACGCTCATGGTATTGTGCAGAAATGTAAGTCATTAAACAGTAAACGACAGCTAAGGGCCTCTACAGCTGTGTGTGACGTCACTCCAGCAACGCGTCAGCATTAGCCAGAATCTTCGCTAGGCTACTTAGCAACTAGCTTCAGCCTGTCACGCACATACTTCCCCGCAGTTTCCCCCACGACAATAAACCTTTCAGTCATTACAGCCACAAGAACAGCTAAAAATCCCCGCAGACCGTCACTGAATGCGGTGTTTACTGTGAATGAAGAGCAGACAGAAGGCGTTTGAATGCCGCGGGCTAAAGCTAAAGTCAGTGCGCCGCTCATCATCTGACAGCTCTGCCTCTGCTCCAGTTCATATCACAACACAACTTACAACCGCACAGAATCAATACACGCTTTAATATCAACCCTGCTGGAACAATAGCGCAAAGCTTTGCACACGCCATGTTTCATTTCGCACACAAGCCAGCGATAAAATAATGAACTCACCTCTAGGGAAATCAACGATGGTTTCAATATGAATCTATTTTCGCTTCTGATCTGCTTATAAAGAGACGTCTTTCGGCTTGTCAGCTACATAACTGTAGTATTCTTCGGTTTGCAGACAGCGGGTTTTCAAACGCCTGGCGTCGGACACTTTAACTTCAGACTGGTGCTACATGGTATGACACATTCAAACAGCCTCTTCCGGTTGCTGTGCGGCGGTGCAGAGAGTTAATGGGGGAAGCAAGCAGCGGCTGTGCCTCCTAGTGTGGACGCGCGGAACGACCCACAGATGCGCATTGATCCCTAAAGACAGAGCGGGGTCGCTCCCAGCCCAGACGCCCTCGTGTGGCTGAAGAGTCAATTACATTACGGTAGGAGATGAGCAGGTAGGACTTGGTTTAAAATTTAAAGATGGTGTAAAATTGCTGTAAAATACAGTAAAGAGGGTTTTTATTTATATAGCGCACATAAGCCTAACAACACGAGGACTAACCAAGGCACTGAATATCAGGCATGTAAGGAAATAAAAATACAGTAAAAACAAGATTATTAATACATTAAATAAATATGTGAACAATATATCAATATTTTTTTTTTATATACAAAATACAAAAAATACGCTCTTGTGGTAAATGTTACCCAGTGAAATGTACTGTATCTGACACACGTTTTCAAGGCCTCTGAATTATCAACAGGATCAAAACCTTGCTGATAAACCTGTTGTACACTATTTACTGCATGCCTTCTGGAATTTGTTTTAGTATGTAAAATACCTTTTAGTGTCATCCTAAAAATGTCAACATTCAGCTGTATTTTTGCTGTGAAATCTCTACAGACTCTTATATAAATACTAACAATCGTGCTTATGTTTACTTTATATATATATATATATATATATATATTATATACATATATACATATATATATATATATATATATATATATATACCATGATCCAATTGCAGCTGTTCTCGAGTCGCCGACTCACTGATTCAAATGATCCGTTTAGAGCGAGTCTTCTTCAGTGAACTGAACTCACAAGTAAAGAACCGAGATCTTGTGAGCGCGCTACTGATGCTGTGAAAAGTACGTTACTAATGTCGAAATTTAGGATTAATTATTGTAACTGAAAATAATATTTAGGTCAAAACTGTCAGTTGTTTGTGAACTAAATCTGCTGTAAAGGGTGATCTATTTAAGCCCACTGAAATGCTTGAATGCAGACAGACAACATCAGTGTCTCTAACGTTATGTTTTAGGTCAAAAAACAAAACATTAAAATAACACCGATTAAATAAAATAACTGATGCTCGTGTAACGGATGTATACCAGTAAGGGCTATGTGTAAACCTCACTCCCCTCACCTCAAAAAGAGGCGCTCTAGGACTGATGCAATGCAAGAGGCTGTAGCCTTTGGCGTTCCTTGTTAGAGCGCCCGCCTCCCGCGCCGGAATCCCGGGTTCGCGACCCGCTCGGAGCAAGAACGAGTTAGGATGGTGTGGACCCGGGGAGATACACACGTTCGTATTCCCCGCTGCTGTAACGTTAGCAGTTTTATTAAAATGCTATGCATTTAGACCTATGTGACGTCTGTTTTTATATTGTTTATCAACAGTATACATTTTTATATTGTTTAGATCAACTAGCCGAGTAGACAGATATGAATGTTTATTCATAACCATACTGAAACTAAGTAAATATTGTTAGCTGATGCTAACTGTCTAGCTAACAAGCTTGCTGGTGGTAAGTTGAGGAAATTTTTTGATATAAAGTCCAAATATCTTTATTCAGCCACCTAGATAGATTCTATCTGAGGGAAAAAGAAAGGATGTGATGTTCAGAACATAACTACAGTAATTATCAGAGTGGGAAGTGATGCCCTCTGCATTGGGCCAGGGTGTTTTTACACCACAGACAAAGTTTGAGAAGAAAAAATCATTATGAAAATATAATTAGATTTTCCTTAAAATGTTCTTCCTAATTTCAGGCCTAATTCTAATGTCATATATAACTGACGTTCTGCAAACAACAAGTTCTAAAACACTTTTTTTCCCTGGTGAAGATTAGATGGTGAAATCTGTTTTCTCTTAGGTAACGCGCAGTGTAAGCTTCACAGTGAACATTACTACATCACTCTCATCAACGTAGTCCATATCAACAAAATATATATCTTGACTCTATATAGTGGTTATTTTGGGAAAAACCCAGGTATTTTGGGCAGTAGGATTATAAAAAAATATGTGCTAATATAAAATTAAATAAAGTAGTCTATATAAAATTGCAAAATAAATCTGTCTATCAGTACTTTTTACTTGAGTACATAAAAATTGAGTACTTTTGTACTTTCACTCGAGTAAAATTGAAAAAGCAGTACTTTACTTTTACTGAGTAATATTTTAGTATACGTATCTGTACTTTTACTCAAGTACTTGATCTGTGTACTTTGTCCACCACTGTAAACATAAGCACGATTGTTAGTATTTAAAGAAGAAATCTTACTTGATTGATGTACTTAGGTTTTATCTGATTGTTAATATTTAAAATAAATAAATAAATTTAAAATGTACACATTAAATATAATACATTAGGCATTTAAGGAACATTATTTGTAAAATCATCAATCGTAATTGTATTGCATTATGTTTTTCTCTCAACAATAAAACTACTTAACTTTGATAATAAAACTAAATATTTATAAATCTTACTAAGACATATTCATGCGATATAGAGAGTGACAACTGATACTTATATGCATTTTATGTAAATAGTCTACTATACAATAAGGTATTCACTATTAGTATTAGTGTAACACGAATACACAGTTTACTTGCCTTTTGTTTAAGTATATTTAAGTAATATGTTTCTTTAAACAATTTACTTGAAAAGTTTACATTTAAATATTTAAATTAAAAACATACAACACTTATGAATTTATTTTAACGTAATTTAACATTGTAAAATGCATTTTATCTTAAAACATGAATCTGATCTGTATTCTGTATTTTGTTGAAATAAAAATAGCCAAAACTCTTAATAAACCTCTTGTTCATTCTGCAATAACACATTGCTATGGAAAAAACTCATAGCATCTAAAAAAAATCAAAAATCCTTTCTTTTCTTTTTAAATTGAATATTTTGATCGTGTCTTGTTCATTTTGTTTTTGTTGTTTTGTTACTAGTGTGTTTGTAACCTTTTTATGTTATTATGTGTTCTGTAATTAAAACGAAATAAAAACAGAATTTAATTTAGCTTTATTAATAATATACTTTTTTCTTTATTGTTTTAAATTAATTTAATTTAATATCTAAGAAAATGTACTCGTTTGAAACAAAAAGTGAGTAAAAGATGAAAGAATTCTCCTTTTTGCACGAGCTAGCCGACTCGTCACATAAATTTAAACCAGTTTCACGAACTTTATTTTGAAACCTCACTTGTGGAACCAGATCACTTTCGGTTCCGCAGTGAGGTTTCAAAATAAAAGTTCCAGACTCGCGGAGTCTGTTCGCGTCCACGTGAGCTCGCAGGCGCATTCGCACTGGGCTGGCGCAGTTATTGCAATGATGATAGAGGACAGACGGTGTGTCTCCGAGATAAAGCGTATATGTAAGCGTTATAGTATATTTATTATTTTGTCCTTAGTTTATAACCCACAGTCAGTGCCATTACTGCTAGTATTTATGATGATGCATGTTATTCCGTTTCGAGTTAACAATCGAGCGGCAATCGTAACTGGATAAATTCAATGTGGGTCGTTTTTCATAAACAAAATCATTAGGTCTCATTTTTTTTATTGGCTAACGATCGTTAGGTGTTCTTAACAAACATTGAATCACGCCATTAACGACCGTTATTTAACCTCTTTAAGTCGGTTCACATGTCGTATATGGCACAATGAAAGCCTGTGTCCTTAATTCCGAAGATTAGAGTAGAGATTGCTTGTATTGGACTGCTACGAATACGAAGTCACAGGAGTGAGCAATAGAGAGAAATTGTATGAAATAAACAACTTGTGTGTGTGAGAGCCCACTTAATCTGTGTCAGTTGAGGTTTAAAAGGTCAGCTGGTGATTCCTCTACTGAAAGATGGGTGTGTATGTTATAAAAGATGTAATTTGGGTTTCTTTTAGGTTGAATTGGTGAAGTTGAGATCCAGAGGGATTACAGCATCATGACTGAGGAGCTGTTCAGAAACACACAGGTGTCCATGAAGGTGGCCGCTTTGCACTTTGTGGACTTGCCACTGTCAGTCTATTACTCCCTTCCACAGGTAAAGTGGCCAGCAGCAGGGCTGTTTTCTAAGCTTACTGACTCCAAGCTTATCGCATTGCCATCCAAAAATTGCTTTTATATCTAGGGTTGTCTGCCTGAGTTCAGGTATATAAATGATCATTTAAAACATTAATATTATTAAAGGTTTTATAAACAGTGCTGTGTAGAAACTGATTACATGTAATCTAGATCATGTAATCCGGTTCCAGTAATTGGTCACACTTTATTTTAAGGTGTCCTTGTTACAGTGTAATTATACATTTCAATACTGAATAACATTAATTAACTACATGTTACAAGTACATGTAATGTGTAACAAACACCGTAAAATAAAGTGTTACCCCAAAATTAAGTAAATGTAATTTGACTATATTACATTTTAAAATACTCGTCATCAGACTACAGTTACTTTTTAATTGATTACATGATTACACATTATCCACATGGTCACAACATGGATAAGCATGTTTAATATTTCATGTTTTTTAAGTGTTTTATTTTGATGTAATTTAAAAAATATACATTTTAATATATATAATAAAAACTCACAAACCAGTCAATGGGACAGTCACAAGCCTCACCGTTTTCATCCAAAATATCTTAATTTATTTTCCGAAGGCGAACAAAGCTTTTACAGGTTTGTTACGACATGGGGGTAAGTGATTAATGACACAATTTTCATTTTGAGGTGGAGTAACCCTTTAAGTGCCAAAGTAGGAAAAGCTATGGCATGAGTAGTGGTGCTTCATGTAGCAACCAGGATAAATAAGACAATGTTGTTTGCTAATAATTGGCAGTGTTACATGGTGTCATTTTGAGAGATCCTCTTGGTTTTTATGAAGGACATGAATTGTGGAAATAGTTTTTGCTCTTTAACAATGTTTAGGTCATTCATACAGTATTAGGTGTCTTCTGATAAGTCGTGCGCCTGTGATTAGCTTAAACTTGTTTAGTATATCAGACCACTCAAGCCAATCACCGTACGCCCAGCCAAATGCCAGGCAGTCAATTCCAGTCATGTAATCCCTGCTGTCACACTGTTTGACTGTCTCGCCCTCTCCCTATCTGCATTTCTCACTGTGATCTCTGTGCTTTGAGCTGAGCGGTTGATCCAAAGTTAAACCTTTGCTTATGTTTCTCCATTCCCTCACTGAGCAGGTGAGTCTGAGCACCGGCACCAAGAAGCTCTTTGCCGCCACTGCCTTCGGGGCGGTCTCCCTCATCTATCTCGCCCGGCGCTTCAGGAGAAGGAAGGGCAAGAAAAAAGCCAGTTCTTCTGTAGAGCAGGAAACATTTGAGCTCCTCACCACTGTCCCCCTGAAAAAAGGTACATGCAGATTGCAAATCACCTTTAATCAACAATGAGTATTACAGTTAAAATTATTTAATGCGGAAATATATAGTGTACTTCTACTGCATTCAAACATTTGGGGTCAGAAACGTTATTTTAAAATAAATTAATTTTATTCATCCAGGACAGTTGAGACTTTTATGATGTTACAAAAATGTATATTTAAAAAAAGTGCTATTCTTTTGAATTTGAATTTTATGAAAGTATTTTGACAAAGTTTCCAAAAAGATATTAGCAGCAGTACAGCTGTTTTACTGACCTCAGGCTTTTTAATGGACTGTATATTGTTTATTTTAGAAAATGATATACTGTATATATTTAACATAATTAAAATCATATAGTGTTAATGGAACAATGGCTGTTTTTTGCTCTTTTTTCCCCCAGAGTCTGAGTGTCATAATCTGCCTCTGAACTCAAAGAACTGTTACTCGTGTAATGTGGTGTCCAATAGTAGCCTGTACAGCAAGCTTTCCGGCTCCCTGCTGAGCCTGGCCTCCGTAAGCAACATGATTTATTAACATCAATTTTGAACGGTTGTATAATAATATTTGTGACTTCAGAAGTCTTGTCAAATGTGTGCTTTTTGGTATTACTGCACCATTGAGATGTTGAAATGTCACTTCTTTTCTCAGGTGAGGAGCAGGCACTCCTCCAGTAGCTCTACTTGTGCTAACGGCTCCAGTTGCTGGGATGGAACAGGAGATGGTGGTGATGTCTGTAACCTGCTAAACATCCCTGTCACAACTCCAGAGAACCTCTACCTGATGGGTAAAAACATCTTCTGTCCTAATTCTCATGTCCAAAGTCGCTTGTCATCTGGAAAGCACTGTTCAATTTTAAGCATCATTTATGTAAACAGTTTTAATAAGAGGTTGATCATGAATGTTCACAATCATAAATGTCGATCTTAATCTAATGTGTTTTCATCTGGAAAAAGTTCCACATGTTGAATAGATGTCTTTCCCACAGGAATGGAGTTGTTCGAGGAGGCCCTGCGCCGCTGGGAACAGGCGCTAACGTCCCACAGCAGGCAAGCGGAAGATGATGAAAACTGTGCATCCGTGAAGCTGGGAGCTGGAGATGCCATTGCAGAAGAAAGCATGGAGGTATTACTCTCCAACCACTGTAGTTTTCAGTAGGGATGGATGATATCTAACTCAGTTTGCAACTCTGAAATACGCTATTTTCAGTGAATGTGCTTCTGATTAATTAGCTTCTATAGGTAAATAACTGGAAGAATAGCAAAGTCCAGTAAATGGTAATAAACCATGATATAAATAGAAGGGGAAAAACCCATATCGAGCATTATTTGCCCTCATACCTATATATTTATAAACACTCATATTTTAATAATACTGTTAAGTGCAAACAGAATGTTAATGTGTGGGCCCAGTTTACTTCGCCATGTTTCCTAAGCTGAGTCTCCATGCTCATAAAACAGTATTCTAATTTGTACTATTTGTTAGGACATCATCATGGAGTTATCGACTCCAGGAGGAGTTTGGGGAGCACTGGGAATGACAGACCCTTCAATAGTAACGGTGAGCATTACACTAAAGACAATTGTGTCAATAGATGACTGTGTGGAAGTGAATTAATGATGTAACATTAATTACTGGGGTCGGCTCTGTGAACTATAACTGTACTCTACAAATTGACTTTTTTATTGATGTTTGACAGGTTGATGCATGGCATAAATAATCCACCTTGTGTTGTGTTGTATTATTTAAACCATAACTTCTAATGAAATTATACATCTCAGTGTAAAAATAACAATAATATAAAAACCAAAACATTTCTGCTTAAACTTTGTAGGCAGATTTTATACCTGCCAAAAAAAAAAACAGATAAGAAACTGAAGTGTCCCAAAGGTTTATTTTAACAAATAGCACATACAACAGCAACTGTCTAATTGTGGCATTAAATTAGCCATCTATATCTAGCCATCAGTATGCATGAAGCCAATGTCATTGTCAGCGTACTGTACAGGCAACTTTTTCCAACCGCATTTACGATGTTCAATCAACTGGCAAATGCACCTGAAAATGAATTTTTCAAAAAATACACAGATGAAATAGAACAGACCACTGGAGACCACAACAACATTAAAAAGCCTGCTTGTTTAAGGGAAAAAAGCTGTAAGTGCACTGAATTCTGAATATCTTATTTTCTTTAAGATGGCGCCGCTCATGGCAGCTACGGTGCTTTGCTCTTCAGTGTTTGTAATGTTTTTGTTAGTTATTCCTGTTTTTTTTGTTTCTCAAACACGATCACTTTACCAGGGATGAACTGCTAAACATTCGGTAGAACACACCACAAAATTCTACCGGATTTCAACTTTTACTGGATTTTGATTATTCAGACGTTTTGGTGGACATTGTAGTTGGTGGAGCTGCAGTGATGTTTAGACACTACAGGACGCGCAGAAGGGGGAAACGGGCTGGTGCGCTCGTGAAGCTTCGTCAGTGCGGATTAAGAATGCCGTTGCCTAGCATCTTTCAGGCAAATCTCTGCTCTCTACCCAACAAAACGGACAAACTTCTTCTGCTCTCCCGGACTAATAAGGATTTTTCCAACTCTGCTGCTCTGTGTTTCACGGAAACCTGGTTGAATGACGCAATACCGGACAGCGTGTTACATCTGCTGCATTTACAGCTGATCAGAGCAGATTGCAATGCAGAATCAAAGGGGAAATCGCACGGCGGCAGGACGTGCTTTTACACCAATGAGAGGTGGTGTACAGATGTAACTGTGTTAAAGATGTGCTTTTCAGATCTAGAAACGCTCTTCATTAACTGTGGAGCTAATATGGAGCTTGCTTCCTGTCTACAGCATTTGCATGGGTATGAATGCAAGTCAATTGAAAGAAAAAGTTTAGTGTGGAACAAGACTTCTAGGTTGGACATCGACAAGATGGCAGCATAAAGCTAGCGCTCCCGGTTAGAGTAGTTTTGAAAACTCCCTAAGATCATTCAATTAGCACATCATAAAAATAAAAGGGGAGTAAGATGGAAACTAGGTGCAAAACTAAGAAAATCACGCAACCTGCAGAGAAACAAGACGATGACTCTGCACACTCTCTCCCTGGCTCACAAACAAGTGGCCACGAGGGACAATCAGTGTTTCCGACAGCGAGACCGTCGACTTGAGCCTTATTCTTAAGGAATTAAGGGACTTTCGTCGGGATAACAAAACTCAACTCGAGGACATTAAAGCAGAAATTTTGAATACCAATGTTAGACTGGAGGAGGTGGAGGGCCGAGTCGTGACAGCAGAAGAGAGGATTCAAAACACAGAAGAGGTACTCGCAGGCTTGTTGAAGTTACACACCAAAAAGGAAGAAAAACTCACGGACGTAGAGGGGCGTTCCAGACGGAACAATGTTAGAATATACGGAGTTCCCGAAGGTGCTGAGAAGGACTTTCCGATAATGGCCCTATTTCTGAGAGAAAATCTAAGCCTACCGGAGGACATATCACTTCTAATTGAAAGTTCTCATAAAGCGCTTGGCAGAGAGCCACCGGCGGACGCATAACCGCGATCGATTGTGGTTAAATTTCTGTTTTACAATCCATGAACAGATACTTCAACAGGCCTGGCAGATGAGAGGATTCTCCTGGCAAGGAAAGCAGATCAACTTTGATAATCATTAAACTCCTCAAGTGCTACAGATGAGAAGGGAGTACACCGAGATACGCAAGGTTTTGAAAGACAGAGAAGAAAAATGTAAAACATTGTACCCTGCTTGTTTGAAGGTGCTCTGTGAAGATAAAGTGAAGATATACAACACGGTCGAGGAGGCATCGCAAGACATGTCAAAGAGAGGATTCCCGGTGCAGCCCATCAGCCACCCGAACACCCTCATAGAGCAGATTCAGCGAATGTCGTGGCAGAGATGTGGCCGGAGCATGGGCAGACACGATCCCCAACAGAGAAGAGGGCCAACTTTCAAGGAGAAGCTACAATCTTTCTGTAGAAAGGACGGGAGTTGGCAATCTTAATAATTTATGCACGGTCCCAACCCTACCTTAACGATAAAGTGGTGAATATGGAGATGAGAAGGATTATGCCATTTCGGACTGACGCATTCGGGACTGGCAAAGGTATTTGAGTGAAAAGGGAAAAAAGAGAGATGCAACGTCTGTATACATTTTGTTTGAACAACCTAGTTGTCAGAGTGTATTATTGAATAATCGGGACATGTTGTATGGATAGCTCAAAGGGTTCTTGTTTAACTGCTATCCACAAGAGCCCCTTCTTTAAACTCCTAAAGAGGGGTTTTCCCTTGGAGCCTATAAGTGTCAGCACAATTACAGTCGTGGTAATGACTTAAGTTATGGAAGTTCACTTTACGTTGTACATGTTGTACATGTTCATTAACATATCAAATTTGTTGATTGATTTGTTTCAGTTTGTTCCATTGAAGGGGATGCTATATGTTAAAACACCTTTGTTAGTATTTTATAAATTGACTAAAGTATGAAGATTGCTTCTTTTAATATCTATGGCGTACTTAGTCCAGTTAAGAGAGGAAAGATTCTGTCCAAATTAAAGAAGGCTAGAGCAGAGTTTGTGTTCCTACAGGAAACCCATCTAAATGATGCAGAACATTCAAAACGGGTTTTAAGGAGGTACACTTTGCATCCTATAAATCTGTACGTAAAAGAGGAGTGGACAATTATATCCAAACAATTAAATTATAAACATATGTCAGAAATAAAAGACAAGGAAGGAAGATTTGTATTGATAACAGAAAGAATAGAGGGAACTTTAACAAGTTTTTAAAATGTCTATGCTCCCCCAGGATCTGAGTGGGATTTCTACCGTGAAATATTTGATTTAATAGTTACTAAAGTCCAAGAAATTGTAATATGCGGAGGTGATTTTAACATACGACTAAAAACCCTAAGTTGGACTGTTCTAGGAGCACTATGGAATTAAAGACACTGATTAAAAAGGTGAATAGCTTGTTGAAAGAGATAGGTATCATAGATGTATGGAGAGAATTAAATCCCAGGGTTCACGATTACACCCACTATTCTCATCCTATACAACGTATTCTAGAATGGATTATTTCTTTATTTTTAATAAGGATCTACATCTGGTTGAACATTGTGAAGTGGGCACGATGGATATCTCTGATCACAGTCCTATTTATATGTCTGTGGGTCTGAAACTGAATAGGAAACCTAATTCTACAGTTTGGAGAATGAATTCAGATATCTTAAACAGACTTTAGAAAATTAGATAAAATCTTATGTGGAGATGAACGATAACGAAGAGGTGACACCATCTGGGAACAGTCTGGGATGCACTAAAGGCAGTAGTAAAAGGTAAAATTATATCCATCACATCACACTAATTTAAAGAAACTTAGAATGTAGACACTACAAGACCATGAAATGAAACTAAAAAGACTACAGAATGAACACGGATACAATGAATCATAAGGTGAAGCAAGATATAAAAAAAACAGTTAAAGAAATAGATGAAATATATTCTAAAGAATTAAAAAATAACTTCTGTTCTTAAAACAGAGATACTATGAAATGGGGATTCATTAAAATTATTGTCCTACAGATTAAGGAAACAACGAGCAGATTGAGCTATCAATAAAATCAGGAATACTCAAACGGGAGATACAATGTTAGCTTGAGCAAATACAATAGAGTTTTGATGTTTTGTATTCACAACCTAAAATTAATAATGATGTGCAGATATACTTATTCTTAGCCTCATTAGAGTTACCAGGAGTTGTCAACAACATAAATCTTTATTAGCTGAAATTACAATGGAGGAGTTAAAAGTAGCCGTGGCAAGACTAAAGACTACCCTTCGGAATGGTACAAATCCACGGTCGATCATTTAGCCCCAACTTTATTAAAGGCTTACAACTGGGTGGTACAAAAAAGGGAAATCCTACCTTCATGGAGAGAGGCGATTATCTCTGTCATTTTAAAGGAGGGAAAAGAAAGGTTGGAAGGTGGTAATTTCTTAGAAAGAAAAAGAAATTGAATGGAAAAACATACATATTAATGTTACCATGGACAGAGTATGTATGCCCTGAATCTTGAAAACAAATTTCTCAAAAGTTACATACACATTTTCTTCCTCATAAGAACAACAACTATAAACAAAAGAACATGGGGAGCTATTGCTTACAACTTGTTGTGGCAATTTCTTTCTAACAAACATCATCACTGAGTAAGAGACAACTCTGAGTCCATATTATAATAATAAAGGTATTTATTCCCTTGCAAGAGAAGATCCCTCAGTTCTAACATACATAGCTGTGAGTCAGTCAAGAGAGAGAGAGAGAGAGAGAGAGAGAGAGAGAGATAGATAGAGAGAGAGAGACAGAGAGATAGCTATAGAGAGCCAGAGAGACAGAGAGCCAGAGATAAGAAGTAAGGAGAAGCAGTTTTGGGTCTGTTTTATAGTCCCTTTGCTTCCAAGGCCTCCTCCTTCCCTCCTCTACAGGGAGAGATACCAGTTTGTTTATCTATTAATGGTTATACAGAAAAGGGAGGCAAATGCCCCCTTGACCCCCTGACCATCTGCGTTTCCTTACCTCTATCACTTCCCAATCATAGTAAATCACACACATAGAATGCTTTTCTAACTACGAGTGAGAAGACATATAATGCATACATCTGAAATCTATGTCTCACTAAAGATCAATACATGTAAAGGAAAAATTCCATAACAATTCCTCTCTTTTTATCATTCTCTGATAACTGATTAATCAAACATTGTAATAATAATAGTAAATAATAATAAATACAAGTTCAAGCCATTAAATCACACTTATACTCTTCATCTCTGATTTTCACATAAATGATCACTCTTCTTGAACCTGTGAAGTAAGTTTTTGAAAATTTGAAAAATGCTTAGGCTGTAAATGTTTAGCAAGCATAGTAAAGATTTCATTCTATCGCCGGGCTAAATGGACAGGCCTTGCTGTCGCACTCTCGGCCTAAACCGAACCCTCAGTCACCATAGTATAAACAAGGAAAAGTATAGTTCATAGTAGGAAATAAACATATCAATTTATCACTGTTGAGTTACTTCTGTAATATAAAATGTAAATATTAAAAGTATGTAGAAAATCCCTCAGTTTCAACCCCTCTCCTTGTCGTCATCTCGTACGGATAACTGCTGCTTTTAACCTTCTTTACATTTCAATCCTCCTCAGGAAGAAAAATAGAAACATCATAACTCAATTAACACATTTCACTTTAACTTCCACTACTTGTGTCATCATATTGTTGGTCTGATCTCCTGTTGGTAACACCTTCAGACCTGTTGTGAAGTGTAGTATTACCAAGCAAATTGTCACTGACAACAAAGTCATTATACATGTGGTTTTATACAGGGCCACACATTCCTGCCATTCTGATTGGGTGCCACGGTCTTGGACGCTCCATTCTCTCAGTTACTCTGTATCAGAGGTGCTGTTATGACCAGAGAATGTGAGAAAGTACTGTTTTTGAAACACTAAGAGTCTTATCTGTTCTGTTGATTACAGTGTCCACCCGTATGCCGGTTGCGCAATCAAAGTTGTCTCCTTGCTGCTGATATCTGGTTCCGCCTAAACACACAGCTGCAATGCAAGGGCTTTTCAAACTGGATCTTAGCGTTTATTGACACTCGCGTTGAACCTCCTCCAGCGATTGCTCCGCCTCCGCAATGGGCGGCACCTTCCTGCAATGGTTTACGTGCACCCACGTAGCCCTCTCTGCAACCTTCACCGCCGTGTGCGTCACCAGAAGCACCTGGAAAGGCCCAAGCCACCTTTTCGATTTCCAGCTCCTTCTCCTGTGATCACGAATCACCACGAAATCACCAGGTCTGACCTCGTGCAGGAATGTCTCAGCAAACTTCAGCTTTTACCTGCACAGAAATATTTGACAACAGACAAGACATTTCCTTGCAGTAATTCAACATGTCATTCTCACACACATCCGTTGATGGCAGCCTTTGTTTACCCCCTTCTATGCCCATGAATGGTGGCCTGCCAAACAAAATTTCAAATGGGCCTGCTGGTGCTGGTTGAGATGCCAAGGGTGTTTTTATTCCCCTAGCCACATTGTGTGTGTTTACAAGTGACACATCTTTTGCAAAAATTTTCAGCAAACACTGTAACCCCTTTGTAAACCATAATTCCCTCATCTGCATTATCATACCCGCTTTTGACACATGATCCAACCCATGTGTCAACTTAGCATAATGCTGAAAGAAGTGTTTGGGCAAACAAGGAATGTCATCAACACTCATCTATACACCCCCCTCGAGACTGCAGCCAGACGACCTCCATTGTTGTTTTTCTGCTCCTGTGGAAAAAGACTGCATACTCTGTAAACAAGGGAAATATCAGGGTTAGTCACAGATACTAAAGCACAAGTTGTTTCTTTTGTCTCCTGTGCTGCAGCCCTCGCTGCCGCGCGTGCTGCTCTCACGTTTCCTGTGGAGATAAAACTTTTATCGTTAGTGTGCTGCGCATTTACAGATCGCGACCTTGTCTGGTAAAAGAATGGCCTCCAAAAGCTTAGCCACAAGAGGCGTTTAATATCGGGATGTCCATCCGACTTCAAAAATTACCATGCTTCCAAAGCGCCAAAGTCGTGAGTGACCCCAAAAGCATAACGCGAGTCTGTGTAAATTGTCACACACTTGCCTGCCATAAGATTACACGCTTCTGTCAGAGCAACCAATTCAGCTGCCTGAGCCGAATAATTTGATGGCAATTTGCCAGACTTTACGACTTCAAATTCAGTGGTCACCGCGAAACCAACCTTATTCAAGCCTGTTTGTGGATCTTTGGACGCCGATCCATCCACAAAGAGGACATTGTCACAGTTTTCTAAAGGTGTGTCCAACACTGATAGACAACAATGGTGTTCCTCGCCATCCTCCTCTGTAGGGAGAAGTGTGGCAGGATTCAAAGTTGTGCATCTTTTCACTGTTACATTTGGCATGTCAAGCAAAATCGTGTGATACCTCAGCCATCGGGCTGTTGATAAATGTGATGTTCTCTGCTCTTGCAAAATCATGGAGACTGCGTCTACCATCTGTGTAAAAAGGCCTTTCAATCTTGTCACATGACCTCAGCCCTTTCCCTGTTGTCAGGGCTCTCAAGGGCTTTTCAAGAAATGCATAATTTGGAATAAACGTTCGACAATATGCACACATTCCCAAGAATGATAACAATTGTCTTTGTTAAAGGTCTTGGTACATCTTTGATAGCTTTTATCCGTTTCTCAGAGATAGCTTTACTGTTTGGTGTTAGTGTGACCCAAAAAAATTATTTCCTGCTTCACAGACTGTAGCTTTGTCAGACTGACCTTGTGACCCTCTCGCCAGGTGGTTCAAGAGAGTCACAGTGTCAGCCACGCACGTAACCTCATCTCGTGCACAAATCAATAAATCATCTACATACTTCAATGTGTTTTCTCCCCTCTTCCCTTTTCAGCCCTTCTGTGGCTGTCATGCATTTTCCTCAAAACAGTCTTGAAGCAGCCCAGTGGCCTTGGTTAGAGATAAGCGTGGCGCAAACTTCCCTTGTTATCAAATACAGCTGAATTTGTTTTTCTGACAGGCAAGCTGAAAGCACACACACATTTTCATTCCAGAAAATCTTATCAAACCTTGTCAAAAACATTTTCTGCCCCGTTAAACCACTCTTCCTCATATTGATATATGCATATATCAATGAATGCAATTCATTGATACTGATACTGATACTGTTCGATCTTTGCCAATTTCAAAATCTTTGTGCCCAATCAGAATCTTATCTGCCACTCGTATGCCCACTGTGGCTCAAATTTTGCACCACTCATCTGCTGTTCTCTTCAATAAATCCCAAACGGGCCAGCAGTGAGTTTCAGATTTAATTTACACATTAGATCCCTGGCCATTAACGGAACCGGACAGGGTTTCAGAGCACAACAACGCATGTTTCAATGCCCTGCCCTCCGTCTCACATTTAACGGCACAGTATAGTTTTCTGAAATTAATGCCCTGACTTCAGAATCAACCATAAAGTCTATCATTGTCCGCTAACTAACATGGGATATCTCGTAGCCTCAAAACCCTAAACTTTTGTACATTCTCAGACATTCATCAGTCACATAGCATTATTCAAAACTTCAACAGTCACACATTAACGGTTTGCAAGCATGTCTTCATTGCAGATAGCCTTATTCAAAACTTCCACATTACACCGGTTTGCAAGCATGTCTTCATTGCAGATAGCCTTATTCAAAACTTACACACACTCACATAAAAGGTTTGCAAGCTTTTCTTCATTGCACAGAGCGGTATTTGAATCAGTGTATGTGAGCGTGTGTGTGTGTGTCAATAAATTTTACTTCCCTTTTCGTAGCTTGCTGAATGCCTGTCACCCGCCCTCTCCTCTCCTGTTCTCCGTTCCTCTCGTTTCAATCCGCCTTACGCGCCTCTGGACAATCCTGTGCCCAGTGTCCGTGGTTCTTGGACAACCTGCAGTGCAGCCAGAAAAGTCATGTTCACCCTCGCACACAGTCCACATTTTTGCTGCTGCTCGTGCTGCTTTAATCTGTACAACAGCCAGCTGCATCTGTCTCCCTCTGTCACTTTCGCGGCGCTGCTCGTGCTTGTTCATTCAGCGTCTCGCGCTGCGGTTGTCTTGGACGGAGAAACAGTCGAGGTCGGGGCGAATTTCAATGCATCCAGCTGAGCCATTGGGTAGATGGGTGTTTTGGCGGTGCCGACCTCACCGTATTTTCATGTGGGAAACACAAACATACTGTGGGTCAGTCTGTTCTGGTGGTGCAGACACATACAAATAGACTTTCACACTTTTCATTTTTCCTTCCTGCTAACTTTCTGCACTTGCTTTTTTTTCCTCTTTTTTCTACTTCCTTTAGCCAACAATCTACTGTTTGTTCACATTTTTAACATACATGTTTAACACATTTGCAACAACAACCTGGTTGTTGAAACCACTTTCAGTTTTGTGAGACTCAATGTTCCCTCTTCGGGAAAATCATGATGCTTAATTTTTCAATATCTTGCATACATTTCTGACCATAATGTTTTTTTTTTTTTTTGGTAGTACACCGGTGTATCCTATTTCACAAAGCTTGCTCTGAGACATCCCCATACTGGCTGTTTTCTGCTTTCTGTGGATTTGCTCGCTGCCTTCTTTAATCTGCTAGACGTCTCCAGCAGATCCGATTTTCTCTTATCCCGCAATCGGATCGGGTTGCACTATTAGTGCCCTCTTAATTGTGATTTATCAAAATCTTTCGATTTTTTCTAACCCCAATTAACCTCGGTACCTGTTTGAAACCCTCTTGATCCGTACAGATCTCAAATTAATCTCAGGTTACCTAATCTGAACGTTCGTGCTCAGATTACTCTACCACAGAAACAATATTCAGCCAATATGGTTCAATTTCACTCTTTAAACTGTATTTCACCCTAATTAAATTGAATTTAATTGTTTCTTACCAGAGATGTCGTTTTGTGCCACCTGGGTTCTTTTTGATTCCAGTGGTCGATCCCTCCGGTCCCAACAGCGGAAACGGTCCCTCGTCTCTCAATCTTTTTTGCGAGGTAGGGTTGGAACTTTTCAGCTCCAAGGTGATCAGCCTCCGTCCGCTGTCAGGTCCAGAAGTCACGTCCAAGGAATCCCACTATTCTGACACCAAATTGTTGTGGCAATTTCTTTCTAACAAACATCATCACTGAGTAAGAGACAACTCTGAGTCCATATTATAATAATAAAGGTATTTATTCCTTGCAAGAGAAGATCCTCAGTTCTAACATACATAGCTGTGAGTCAGTCAGGAGCGAGAGAGAGAGAGAGAGAGAGAGATAGATAAGAGAGAGAGAGATAGCTATAGAGAGCCAGAGAGACAGAGAGCCAGAGATAAGTAGTAAGGAGAAGCAGTGCCGGTCTGTTTATAGTCCCCTTTGCTTCCAAGGCCTCCTCCTTCCCTCCTCTACAGAGAGATACCAGTTTGTTTATCTATTAATGGTTATACAGAAAGGAGGCAAATGCCCCTTGACCCCTGACCATCTGCGTTTCCTTACCTCTATCACTTCCCAATCATAGTAAATCACACACATAGAATGCTTTTCTAACTACGAGTGAGAAGACATATAATGCATACATCTGAAATCTATGTCTCACTAAAGATCCATACATGTAAAGGAAAAATTCCATAACAAACTCATACCAAAAGATACCTTAAAAGATCTGTTACAATTCAAGAAAAATCTGGGCGTACCGGTTTAATATAATCTTCAAATTTGATGCCTGCTACAGGTCTCAAAAAAGTTGACACGGGGTCAACAAAGAAAGACATTTTGAAAAGTTTCAGCTGGGAGAACATCTAGCAATTAAGTTAATTGACATCAAGTCTATAACATTAAAGGATTTCTTGGCGAGGCAGAGTCTCTCAGAAGTAAAGATGGGCAGAGGGCTCTCCAATCTGTGAAAGTGCTTAAAAAGATTGTGGAATACTTTAAAAACGGCGTTCCTCAACATAAAATTGCAAAGGCTTTGCAAATCTCATCATCTACAGTGCATAACATCATCAAAAGATTCAGAGAAATCTCTGTGCATAAGGGACAAGTGTCTGGGTGCTGAATTGGCCTGCTTGCAGTTCAGATCTTTCACCTATAGAAAACATTTGGAGTATCATTAAACAAAAAATACGTCAAAGACAACCATGAACTCTTCAGCAGCTGGAAACCTATATCAGGCAAGAATGGGACCAAAGTTCAACAGCAAAACTCCAGAAACGTATAACCTCGATGCCCAGATGTCTTCAAACTGTTTTGAAAAGAGGAGATGCTACACCATGGTAAACATGCCCCCGTCCCAACTATTTTGAGACCTTTAAAAGTCATACAATTTGAAATGAGCTCATTTTGTGCATAACAATAATAAAAGATTGGCTCACGTGAATCGAAATTCTTTTAGTTTTAATTTTATTCAAAGTTCCAACATTTCCAGAATTCGGGTTGTAGGTTTGGAACAACATGAGGGTGAATACAATTACAGAAATGTCCTTCAAGTTCTTCAAATAAAGAAATGGACACAGTGGCTGTGCAAATTTGCACATTCTGCTTTATTCAGCTGTGCCTGCTGCGTTTTACTGAGGCTCACCTCATGCTCTGTATCTAAATAAAGCTGGTCATGGTCCAAAGTTCTTTCCTTACAACTGTTTACAGGTCTACCTCTTACCCACTCCCCAGAGCACATGGCAAAGCACACTCAATACTCCACATGCAAACCCTATAAACACATTTGTCCTTCAATGCAGTTAAATCGGTTTATGCAGTCTGCTGTTTTAGAATTAGACCAGTTCACTCACCCATGTGAGATAAGAGCACTTCAATCTAATCTTCCCTCATTTCCTGTGGCAGATAAGGGCATGGATCTCTCTGTGCGGGAGGACTTGGAGGACACCTGTCTGAGAGATTCAATCAGCATCGCCTCAACAGATTCCTTCGTCTCTGCGGCAGAGGTGAGAGGGAAATCTTTGTGCCTGTCAGCTGGTGTGGCATGTGCTGGACAGTTTGAACCTTACTAACAGGTTGCTGTACATTAGTCACATTTCACAGACCTCCGTTCCATATGGGATTCAACATACATGTTTTATTTTGGGATATTCGACACTCACTGTTGCCAGCACAGGCTTTCGGATCACTTTTGCCTTCCATCATGTGAAGTCTACAATAATAACAACCACCATGGTATTAGACATGCATTAGGCTTTTCTTAATTTATCATGTTAAATACAGTTTAAGTAATCCTTGATTTTACCATCTTTACCATGGTACTGTGAGAGTACTTTAAGGGTAATCCTGTGTAATTTAAATCTGTCCCCCATTTCATTATTTAATCACTTTGTGAGACAATAACTTTGTTATTTGTGGAAACGAGCACCAGACTATGTATAAGAAATATACAACATTTTAAAGAATTATGCAGAAAAGTCTTAAATCTTGTGATTTAATTCAGTTATATGAGCACAGAGAGATGAGTGCCCATGCGCTGGGGTCACTGTGTCATCACCCCTTCTATGAGGACGCCCTGCAAATGGCTAAAGAAGGACAGATCTCCTGTCGAGTACTACGGTGAGTCGAGTATGTCAGGTATGGGGGACCACAGAATATCTGATTGGCCAATCAGAATCTACTTTTCCATATAGTTGTGTAATAAATAAATGTGTTGATAATAATCACAGGGTGTGTCTCAAACAGCTCCCTAGCTCGTGAATTGGTATATCGTTTACACAAATTCAGTCACTTGTTCCTTGGCTCACTGCACTTTGGGACAATGAATACTTCATTTCCGGTGACATGATAATGTACAACGTCAACAGACAATGCTGGAATTAATAATCAATATACAGAATCAATCTCTTTTTGATATAATTTTTTATTCTCTTTAAACACATTGTTCTGTTACATGTTATTACATCATTTCAGCCGAATATTAATTATAAATGTTAACCTGTCTAGCGATGTGTGATTGTTGAAATATATATATATATATATATATATATATAAAAAAGGTTTGTCTTTTCAAATATTCTATCGCGTGTTATATTTATCGAGCTGGCTCATGTGGTTTGATTCGCACTTCAGAAATGTGATGTAATTTCCGGTAAGGGAGCATAGTGAGCACCAATTCTCCCTAGTTTTTTGTGGGAGCAAATGTTCCAGTGCACTGGATGGAATTTGCAATTGAGTCAGCCCTTAAAATGGCCAACTCCCTGATAAGTGCCCTAACTACTGAACTAGGGAGCTGATTGAGACGCACTCACAGTAATCAGTTCTTCAATTCATATAGTTAATTAAATTAACTATAGATAGTATTGTTGACTTCAATCATGTTCATAGGTGCGTTTGCATTGGATATTGTATGTACTTTCAAACTGATTTAAAAGCATGAACAAATTTGTTTGTTTGCATACATTTCTGAAAATATTGTGCAGAGCCGAGTTCTATTTTAAGTTGATATGTTTGTTTTATGTCTTGTTGACTGTTTTTCACTGGCCGTTTTTATTATTTTTTTAAACAGAACTGAAATGCTTGAATGTCTTGGAGACACTGACTTCCTGGCAAAGCTGCACTGTATACGGCAGGCGTGTCAGGTAAAGGATTTCTTTCACATGTCCTGAAAGTAAAACATTTTTTTGTGTCCATTTTAGTGGGTTTAAATGGACAGTTCACCCACAAATGAAAATTCTGTCATTTACTCACCCTTAAGTAGTTCCAAACCTGTATGAATATCTTTGTTCTGCTGAACACAAAGGAAGATATTCTGAAGAATGTGGGAAACAGAGCAGTTCTGGGTAACATCGACTTCCATAGTATTAGTTTTATTCTACTATGGAATTCAACGGTGCCCCAAAACAGCCTGGTTAGAAACTTTCTTCAAAATATCTTCCTTTGGGTTTGGCAAAACAAAGAAATTCATACAGGTTTGGAACTACTTGAGGGTGAGTAAATGATGACAGCATTTGCATTTTCGGGTGAACTATCCCTTTAAGACCAATGATTGCTATCTAATTGTACTGTTACTATGTTATAGTACTCGCCTGGTTTTAATGTTACTTTAGCCGCTTTTCCACTATCGGGCCAAACGCTTCTAGGAACTGTCAGGTATGGTTCCAGTTGTATTTCCACGTGAGCCTGGTAAGGCGCGGCACGATTGCAAACCGTTCTCGGCCCACAATTCTTGGCACGGTTAGAGAACCATGCTGATAGAATGCACGTCGCCACTCAGGATCAGGGCCCGGTTGTATAAAGCAGTGGTTCTCAAACTTTTTCCAGGAGTAGGCCCCCTTGTGTAGAGTGAACCCTTTTGTTTTGTATATACCTGTACCAGTAGTTGTTATTGTGGTGTTGCAATGTTCAAAATATATTGCAATTTTGATTAAGTGTGGGTGGTTATTGCATTGTTTCAACTTGCCAAGTTACATTTACAGTTCATGTTTGTTAATGGTCTAGCATTAGGCAGATTAAGTTGCAGTATGTGGTCCTGTCCCAAATGGCACCATAAGCCCTCACAGTAGAGGTCTGCATTCGCGGGAACCGACCAGATTTCTTGCGGAGCGGGATTACATTTCCGAATAAAATGCTGTAGCGGTCAGTAACTCTGGTGTAATTTGAACGGGAGGTCTTTCAGGACAGCTTATCTGTGCTTTGTTCTTCTTGACCACTGGTACAGGTGCACTCAGGACTGTTGTGCGCGTTGCATGCATGAACCAGTGCTTTCTGCATCCCGCTTTTGTTTTATTTGTGAGGTCTGTGCACAGCATCTGTATAACGATGCTCAGAGCAGGCTGTAACCTACCGGTGGTAAATATACGGCCCTCAGACAGAACAGGCAGGTTGTCGATGAGTGACAGAGCAGAATAAGGATAGACCTAAGTGTGGATGCGCTGTCCTTGAAGGACGTTCAACTCAGTTTTGTTTATATTTTGCTTAGCCTATCATTTTAAATGACCGATGTTGTAGCCTATTGATTTTTTGTCTACAACATTTTCTACTGTGTACAGCAAAATGTTAAACTAATTTAGTATTTTGCGAAGACAAATAAAAATAGCTAATAGGCTATTAACCTGCATTTTTACTTTTTTCTCTGTGACACTTCCTTTCCTATTGTGTTGTAAATGTTAAACAAAATGTATCTAGACAAGACGAATAAAAATACATTAGTTTTTTTTTTTACACTTTTTTCATGCTGTGTTGGCAGCAAAATTAGTCTCTTAAGACACTAGACGAATAAAATAAATGCAATTTTACACAGACTACTTTTATTTGTTACCTCATCTCTTTTTCAGTAGCGGAAATTTGAATGTGAGATTCTGTAATTGAGATCTAAATTTAGCGGGAACGGTCGGGTCAGGAAGAAAATTATTCTAAGTGGAAAGCGGGTGAACAAAGAGTGAATACATAGCAGGTGCGGGTGGGTGCAGAACATAACCTTGTGGGAGCGGGACTAAACAAAATAGTCCCGCGCAGACCTCTTCCTCAGTCCTCCTCAGGGTTGCCAGGTTTGCATAACAAAACCAGCCCAATTGGTACTCAAAAAAATACTGCAACAGCATAAGTAGCCCACATCCGTGGAAAAACTTGCCAACACTGGTCTTCGTCCTAGTCCACGCTTTGGTTACTCAATGCCACTTTGACTGTTGGGTTGAAGTCATCTGTGGAGCTCACCTCAGTGCACGTGCTCTGCAGAACTGCACATCACAGGTGAAAGCATAATATGGGCACTTGTGAGTACCTAAAATGACATAGGACATCCTACGGTTTTATGAACTTCATGGACATGCGTATGTGGTGTCCATTGTTAAGACCACAAGTGTGCATTTGGAATGGGGCCTGTGTGGGAAAACTTTTAAACTCTATATTGTATTTTGATTCAGGTCATCTTATGTGAAAGAGCAACTAGAGCATTTCTGGCTGACACAGGAAAGAGGATATTGTCTTCAATAATTGTTAAAGCAAGGAAGGTAAGTGTCCTTTCTTTCATGTGGTCCTATATGAACAGTCCCCATCCCAACTGACATGTGTGGTTTGCAGAGCCCAAAGAGATTTGAGGAGGTGTTTGAAGAAATGATCTGCTTTCTGGAGCAAACAGACCATTGGGAGAACACAGAAATGGAGCTTTCTGCAAGAGGGGTGAGACATGTCTTGTTATACAGATACAAGACCTGTCCTGGATATTAAACAGTTTTCAAATTTTAAACAGCTAAATTTGTTTAATGTTTTACCTTTTCTACTCTTCAGGTTAAACATCTGAACTTCTATGACATTGTTATTGACTTCATCCTTATGGACTCATTTGAGGATCTTGAGAATCCACCTATCTCTATTCAAAATGTGGTCAACAATCGTTGGCTCAACAACTCTTTCAAAGAGGCTACAGAATCTCTAGCATTAGATCTTATTTCAGCAAACTTAACATTTAGTTGCAAATTAATATTTAATAAAACTGTATTTTACCATCATAGGCCATTGCATCAAGTTGTTGGTCTGTTCTGAAGCAGAAGAGGCAACATATGAAGGTATTGTTGTAAATGTTTTGGTTTTTGTGCCAGAGTAAATCAGTTAAAAAGATTTGAAGAAAATAAAATATTTTTTGTTAATATTTCATTTTGTGTGTACAGGTTCAAGATGGCTTCATTGCACATTTCTATGCAGTGTGTGAACAAATAAGTCATGTCTTGGCCTGGGGGTTTCTAGGCCCTAAAAGTTCCCTGCACGATTTCTGCTGCTTCTTCAAGGTAAGCTGTAATTTGATGACCTCTGTCTCCCTTGAAGAGTGTCAGCTTCAGATGGTGTCCTACAGATACTGACAGTCACATGCATATGTGCTATGACTTATAAAGCAAGAAATGATTGGTTCATGGCGTTCAAGTGTTGCAGTCTGAACTGAGACAGCTACAGCGACCGGTCACCACATTTAAAAGCTTTACGACTTATGATAAAACTGACAATTGGTTAGCTGAGAGTTTACCTCTGCAGGACAGTGGCCTTCTATGGCCAGATTTGAAGAGCCCCTGTAATACAGTCTCAAATATTATACACTAAATTGGGAAGGACTGGTGAAAATCACCATATCTAATTTGTTTGGCTGGCCTTCTACTGAACTGCACACTTCCATACAAGAATTGTTGATGGATTTGCCAAGTGTATTTGCATTTAAAGGGGTCATATGATGCTTTTTTAAAGATAATTATTTTGTGTATCAGAATGTTGACATGCTTTAATGTTAAAAAACAAATTTTCAAATACTGTACATTATTGTAGGTCCTCTATTCCCGCCTCTCAAACGCATCGTTTTCACAAAGTCCCTCCTTCCGACTGGCACAGTGCATTGTGATTGGCGAACACCACAAGCACGAGTCATAACACCCTTAACATAATCGCCAGCTTTAGCTTTTGTTTATAAAATTGTTTATCTTTTGTCCACAGGAACAGGTGCTGTTCTTCGTGAATGACATTTTTGATCTGGATAAAGTGTGTTACTCTAGTCTGGACACTCTGGCTGAGGACATCTTGCACCTGCTTCACAGACGTTCTGAACTGATTCTTGCCTATCTGGGCACCAACATGATCAGTCACCTAAATGGCTGTAGTGGCACACCTTTGCTGGAAGCACAGGTTCAGTGAGCTACATCTGTCTCTCATCCTCCACGTTTTCATTGTTTAACTTGTTGCCTACAGCTGCTAAGTTGACTGCACATCACGTCTTCCAAGTCATTATTAGAGCCATGTTAATGCAGTATAAAGTTTGTGTAGTGATTAAAATAAAGCGGGTAAGGGACAGAGGTGTATTTGATGTGGTTTTCCAGTAGATTTTTTATTTTAACAAGGAATGATTAGAGTTTTTGGGTCCTTGATGTTTTGAGACTTGAACGCTTCCACTCATAGTTTGGAAAAAAGATGTTACTCAAAAGATATTAGGTCACATGAGTGTCCAAACTTTTTGTGGGACTTAGTGTTCAACACTGGCTTTGAATTTAGTTTAGACTTCCGACTCTTAATGATGCCATGAGAATTGTAACAGCTGGCTGTTATGAATTTAAGTCATTACATGTATTGTGACTTGAAACTCAACCATCTAGTATATTCTGTAATATGTGGAGTTGAAACTGTATTTTGTTCATAACATGTTAAGCCAGTATACAAGTATGTATTATTTGAACACTGAAATCACTAGATGAATAAAAACCTCAAAGCCAATTTTAATGATTACAATTTTATTGATGACAATGGCAAAAATCTTTAACATTTCAGACCAACTATTCTCAGCAAAAATCAAAAGTACATTCAACAACTTTAACAGTTCATGATAGTTTTACCTCAAAGGCATGCTCCAAATTTCTCAGCTAGCCTCCGATTTTCTCTTCGTTTTTAGACCCCACGAATTCTGTTGTGAATAATTTGCTCAAAAGGAAACATCTTGCATGCATAAAAAACTATATGCAGCAATGGATAAAGACCAAGTTTAAAAAAAAAAAAATGTTTAACTGACAAACAAAAAACAGCCTGGCAAATGTCTACTAAAAAAAAAAGTTCCTGGTCATGGTCCACCTGTACAGCATTGATGCACATAAAATCCCTACACTTATCAACAAAAGGCAAAGAATGTACTCAAAGCATTTCATAGAACCATTAGTCAACCAATAATAAAGAGACATGTGGCAACATTTCTATAATCAAAACTAACTGGCATCACCCTAACAGTAACATTGACTTTGCAATGACAGATTCCTCGTGATATTTTTACCTTATAATTGGAGCCCTTGAACAGTCTACGTTCAGCGGAGGGACACACTCAAAGGACTCCTCCTTACGGACAAACTAGCTCAGGACCTGATTCTACGAAGCCTGCAGCATCTTCAACACTGTGAGTGAGAATGAAGGCAGCAATGTGGGATAAACATTAGCACTACAGAGGCGCAACAAGAAAGCTTGCAAACCAATGAAACATGAGCATACATACATTGTACGTCAGTTATCAGTGAGTGCATTCAAAGGGCTAACTATGGATCATTTCGCATCTGCATGCATTGCGTAAGAGAAGAACAGAACCACACTAAACACTTACCAGGAAGCTAACAAATGAACCAATTCAAATGGTTTCAATTAGAAAAAAAATACAATTCTAGTTAGATTTCAGAGGAAAAACATTTGTGAACTACAAGTCAAGGCCATGCAATTTATATGGACAAAAAAAACATACTTCCAATAGATCTTAATTCTGACATTTGTGACGTACGTCAGTCAGTCTATCTACGACGAGACATCCTTCATTAAAACAGCGGCACAAATTGACCTCGGTTTCAAAGGTGAAAATACAATAGATCACAGGTTCAATCGTTTTGATTTCTTAGGATACTCTTACCTGTGTTATTGCCGCAGAACCTAAGGTGCAAGGTCAGGGATGACACTGCAAGATTAGACATTGCACTGCTCACTACTGAACAGTCAAAATAATATATATATATATTAAAAACTTGTATCAAATCGACAGCCTCAATGACGGGTCAGGCACAGATTAGAAATAGGACATTGATACAAATTAACATTTGAAAGAGGCCATTTGCTAACGTTTTTTATGGGCTATTCAGTATAAAACACATTAAATCACAAAAAGACAATTTACATGTCTAGTCAATGTTAAATCACACATTCGCAGATGGAAAAGTTGCTTTTTCTACAGACGGATTGACTTGAACAGTGGTTCGGTTCAGTTTCATTTAAGTCTGCGAGACAAGTCCTAAATGACTCAAGCAATGTCAACATGGCAATGATTAAATTTGATAATATCGCACAATGCTGTTATGGCAAAAAATAACAGTCCAATGTGAAAAGGGTCAGGTCATTATTATCTTGAACATGTCAAATCAAAATTACAGCCCTGACATACTTACCCCAAAAAGGGCAACATTTAGAGATTTATATACATTGCGTTTCATTCAGTCAAAGACAATGCATTGACAGCAAAACAACAAATAGGGCCGCAAAATCATGTACATTTTGTACTTACAGTGGAGAGCTCATTTCACTGGTGTAGGAAGCCAGAGTCTCCAAAAACCTATAGGCCTATATTGGAGGAATGCTAACAGACAATGGGCAGACAAAAAAGTAGTCCATGTTCGCATTCGAGCTTTTTTAATTGTATCAAAACGTTTTTTTTTAAATGCCAGCAATATTGATAGAAATATATACACAATTTGTGGATTTTAGACATGTAAAATATAGGATGGGGACAAGTAATTTCGCAAAACATAACTGTTGATCAGAACACTTGACCTGCCCTGTAAAAAAGCAGCAAACTTGGAGAACAAACTAAAATACTTGCAACATGATTGCACTCAATATAAAATGGAACAGTTAATGTAAAGACGCATACTTGCTTACCGCCTTCCTAATCTTGCCTGTGAGGGAGGAAATGTCTCTCATTAACAGTACACACTACCTCAACAAACCAGGTAAAATGCAGTACAAGAATGAGCAACACTACAGCACTGAAGTTATTGCATGAGTCACATACCAAGCCACTTTGCCTTAGATAACCTGCCTACACCTACATCCACAGCAATGACCAGTAAAAAGAATGCAGCATAACACAGCTGTCCATGTCAAATGATCTTACTTGTGACTTTAAAATAGACCAGGAAACAAACTAAAAATCAAGGGTAATAGACAATTGAAAGAAAAAAAAAAACAGACAAGCAACATTTTTGTTCTGTAAATTTGCATACCACCCACATCCCCACCCGGTCCCGAAACAGGAAATCAAATTCACAAAACATTCTCCACACTTTTGCACCCCACTTACCAACACAGGAGGTTTCATTTGTTTTATTGCAAAACACAACAGGCATATCATATTAAAACTGAGATGATTTACAAGTAAATGACTAGTTTAGTCTCAAAACGACATGAGATACAGGAGATTACAGGAGCTGGAATGACCAAAATTACCAGACTAAAAACAAATCGTTAATTTACAAGTGGCAAAACAAAAAAGAAAAGATATATATATACTTGACTTTGGAGCTGGTCTGCGATCTAGCTTAAACACTCAAACCAATGAAATAAAGATCTTCATCATGGCGTCTGCATCCAAACATTTAACAAAGGTTTTTTCTGACAATGTAGCATTTACTTTATGTCCACTTCACATTACTGGCCCTGTGCAGAAGAAATACATAAGAAATACACAACATGTTAAGAGCAGAAACATTTAACCATCAACCTCCCCAAAAATAAAAAAAAAGATAAAAAGCCTGTTTGAGGAGGAAAGAGTTTGGTTAAGTGTTGTATCGATGACTCATCTGGAAACCTGCTGAACCTGTGGAAGTAAATGTTAGAAAAAAAGGGGGGTGGACAAAAACTACACTTGCACATCTACCAAGTGAAGAGCGCAAAAGGCAAAGAGTGTTTTAGTGGGAGTGTACCTGCTGAGCCTGGGGTGCAGCTCCCATCGCCTGAGGGCGCCTTGGCCATAGTACGCTGCCTGCTGGCGGTAGTATTCTGCCCACGCTGCACTGTAATCTGGCTGACCACCTGGCTGACCTCCTGGCTGAGACGCCACTGGTGCAGCCGCCTGAGGTGCAGCTTGACCTGAAACAAAATAAAACCCAGAGCTTTAAAGATGGAAGATGAAGCAGAAAAATATCTGGCAGTGTTGTTAAACCACCACTTCGTACAAGATTGATTTAAGGATAAATTACTCCATGGTAATGTTTGTAAGCGGGGGAACGACCCCGGCCACGCTACCTCCGAGTGGCGGGACAGAAACCCGCTAGTTTACTCTAGGGCAGCTGAGACAACAGCAGCTCTACTGCAGAGGACTGTGAAAGAGCTGCAGCTGCCCAAGTCTATTAGAAATCATCTTACCTTGTTTCTTATAGTACTCTTCCCATGCCTTGGTGTAGTCCTGCTGAGGCTGTCCTTGACCTGAAGAGATTAGATTAAATCAACGTTAATCATGAGCTTAAACATTAGAACAATTAAACTTAACTGAATTACTTACTGATAATTCTGGTAAAAACATGCAACTATACTATATGCAAGTCTAGCACCAAATTAATAATAAAAAACATCAGAATAACTGTTCAATTGAAACGCTAACTGAAGATTTAGTTCACATTAAAATGTTAAATTTTCAGCAATTTTAAACCTAATATTTACAAGTACAACTGGCATTGAAACAGGTAAATATGTACACCTTTTCAAATTTGTGCCTATTACATACATATACACAACTGAGCAGTACAATCTTATTCATGGTTTTTTGGTGTGTTAAGCCCAAAGTATACTTTCACTTTTTACGTGTACACGAGGGACAGCGCAGTGCGTGTGAAGTGAATTTCGGCATCAGAATAGTATGCACGTACTGAACACGCAGCACTCGATTTTTGGACCACTCAAATCTTTTTTACTTTGTACGAGCAGGTTGCACATGCGCATTGAATTTGTTTTGCACTAATCAGTTGTTCCACAAGGTGGCAACTATTATTGGTTTCCAAACTCTGTACTTTTAAGGGTACCGACTAAATTGCGTCGGTACTACAGAGTCCCGATTCACATTAAAACATTCGGTACCAAATTTCTGAACCTGAGAACACATTTAGGCGCACACGAGAGAGAGACCCTGTGACATGATGTCACCCATGCAACTCTTTAAAACACAAAACACAGGGTAAACCAAAATGGAACTTCTGAAGTGTGCTTAAATTTCTAGGGTCATATGGTTTCCACGAAAACGCAGACAGGATGGCGGAGTCCATTCATAAAAACGGAATTTACTCTATAACGTGGAATGCTATGGAGTTCGTCAATTTTTGGATGAATAGAAGGTATGTCACTTAATTGGAACCACGAAATGTACCAGTGCATGTGAATATTAAAACCCCAAAAGACTTAAGATTAAATATGAATCCTGCATGTTTTGCTAGCCTTGGTATGCATGAATGGCGGAGACACGGTTTTATCTACTACAAATACTGAAGCACACGTGAAGTCTGTGATTTTCGGCCTCTGCATCTCTATACATGACGACATGAATGTTACCGTTATGTTTTAAATAGTATCTGTGCAATCAAGTCGGTGATATCGCTGGAAATTAAGCAGTGCCGAAATTAAGCAGACATAATATACCATGCTTATCCAGTGTACAGAGGTTTACATTAGGGGTGCGCCGATCCAACATTCAGGATCGGTATCGCTTCGATACTGGCCTTTTCTGCTGGATCGGGGTATCGGTCTGACGAGACCGATCCAAATTCGATATTTTGCATAGCTAATATTGTGTTATTGTTAAGCACAACAAAAGCCACAAACACATAAAACACCATGCAGTTTTCGTGCACTATATTTCAAGTGTTCTGAAGCGGTTACATAATTTAATGAGAGGTACAGATGAATATTTAAGCTGCAGCTGTCCTTCATCCTCCATTCAGCATTCAGTTACTAGAGCCAAGACGATAAACTCTCTCCACTGTTCCTATTATATTTGATCTGCAAATAAAGTTCAATGGTTTTGCATAAAAGGATTTTATCTAGCTAGAGTCTCGTGCTGTTTCTAAATCGTGTTACTTTCTATCAGGTATTCCTCCCAGGCCTTGGAGTAATCTGCCTGTCCACATTGACCTGGAGCTTGAGGGTCACCTGTTAAAAATGGTACAATTTGAGAAATTGAGAACCATTCTTTTAAAGAGCAAGCTCATTACGAGCGGAGGCAGAAAATCCAAAACAACAATGGAGGACAAAGTAATTGTGGTTGTATGTGGGTACCCGGAGCTGTATATACATCTTCGCTTTTACCAAAACAGGAATACATTTTGTACGAGACTGGAGCTGCCTGGCAGAAGCTCCTCCCATGACGATTATTCGCGTCTATTGTGTAGTGAATTTCACATGCGAATGAAGTGTGTAAACTCAAAATGTTCAAGCTTCCAACTACGCGCGAATAGCGAGATTTATTTGTGTCTGGTATGAACGCACCTTCAGAAAAACAACACTGTACTGTGCAGTGAAGGCTACACTGAAAGGCTACTGAGTACTACTGTGCAACAGTAGATCTAGAGTGAAGGGGGTGTGACAGATTTGAGGAGTGCAAGTTTATGCATATATATAAAAAAAAGGTACCTTGTCCATTGGTTTGGCCTGTGCCGGGGGCTGCTGATGTTGGTGTCATGGGGCTCTGGGGCTGCTGCTGGTACTGAGAATAATAGGCTGCCCATGCAGCCGCATTAGCATCAGCCGCTGCTTTATCTGCAGAACAAACAACAGCTTAGCCCATTTAGTTTTTCCTCCAACAGACAACTGAAGCTGCATTAGTTTCAGGGTTCCCAGTCAAATGTCAAATTCCCTGACTAAAAAGCTGAATTTCCATGTTCTATAACGAATGTAAAAACAGGCCTCTGTTGTGTTGAGCACTTATTTGTGATTTTTACCATAGTCTTTGAAGAGGTCATTTTGTAGCCAAAGTTTACATTTTCTGGCACATTTGCCCTAATTAATCGGTTCAGCCTGGTGACTGCATTTGACTTTGTGATTGTGACAGTTGACGGGCGGGAAGGGAATAAAATGGCGCTGAAAAAAAGGCCCAGGGCTCAATGCTAAGAGTTTTTTCAGTGGTTAAAATTATTACTTGCCCTGCTAATATTTTCACTAGCCTTGCCACAAAAAATAAATAAAAATAGTTGCTGTTATAAATTTAGATTTTTGTATCCTAATAAAATTATGACACCAATATTTTAGATACCAATAAAATGTAATGTCAATACCAAAAAAAAAAAACACTAGCCTAACTAATATAAAGTTCAAACAGTATTAAAGATTAAATTCTTCACCGTGGTGCACCTTGATTTTTGATTGCTATTTGAAATTAGTGGCAAGGCAGGCACTGCATTTTAATCATGAATCAATCCCCAAAAATTAGACTGCATAATTTCAAAATCTGTAACAAAAATAGAATGGTGTGACTTTAGCTTTTGAATGGTGTGAAATTATGCTATGTGAAACGGAAACAGCAGACAGGCTAAAAGAGACGCAGTTTCACTCTCTGACAGACGGTGGCGCTTATGGAAAAGTGATACAGCATTTCCTTGGTTGCCATTGTAGACACAGCAGCGCTGAGCAAGTTAGCACTCATTTAAATGCATTATACAGAGACAAGATAAAAAGAAAACGCCATGTAAACTTTCTGAAAACAACCAGTTCCCCTCAGAAATACATTCATATCAAATTCAATATTTAGGATTCCTATATTTCACGCATCATGAATCTTGTTCTGCCTGCTATGGTATTTTATCCTCTTTGCATCCGTCTTCAGCATCTCTGGACTCTGTTAATGGCCGTTTATAGACTAATTATTATAATAACACAATATTTCCACACAAATGGCATTTGGGAAAATTATTGCAGTGCAGTTTTTGCGCAAGCACAGAACAGAAGATGCTCTAAAATAAATAAAAATGGCCAGACGAACAGGTGCATATACGCCACTGTAAGAATTCAATATAGAGTTATCATTGTTAAAGCTAAACGATTACTTGCCAAGAAGGGTATTTTTATACTTTTGTATGTATTTGCCATAGACAGTAAAAAACATGGACATATTGTCCGTGACATCACTCGTAGGTTTCTGAAGAGCATTTTTGATGTCTAAAGTAGGCAGAGCGTTACTCCCGGATAATCGAAAATGGCCACGCCTGTCTATAGTGACAGCAGTGCTGCCGTGCAAAGACAAAACACCATAACTTCGTTTTTGGTTGAAAAGGAGTTATTGATAAGAAAAGCCCAGAAGAAACCAAGGCAGAACACAGTATAACATCAGTTCCTACTCTTTCATTTTGTTTTGGAACGCTCAAAGTTACAGTGCTCTGCATTTGTTTGCATTCGTTCGTCAATATTGTGCCAGCCTGGAGTTATACGGTATTCTGCTGTTGTTGTTTTTTTACAGTCCATTAAAGTAGTTTAAATTACGGTGCGACTTGTGAACTTCTATACATCTGTCGGCACTTCATTAGACAACGTTAGATCGCGATCTAACAAACTGCTCCATATAACAAAGCATTCTAAGCAAGCAACGACTAGATAACTTGGCAACAATAATTCATTTTAAATAATCTTTAAAGCGTTTTTTTTAATAATGCAGATTATTCACTCAGTGCCAGCTGTCAGTCTGGGGCACACTTCTATAGCCTACATGAGGACTCAAATGCCATGACAGCATATCACACATAAAATCAACAACTGTTCACAATTAAATAATTGTCCTTCCATTTCTTGTAAAGCCCGGCTGACATTGTGCGATTTTGGCCCCAATTTGGCCATCTGAGACAAATGCTGAAAATCCTATAAGATTCTTATAATCCTTGGATAAAATCTGTAGTCTTTAATCGCTGGTTTGACATGTTCACCGACAGCCGATTAATGGCTGTTGCGATCAAATTTCACCTCCTACGAAATTCTGGCACTGTCAGAAGATTTGGCGCACAGTCTTGCAGTGTGACTACCCCTATGATGAATGTCAAACTGTCTCCGTTTTTCAAGACAAGCTAGGAGCAGAATGAATTCTAGATAATTATTCTATCAGCCATAAACTGTGGCGCTCCCGTCCTCCGCTCACAGAATTCATCTGATATGTTGCCTTTTCTATATAAACACTGGTTGCGCCACTGTTTTCATGTGGGTGTGTAGAGCTGCATACATTAGTCTTAAATATGCCGGTATTGCCCCCATTCATATACTTTTCATGCCAACATTTCGGTCCCACGTGCAATGCAGTTTGCAGTCACTGGACATGTATATGTTGATAATGTAAAACTCCAGACACGATTGTTTTCTTGTGCGCACCCGTTTTTAACTCGTCTTGACTTTCGTACAGTCTGACATTATGACAACTGAGATCCCATAGTGTGAAATGATCATCATGTTCGTACAGTCTGACATTATGACAACTGAGATCCCATAGTGTGAAATAATCATCATGTTCGTACAGTCTGACATTATGACAACTGAGATCCCATAGTGTGAAATGATCATCATGTTCGTACAGTCTGACAAGCAACAATCGTAAAGGACTTTTATTTAAAAAAAAGTGATCCCTGCTGGCGTTCACATCAATCTACAAGTCGTTCTCGTAGGTTAAACTATTTGAACTCAGTTTGATGTAAAAATAATAGGCTAAATATGTCTTGCATCCTTTAATGTTAAATATCATTGCAAATAAATTGGCTCAGGGTTTCTGCAGGATTTTTAAGCTACAAGTTTAGACTTTTAAAAACATACAATTAGTAAATAAGATGAATACCATATGAATGGGGTAAGGCAATATTAAACCGTAAAATGACTGTCAAAAAGCATAATTTACAATCTGGAATATTGTTGAAAAACGGTATCCAATCACATTTTCCTTTTGTCTGGTCGTTACTGTCAGAATTGTTTTTATCCCATTACTAGATGTTATAGCCTAGCCAATGATCACTAGATTTTATACAGATGTTACTATAATGATTCTGTAAATGGTGATCAGCACCCTATATAATGTGGAAGTTACTGCCATTTGCCTTGGTGTGACAGCTGACTTTTTGCAAACAGTGCTAAAGAGTACAACATAGCAGTAAAAATCAAGCTTGTGATCATTTTCATTAAAACATAATTGCCAGATTTACAGTGCCCAACTTATTATAATTTTTTTCTGTAAAATAAATAAATCTTTACCGCCAGTTTTCTAAGTTTCACACTCTGGAGTAGAGCTGTAATATTAATACAATTTCTAAATCGCGATTACATAATCGCTCAAAGCCACGATAAAAAAAAAAATAAATGCCCACTTGCATTATTCTGTGAGCTTAAGGTGTTCACAGCGCAGGGTTTAACAAACTCAAAAACACTGGATAAAAGACATTGTCTAACTGATAGTCGTTGTCACTCTGTTGTGCATGATAGGTATGTTTAACGGCAAAAGTGTCAAAAACAGAACAAAATAGCAGTACTCATTTGAACTGCGTGCCACACTGACGTTTTATCAGCTTGCGCCTCAAAAGAAAACAGCGCAGCGCGAGCTTAGAACGTATGTGTTTATTAGTCGCAATCACGCACTAAACAATGCTGCGAAATCCATTAAGCACTCAAGTTCAGCACAAATCACATCTTTCATTTAAACTAGTTTAAAGCCAAATAAATCAGAGCTGTTATTCTCATCAACACTGATGCAGAAACAGTGCAACAACCATCCAGTTAGAAGACCTTTCAATCTACAAATCAATCACCCACATTTACCATAGTTTTACTGTAGTAACACTTCATGAGAGAGAGCGGGTATTCAGGCGCAAGAAAGATGCTGAGAGAAACTCAATTCAGGGCTTGCGGCTGTCTGTGCATTCTGTTTACACAGAACACAGCGCCTGAGTACTGAATGGAGTTCACGAACAAATTCCCTAATATTCCATGACTTGGACAAAAAAATATATAAAATTCATGACTTTCAATGTCTGGAATAGACCTTTTAAAATTCCATGATATTTCAGGAATGTCATGACCCATGGGAACCCTGTAGTTTTATCTAGCATTGTGGAGAATCTAAATATCATTCTGAATTAAACCTAGTTAGCATGGCTAAGGGACAAGTACTTACTAGGATCTGGCTGTCCTTGCTGCCAATGAGGGTATCCGTTGCCCCAGCCTTGAGGCTGATATGGTGCTTGGGGACCACTGAGGACAAAAATAAGATGCACTAAGTTCAGCTCAAGATAAACTGGCACCTAAAGACCAAGTGAAAACACTGACATGCTAAACATTGAGAAGGAGAAAGCCCTTACTGAGGTCCAGGAGGGCCCTGGCCATAGGGTCCAGGGTTGTATGGGCCCATGGGAGCAGGTGGTCCTGTTGGACCGGGAGGGCCGTGAGAAGGACCTCCATGGGGCCCAGGAGGACCACCCATAGGGCTAACTGGACCCTATGACAAAACAAAATATTTTAAAGTAAAAACCAGGCAAAAATAATGTTTACATAGACAAAATTGTCTCAACGCAACATTCCAGAAAGAAAATGTTTGTGTTCCACGTTCACCCTAAAAATAAGCAAAAATGTTACACTGCACATTTTGCATGTCTCCTTTATCAACCACACCGGATTCAACTCTTTAGTAGAAACTCCAAGACCTGAAATGGGTGTGTCAAAAAAGGAGACATGCAAAATGTGCAGTGCTGGGAAGGCTCCAGGAATATGTTTGGGAACCCCTGGCCAAGTGGAAATCACAGTACTCACTCCAATCTTCTCCTCGACCAGCTGTCTGGCGTAATCAATCTGTTGGGGTGATCCACGGACTGTGAAGATCTTTAAATTAGGGTCTGAATTAGGTGGAGGGTTTCTTTGCAACTCTATCCTGGCTCCTGACTGCTGGCTGATGCTCTTAATGGTTTCACCCCCTAGAGAGAAAATAATAAATTATCACAATGTTCATTCATTATCAATTTCTATCATAAAACTTAAAAATCCCTTTAAAGGGAAAGCAAATATCAACTACTAACCTTTGCCAATAATGAGGCCGGTCTTCATGGTAGGCACAGTAAAAGTGAATTCCTGCAGGCCTCCAGGAGGGCCCATGTTCCAGTTTCCTGTCCACGGCCCCTCCCTCTGCCCCCGTGGCCAGGAGGGCCTCCATCCTGCACACTCCTCAGCAGGTCAGTTATGATATCTGCTGCGTGCTGTGCCCTGTCTGGAGGCCCCAGAATCTGAGCAATCCTCTCTGGAGTGGAGCCATCATCTGAAGCAAAAGAACAAGTCAAACATAAAAGGTCAGAAAACTATTCAGATTGTGCTTTTATTTTTAGAGCATATAAACATTATTAACATACCTGGTTTGAACTGAATCCTCACACCAGTGTCATTCTGAATCTTTTTTATCATTTCACCACTCCTGCCAATCACAATTCCCACTGCAAACCTTGGCACAGGGACCTAAAGCAACAGCAAAAAACGAAGTCAACCGCCTTTCAAAATTCTATTTAAATATAAAATAACAAAAAAAAAAATCAAGATTATTCTCATTAAGCTGTACTTACATCCAGACTGTCTCCACCCCCTACTCTAGAACCATACTCTCCTCTCTGTTCCCGGTAACCCTGATCTCTGATCAGATCCATCACCATATCTTTGGCTTGCTGTACAGACCAAGCAATTTAAAATAATTAGATGTAGAGTCCATAATTTGGAATAACTTCCATGTAGCAATGCAAAGGTTTAAATGTACTCACCTGAACTTTAAAAGGATCGCCAGAGATTCGGAGTGGTTTATCGGCCCCTGTGTTTTGGGGTCCATCTTGAATCATGACCATTTTGACCCCTGCACGTTCCTATTACACAAGTGGGTAACAATAAAATAAGTAAACGTCTGTAAAAATAAGATAGGAAAAAGCAGACTTCCAACCAAATAACTGATCATTTCTGTTTTAACCACATTTGTGCACCTTACCTGTAACTGTTTGATGGTTTCTCCTCCCTTTCCGATGACCAGACCAGCTTTGGTGGCAGGGATCATGACCTCCTGAACAGATGTCCCTGCTCCATCATTGTGGTGGAATGCTGGAGAAGGTCTACCTTTGTCTACAATGTCGGTGAGCATCCTTTTTGCAGCCCTATTATGGAAATGTATATTTTTGAATATAACTCATTCCACAATGAGAAAGTTATACATGTGGGAGATACTCACTGGAGTGAATCAGGTGAGCCTGTTAATGTCACTGACCTATCAGGCATGCCACCACTGTCTGTTGGGTAGAGTGCAGAATAAGCATTGTCATTTTTTCTCTCCAAAAAGCAGACAACAATCAGACTGAGATACACGCACTCAAGACACTGCAATTTGACTCACCGGGAGAAATTTGTATTTTGCAACCTGAGTCCTGTTGTATTCTTGAAATCTGTTCTCCTCCCCTGCCAATAACTGAAAACAAGGGTTTAATTAACATTGTACTTTTTATGAGATTTAAATGTCCTCCAAAGCACTTAGCAATGGATTTGTTTTTCTGAATTCATAAGTCAACTTACTGAAGCCAACCATGCCATCTGGAACCTTGAACTCCTCTGACATAGACCTGCACAGAGATGTGATAACATTAGAAAAAGGAAATTGTGTTGAATTAAATATTCTGTAAAAAAAATATATATATATATTTAATAGTTACCTTGATGAGCCACCCATGCCTCCCATTACAGAAGAAAAAGCTGGTGCAAATGAAAGCATGAACTTATGAGATGAGCAACAGACACATCTTACAATTTTTTAATACATAACATTTCATTAGGGCTGCAACAACTAATTGATAAAATCGATTATAAATAATGAAAATAACCGACAACGATTCTCATTATCGATTAGTCGGGTCTGCCCACAGTGCATGTCCAACTTCAGCCGGTCACGTCAAATTATAGCACTGAACTATGCATTTCTATATACAAAATGCATCTAAACAGTGGAGGAAACAGAATGATATGCTGCGGGAGAAAAATGTGATCCAAGTAAATGTCATAAATTCAGGTGAGCATTTCCTGACAGTCTGTGTTCATTTTAAATCTTTACTGAAGGGCACCGGCGCAACGGACAGACAGAACACAGTAGAGGGAGACCATTAATATTCAGCACAAAAACATTCTTTGTGCTGAAGTATCTGTTTTTGAAAGTTAAATTAAGGTTTTAAAGTCAACCCATATTGTATGAGAGTAGGAACTGTAAAGGAATAACCATGTAATTGTCTGAATATAAAAACTCTTCATAAGCGCCTTTTACGGCATTAAGAAATGTCAGTAGACATGACTGATCTAAGTGAACGCGTGTTCCTACAGAACATTACTCTTATCTGTTGGTTAACACTAGGGATGCATGATATTTATCGGACAGATAAATGATTGATTGATATGGGTGAAAATTACGTAATTTTTATTGCTCCGATAAATAAATGAAATCCGATATCTAGATCCGATAAAGTACGCTTGCTGGTAAATCAATAATTTAGTCGGATTTATCGGAGATTCATCGGCTTTCCGACGGCAAGTGACCTGCTTTAAATTGCAGTGACTCTCAGCTTGTTTCATGCTCATTACGTCATCGTTTGTGAACATGTCTTCGCCGGTCTAGAAGTTTTTCTCGGTGGCAGAGGAGGACAATGCCATTGCTATTTGCAACGCATGTTCAGCAAGAATTCTGAGGAGAGGAAAAACGGTGTCAAGTTTTAACAACAAATCTTATATCTCACTTGAAAGGTCATCATCGCGACGAAGCTGTATTAAGGGACTTTAAGCAGCCTCCACTGTTGGAGGCAACGACATTCCAACGTCATATTACACATTGGCGACTACAGCTGCTACTTCTGGCGTTCTGTAACCGTCTTCTACGGGAGAACAGCTGCTTTGCCGTTGTCGTTACAAAGTAACAGCTTATGTAGTTAAAATGTTGCGTTTTATGTTATATCCATTTAATTCCATCAGTATACGATTCTACCATTAGTCTTTCGTTTAATCTGTGTTGATTTAAACTTAAGCTAATTTTAACAATTGTTTTCGTTTATAAAAAGATATGCCTGCTTTCAGCAACAGCACCTCAGGAAGCACTGAGACTAAACATATGTGAAGAGAACAATTTAATAATTGCCTAAACATCCTCCTCATAATCCATCAGTTGTATTTAAATAAATGACTGAATGCCGCGCAGCACCCTCGTTTACAGTTGCTTAATGATTTTTATGTTCTCGGCTAAGGCGGTGTAACAGCTTACTTCCGGTCAACGTAGCCGTTCCATTCGCAGCTATTGCCTAAAGTCCCTAGATATTACTTCCTCATGCACTAAAAAAGGTTGAAAAGATGCATTTCTTTATGCATGAAATACGTGAATATGAATTTGTTGTTAATTTCAGATAAACCATAGTTCTGTCACTAAGTATTGTGGTGCCTTACACAAAAAAGAAACACATTTGAAGAGTCAGGACTGATGTTTGCTATTATAGTTAGGCCAGAGCTACTAAATGTCAGTTTCATCAGTGTATCTTAGATTTTGTATTCTCCTGGATTCACAAACTGCAGATTATATGAAAATTATAATATAAAATACAAATGTATTGGTTATCGTTATCAATTAAAAATTGTAATATCGTGCATCTCTAGTTAACACTGAGTTTGTGATTTTATTCCTCATTATTATTATTTAATGTAGAGATTTAAACTATATTCACTATATAATATGCTTAATAAATGTATTTATGTAAGGTTTTAACAAATGTACTAACAGTATTGGTGATTACCAAAATCACGTTTTAGCTTTCTGTATTGTGTATTGGTTAGGCCTCCAATTTCTGTAAGCTCTTTAGTAACAGTAGTAGGCTATTTCTAATGCTATAATTATTGCTGTTGTCTATGAAAAAAGTGAATTAGTCGTCAAGCTAATAAGTGTTTATTTTATTTTTTCAGATGCCCAATTAGTCAAAAAGTACCTAAACAATGCCAGCAAGAATGCAAGCTATGAAAGGCATAGAAGGCCATTTGTGTTATTATGAGAATAAATACTATTTATTCACTTCAGTTTGCCATTTGCCTAATAAATGACAATAACATGTTTAGATTTAAACAATTGTTTGACAGATTCCTAAAATATTTGTGTTCTCTCTTTATTATGGCAGATGGCCTAATAAATTGTTATGCACTATATGTTTTCATAGCATTCAGTTGGCACATTTGTTTGAAAGACATTGGGCAGAATATTGAAATAGTGTTTTTTGAATTTTAAATTTGATTAATCGGAAAAATAATATGCCAATTAATCAATTACCAAAACAATCGTTAGTTGCAGCCCTACATTTAATAGCTAATTAGTTCCTCCCCGAAGACAACAGCAATGCTTACGATCACTTGGTGGAACCTTCTTGGTTTCAGGTTGATCTGAAAGAGAGAAAAAGACCAAAACAATGCATCTAAAACATCTAGTAGTACTGCTAACTATAGAAGTACTACATATCAGACTAACAAAAACGTTTAACACTGGTAACATCTGGTCTTTTTAGGCAAAAAAAGACCAACACACAAAAACAAACTCACCTAATATATTTTTATACAGAAATAAATGGTGTGTATATTGTTAAATACCATGAAATCCACTGAAAATAATGACTAAAATATATTTTTTATAAAATATAGCACACTCATTTTAGTAACAAAAAAATAATAATACTAATTGGACGTATTGCCTTTGGTCGGTTTTGTCTGCCAGGACCAAAAGTTAATATTACCAGAGGATTTGACAAGCACATAATAATGTGATTTATGTGGACCATTATGGACAATAGCAAGGCCACCAAAAGGAGCATATGAGCTTACCTCCATCTTCAAGAGGTCTCTTCTGTCCTCCATAAGCAAACTCATTGGATGCTGGAGATGGGGGTACACCATCACCTCCTATTTTCGCAGCTATCTAAAATAATATAGTGAAATACACGGTCAAATAATAAAAAACTTAAATACATTTCAAGGCAGGATAAATAAAGTTTAGATAACTGTATGATTAGAACAACACGGTAACAGTGTGTGGCCTGCACGGAGTCTCTACTGTTGACCTGAAAACTAGGTTAGGCTTATTACTATTAGCAGCGAAAACGAAGGAAGTTGCACGCGGCTTAACGTTATTTGTATACTTGGATGAAAGGAAACACTAACAAAAATATATTTTTTAATATCATCCTACATCTAGGGACCTAATTCCAACTATAAGTAAATGTTTTGGTTACGTAAATTACAGTTCACGGAAATGTGTAATAATATGCGTAACGTTAACTAGTTTAAACTACTAACGTTAATTTGCTCTTTCGCTTATTGGAACGTGAGCGAAACATGCGTATCTTTTACAAAACACATTCTGTTTTAATTAAGCTTTCGAATTAAACAGTAAAAACAAATAAAATAGACGAAAAAATGCACACAACTTAAACCTCTTTGTTGTAACGCATCGAGGCCTCAAGTTAGCACGTTAGCTAACGAGCTGGTAACGTTTCGTGTTAATTTTAAATGGAAAGCTTGAAAATACTAATTACTTTCGGACGCTTTCAAAGTACTCACTTGTCTGGCTCTCTGAAGAGCGTCTTTAAAAGCATCGTTCATCCCTCCACCAGCGTTTGAAGACGGTGGAGCCACGTTAGAGTAGTCGGCCATGTCTGCAGGAACTGTCTTCACGAGCTGAAGGAAGATGGCCGTACGCGCGAGAGTGATGAAGAGAACCGACTGCAGCCGCTTCGATCCAGATCTGACTTCCGGTCGGCGCACTACCGCGGAAATATGATAAAAGTCATTCTTTTCGAAACGTACTGTGATTGTTTATGGCAATTATTTTCTATTCTATTCTACTCAATTATTTATCTATCTATCTATCTATCTATCTATCTATCTATCTATCTATCTATCTATCTATCTATGGATTGTTATATTTATTAATAACGTATCTAAGAACCTTTAGAACACTGAGCGAAAAAGCGAAGCGAATCGCCCACGAATGTTGCTTCCACACCGATCAGTGTTTCACACCGAGCACGAAGCAAACAAGCAATGAAACATATGAACATTGAGGATGAAGTAAAAGGAAGAGTTAAAGAATGATTTAAAGGGCAGGCACTTATACAATATCCAAAAACAAGTTGGCAAAGGGAGAATAGGTTTTAACAATCGAAAAGACGACATCATTGTTTACTCGACTTAGAATAGGACATTCTGGACATCAGTTTTTTTATCCGAATACAGAGTGACGTCATATAGTTCCCTCACTCTATTGAGAATGAGGCATTACGTCACAATATTTTCACTCCGCCTTGCATTTCGGGAAGGCGCCGCCATCTTGGCAGGATACGCTATCCCATAGACATATATAGGTAGACGCCCCATGACGTGCTGGAACGTAACCAGCGTCGCCGCCATATTGAGTGGGTCTCATCATTCTACGCTAGCACCAGAGTCAATTGGAGTTAACGTAGAGCGAGCAACTATGTCCGTATTTTGTGCATCTTACGGTTGCAATAACCGGAGCAGTATTGATACCAGATCGCGTGGGATTACCTTTCACAAGTAAGATTGAACAACAATGTTGGTTATTTTACCATTTATAACATTGTCATAACTAACGTTACTCAATTGTAACGTTATTACAGCAGGAACTGGTACTCTCTCTCATTGTCTCTTGCTGTTTTTTTCTTCTTCACATTTTGAAGGTTTTCCAGTGATACAGGCTTGAGGAGGCAATGGAAGTTGCTATAAGACGGGTTTGTTGTGTCTGAGTCGTCAAAGCTCTGTAGTGAGCACTTCAAGCCTGATGATTTTGACAGGACGGGTCAGATTAGTCTTGACAGTGTGTGTGTGTGTGTGTGTGTGTGTGTGAGAGTGAGAGAGTGCATGTGTGTGTGAGAGAGGCGAGAGAGAGAGAGAGATGTGTGAGAGAGAGAGAGAGAGAGTGTGTGTCTGAGTGAGAGAGATAAATAAATTCAAATAAAATATCAAACTTTATTAAAAGTTTCTTTATTAAAATATAATATGAATTAATTTATATATTTATCAATATGCCATAGCCTACCATATGTGTTTGTTAAAGAGCATAATACAAAGTCTTTAGCATGAAAGGATGTTTTTTCAATATGTGACAGCGTCCGGTATCATAACTAAATATCTGCCGCTTGTAACAAACCAAACCGTGTGAAAATCCGGTAAAAAATCGGGGAGTTATGATCATTTTAGTTGGGGATACACACCTTCCTCAGTAGAAATAAATGCACGGGGGACGCATTGGGGACCCATCCAAGATGGCGGCCGCACAGTACGTCAGCTCCAATAGGCAGCGTCAGTCCATGGGGCGTCTACCTATATATGTCTATGCGCTATGCGTTCCCATGGTTACTTCTCATTCTCTAGAGCAGGGATCCTCAAATCTGGCCCATACCTGCAGAGTTTAGCTCTAACCCCAATCAAGCACACCTGAGCATGCTAATCAGAGTACTGACCATTCTGTACAGCGCCGCTTAAAGTCAAGGGCCGTTTCTCAATATGCGTTCTTTTCTGTACTTGTGGACTTGTGAAACGTCATCAGTCACCGCCCAAGTCCAATTCAAAGTTCACATCTAGCCAAGTACAGTTAAAATCCCCGGATGTGTTCTTGCTCCACCCCATTTATCGAGGATGCATCAAGAGGTGACTTGTGCGAACTTGAGGCAGCCAGGTATCCCAGAATGCATTTCGCACCAATCAGCAAGTGTTTATGGCGGAGGGAAAACCCGCTCATTTTTAAATATTACTGTTATTGTGTCATGAAAGGCCGTCCTAAGAGTATTTCAGGCGATAATGTAGTTGTTTAAAAGTCAAATCTCGGTTTATTTATAAATATAGCCCTATTTGAAAATGTGCTTTGCTGATTTCAGAGACTTGAGCTCCACGCGATCACCGGGTGCTCAATGCTCATGTATCCGCCGAGCATTCTCACCGGCTAGTCCTTCTGACATCTGCCGCTGGCTCTGACGACTCTGGTTAAACATGAGGTAAAATTGGTTTTGGGTAAATCTAACAGGCAATCTTTGGTCTCATGAATCTATTATTTCTTCAAGGTCATATTGTTTTGACTGAGCACAAAGTTATGTTTCATAAATTATGTATTAATCGTAACACAGCGCTTACTTTTTCATGCATTTAACTGAATTGTTTGCCTTTTGTCTTTATTTCCTATTACATAAGTCTCTTATTATACTTCTACTTGTATGATCATTGTTCATTAAAACTGACATTTAACAAAAAAAGGCAGACTTGTGCTTGTCATATTTCATGTTATGCATACAGTAAAGATAATCAGTGCATATCTGCACATATTACCTAAACCACATATTAATGTTTTATATATTTTTTTAATGAAAACGAAAAGAGAGTTGTTTTATATTTTGAAAAAAACGAAAAGGCAGTGGTGTTTGATATATTTAATTTCACTGTTGTAACGTTACATTCCCTGAACTCAATTTTTGCGGCTATTAATATGTTTAAATGAAAACAAAAAGAGGCAGTGTTTCTGATATTTCGTTGTATGTAATACAGTGTAGATAACCGGAGGCGAGCTGACTGACGTTATCAAGTACAATGCTGTTCCATTTGCAGAATTATCGGACATTCGCTCTCCTGAGTCAAACTTGCAAAGTCCGAACTACTGTGGACGCAAGTCTGAACTTTGCGTACTTGGTATTGAGAAGCGGCCAAGTACTCCTCGCTGCAGACTGTAGCGCGGTGGCGTCACGTATCTACGTCACGTATGTGTTTATCGTGCATGCTCAAAGTGACGTATGGTATGTCTATAACACACATGCGCAACTTAACAGAATACTCTAATACAGTGGTTCTCAACTTTTTTTTCCACCGGGCCGCACTATGGTCCAAGTGCAAGTCTCACAGGCCGCACACATATCATATTACATCATCAATACAAACCAACCAGATTTATAATATTATTTATAGCCTAAATATTATGATATCTGAACGATTGCATTTGTTTAAATAGATAATTCTACTCCCCAATAATAAAACACCTGATACTGTCAGGTGAAAGTGTTGCAGAAAGTGTGCGTTCACAAATGTAGCCTATGTTGATCCAAATATGGAAATAATTTTCGAATGTAATAATCTGAGGTTGTCTCCAGAAATGTTTTGCCACATTTCTGTAATAAGGATGATTGCTGCGTAGTAGTTTAGTGGTGTTTCTTTTTTTGCCTGAACATATTCAAGTGAGTGGCGGGGCAAACCGAAAGTAAGTCCAGCACTCTCTTTACCGTTGATGCAGAAACTATTCTTGTTTGAATACGTTTCTTCGCTGGCATTTTCCACCTTTCGTTTTCTCCCTTAACAAATGTGTCCATTCTTATGCTCAATTTTACAGAACTAATGGCCGCTGATGACTATTTTAAATGATCAAGAAATGGTCAGTTATAATGCATTTTGTCAGATTTTGCCTTTAATTTTCTCCCAATGTCTACAGTAAAATCCAGTGACAGTTGACATGGACAGAGCCTTGGCTGTTCGGAAGAAGAATTAATTGAAATTGACATGTTAACTCTGAAGGAATTTTAATAATGGCTGTAGAAATATAAAGAAATGACCAGTTATAATGCCTTTTGTCAGACTTTGCCTTTAATTTTTACCCTAATTCTACAGTAAAACCCTGTAAAAGTTGACATGGACCAAGTCGAGGCTCTCCTGAAGAAGAATGAATTGAAATGTTCATGTTAATTCTGAAGGAATTTTAATAATGGCTGTAGCAATATCAATACATGGTCAGTTATAATGCATTTTTTCAGACTTTGCATTTAATTTTCTCCCATATTCAGTGAAAGTTGACCTTAAAGCTTAAAGCTGACCTTAAGAAGACTGAATTGAAATTTCCATGTTACCTCTGAAGGAATTTTAATAATGGATGTAGAAATATCAAGAAATGGTCAGTTATAATGCATTTTGTCAGATTTTGCATTTCATTTTCTCCCAAATTCTACAGTAAAACCCAGTGAAAGTTGACATGGACAGAGTCTAGGCTGTCCTGAAGAAGAATGAATTGAAATTTACTTGTTAACTCTGAAGGAATTTTACTAATGGCTGTAGAGATATAAAGAAATGGTCAGTTATAATGCTTTTTGTCAGAATTTGCCTTTCATTTTCTCCCAAATTCTACAGTAAAACCCAATGAAAGTTGACATGGACAGAGTCTAGGCTGTCCCGAAGAAGAATAAATGTAATTTTCCATGTTAACTCTGAAGGAATTGTAATAATGCATGTTGAAAATAGTAGGAAATAATCACTCCTATAATGTATTTTAGCAGACTTCATTTTTCTGGAAAACGCCACAGTATGATATATTTGAACATAATATAACTATCTTTTATCTTTTGTGGTTTGGGGCACATTTGATTCATAATGGCTGAAATATAGGTCTTTGTCTGCTTTTTTGGCTGCTCCGTTTCGCCGTTTCGCCGTACCGTAATACCACAAACAGACACGTGAGAGTGACTCGTTCACTTGAAGTTCTTCTCGGAGTTTCGAGTGGCTTCAGGCTCTAACAGTTTCTTCAGTGAGAAGTTTGACATAGTTTTTGCGATTTTTAGATGGTCAGCCTAATGGTAAAGGCGGTGAGCGTTTCACAGCGCGAACAGTTCAAGTCTGTGTAAGCAGCACATGCAAACAAGCAAGCAACTAGGAGCAGAGCTGGGTGTCTGTTTTAACCGGATGATTTTTGGTTCCTCCCACGATGACTGTCCAATCAAATTGTTCCTGTAGTGTGGAGCCCCGCCCTGCATGGCTTCTTTTCGTGCATACATTATTAGTTTTTTATGATCACTTTTGCACTAATAACAGAACCTTCATGTAATTTGTCAAAACTCTAGACAAAACAGTCATTATTTGTAACGCAGGCTTTCCGATGTTCAAAACTTTGCATATTGCGTTCATATCTTTAAAGGAGCCTTGCATTTGCGGAAGCATTGGCTCAAAATACTAATTTATTATATCATATATCATAGGACAATTACTTTAGATCACCCACACAGTTTAGTTGTTAGTACAATCATTAAATATAGTTGTTCAAAACATATGATGCAGCTTTCCTTATGGTTCTACACATTCATCATTGTAATAGACTAGAGAGAAAAGAACAGACGCTGGAATAATTAAACAAAATTTTAAAAATATTGATGTTATTGATGAAATATTCAACTCGCAAACAGGCTTTTCAAAAAAATACAAACTTTAGATAAGAAAAAAAAGATTAAACTACAGTAGGCCAACAATAAAATGTCAACTAGAGGGTCCCTCACTGCACTTCTGTTTTTATCAACCCTGTCTTGTGGATTTGGTCACAGGTTCTATTCCACATCATAATGGATATTGGATGTTTTCATTAGCTAAATATCTTGGAAAAATTCTTCTTGTATGGCAAATACAGGCCTGACATTGGACATTGCAGGCATCATCTATGGCCTGGAGAAGAGGGAGTTGTTTGTGAGGAGCCTATTGAAAACCTTTCATCTCCATGTGGAGAAAAACTCTTCAGTCGGGTTACAGTAAGGAAAGGGGGAGTATGGGGGTGAAGGATTACAAATTTTATTTTAAATGTTTAATTTAGATATTTTCTTACTAAGAAAGTGTATCAGGAAATTCAGGTGTTTGAGATCGCTTCCTGACCATTTGAGCTCGACAGCTGTGCCTTTGTCTCTATTATAATGGCAAGATCAATGACTACTGAGAGATTGAACCTTTGATCTGCAAATGACTTTGTCCTGGCCAGATGTGGATTCGATAGGTTTATTGGACCACGGGAAGTTTCCCGCAACCAACTAACGCTGCCCTCAGATGTTTGCTTTCTTTGATGTTTTTGTCTCAACCTCCAAAAGTCCCTCCTCCAATTCTGTCTATAAGATACCCTGTAAAAATGACTTAAGATGAGATTTCGATGACTGCAGCCTACCATCACACTGGGGTTTTTTTTCAATAAAGAATCCTACGATCGAATCCGAAGTCTCCTGGTCTTCTCTTCTGAGTTTCTACACTTTAGAAGAACAGAGTTTTCTACAGGGGTAAATACAAGGTGATAAACTGTGGATGGGCCTGAAACCGTGATTGCTCAGTAATGTCGCTTCTGGGCCCATTGCACTTATTTTGCTATGGGGTCCCCTCAAAATTACATTCAGTGGGGGCTGGTCAGGCTCCCCAGAGAACATCGTTCTGGGTCCGTCTCAACCGCTGGGCTCTCAAACTCTCCTCCATCTCTTGGCCTGCCTCATTCAAAAATATGGTTTTCATCAGCTTCCAGCTCTATCATCCTCTAAAATGACATTTACTGTAGCAAAAACAAATACTGATAACAATGATATAAGTTCAATTAAGACTTATGTAGAGTGTTATCACATGCGTACCCTTTATAATATCACCATGTCAGTTGTACCACTGATTTGTAATTATCGTAACCATTCAAATGAAATTAAACATTAGTGATCTGTTTACCAGGGAAAAGTTATATGGCAAAGATTAAAATATTCTAGGTTCCAATAACACAGCAAGCTTATAAAAGACATAAGGTACAACATTAATATATATTGTCTCTTGAGTATATTGCTGTAATAGCAGCAACAATTATTGATTGTCTTTGGAAATCCTCTAGGCGAGTTTGAGTCTTTTTGGTCTGCACAAGAAGAGGAAAAAGGCATGTTCCTATGGAATGCCAGAGGACAAAAGAGCTTTCCGAGGGTCAGGAAGTCACTTTGAGTGTGTATCCGTGGAGCTTCAAGCTCGGATGTCTCATCATAAAACAGTCATCCCTTATTGATAAAAATCATTAAATTATGCGTTAAACGGCCACGAGATCCCGGGAGTGTGATTGCTGTCCTATCTCCAAATAATAAGTTCCTTACTTCTGTGTTTATTTATGCCGAAAGTTAGTCAGGAACAACACTGAAGTTTTGTTCCTAAGTACATCCAGATGTTCTTCTAAAATCTATCATTGTTTTTATGGGTCTCATGAGATGATAAGATGATTGTCCTCTAACCAGGGAGGCGTCATTAGGCTTGGTCAATTTTATGACTCGCACATGTCCAAGAAAAGAATCTTCTCGTGTTCCTTTGATATGTGAAATTCTATGGTTATGTGGATCTGTTCACTAAGGTTCTACACTGTAATTAACCATTGTTAATTGTATTATTATTTTGTGTTGTGTATTGTATTCTTAAATATTTTTACATCACAAGACGATTTTGGTAAGCAGCAGTTGTATTTGCTTGGTGACAGTTGTGGAATTTATGCTGGTCAGACAATGACAGACTGATCATAAAGAAGAATGCAAAAAAGATTATTCATTAATCTTTATTCAGTTATTATATCACTTTATCTCATTCTTCCTGCTATTTCTGTATCTGCATCTCTTGTAAAAATATGAGTTAACATGTCAATTAAGGAGTTAAGTGTACTGCTTTAAATATCAGACCAAAACCTGTTAGGTCCTGACAGAGAGAGATAGTGAAATACTGGATCTTAAACATTTGATTAATTGACTTTTCACATGATGTATTACACTTATACAATTATCATTCAGCCAAAATTGACTTTAAAAGAATGCTAAAGACTCTAAATGTGACACTATACCATCCATTCAGTGTTACTGAGGTTGAAATACTGATGAACTTTTAGCACAGCATCAAACTGGTCTCGAGCCAATATCAGACCTATTCAAGAGACATATATTCATCTGCGTTGAGTTTGTTCTCCATATTATTTCATGTTACAGGTACATTGCAATTAATCATGGTCAGGTCATTTCATGGACATTTTGTTCCCAAAGTATTCAGAAAACTTTAATAAACTTAAATTAATAAATATTATACAGCAAGTGTAACAACTGCCTTGTTTTGAATATTTTAATTCTGACATAAAAACAGAACAATAACAAGAATATTTAACAATGCATAAAGCTTTATGTCACATGTTTGTTCCTGTTTAGTTCCGTTTTGCTCTTATTTGTTTTTTTCCTGTTCTCGTTTGGTCCCCATTCTGTTCATTTAGTCCCCAGCCGTGTTTTGATTATATTCCAGGTGTGTCTCATTTACCCCTCGTTAGTTCTGTCTATTTATAGTGTGTTCTGCCCCATGTTTCCTGTCTGCTGTTAAATGTCTGTCTGTTCTCCGTTGGTGCTTCGTGTGTTACTTGGATTTTCATTAAAGACTGTTTAAGTTTAAGCCTACTCCAGGTCTCCTCGCTCCTCGCTACAGGCAGTAGCAGCCAACTGTGACATTTTACACCTTGAACATGTTATGGGATCCTGTTATATATATATATATATATATATGTATATAAAGTAGTAATAATGCATGACTTAAAAATCTGTTGAAACTGTCAAAAAGAATGGGTTGCAAGTTGCAACATGACCGTTTTGAAAAGTTATGAAAGAGTTACAGGTCCAAATGAAACATCTGGATCCACATCATCACCTCATAGCTTGTGGTAGATGATGAAGTAGGAATAGCAGGGTCACGGGTGTCTCAGCAGCTTCTTGTACATAATCAGCCTCACAATTCTTAAATAAATAGTATCTAAAGCATAAACAAACTTAAATAAAATGGACATGGTCTCTAATGTGTTCATATTATCACATTTTCATCAGTTAAATGCAAACCATCACAGGACTTTACACACAAGACATGCTCTGCTGTGCTGTGACAGCTCTTTCATATTCTCAACAAACAAAAAGTATATTTTCATAATCATTTATTTACCACATGTCCCATCAGTAAAAACATTTTTTTATGCTTTACACGGAGTTTCCGAATCTAATATGTAGTATCGTATCCACGTGCATAATGATTCTTTATTAAATAAACATAAGAATTGATCAATATTAAATCATAACACACTAAACAGCAGACGCGGGCATACATTGTTCATGTTAGTGAGTGTCTAAATGACTGATTTTACTTCCAGGTTTTAAGTAAACATGCAAAAATAAAAACAATAAACCTTTACTTGGCTAGTTAACTGAAATAAAATGATCAACTGCACACATATCTCTGCTGAATCGTAACTCACTCCCAATCACTGTGCACACCCTCACCTGTTCCCTGAATGATCACACCTGCACCTCACGAGCACCTTCATCAAGACTACTACTTAAGCATACACCTCACAGCATCCCAGGGTCTGGTCTCGTTCATTCGATGTGGACTCTCAATGCTATCACGGCAGCTTACCTCCTACTTGCCTCCAACATGTACTTACCTCCTGTGTCCTCTCCAGCGTATTGTCTCCTGTGCTCCGACGTCTGTTTCCTTCAGTGACTCCAAGTCAGAATCTCCCTGATTCATCTGTGTGAGGTGTGTGCTTCTACCATCCATCCACGAGTACCTCTCAAGGCTAAATATATTCTCATTACAACTCATCTCTCCATTGATCTGTTTATTGAACTTGATGCTTACCATCTCCAGTCTCCATATACTCTGCTGTTCAATAAATACATCTGTATTTTGAAGTAATCCTTTGTGTGAGTCTGCTTCCATAACAGAAGACCAGACCTATACTGAAGATGAGGCTGAAATTAGCCTCCATTAACGTCTTCCCCAGGAAGGAGGACAAACTTTCTGGAGGATGCACTGTGTTTATTTTCCAGAATGGCTGGTGTGTGGAGGATTATGTGGAGGAGTTTATGGACACCTGTCACCAAGCCACCTGCAGTGACCTCACATTAATGGAGGGTTTCAGAGTTGGGCTGGATGAGGAAATCCGCCGCATCAGCTCCTGAATCCAGTCATAACATGCCGGCCACTCTGCTGTCATATCAATCAGCCGTTCAACTATCGAGCCCGTCGTCCAGCCGAACAGCCGCTACCCATGCAAGCCCACCTCATTCAAGTCCCCTTCCATCTGTGGCTCATTCAAGCCCTCCTCACTCAAGCCCGCCGGCCTCGCTGCTGTCAAGCCCCCCAGCGTCTCCGCTGTCATGCCTACCAGAGCCCACTCCAGTCCCTAAGTCAATCCAAGTGAGAGAGATCGCATTTCCTGAGTCCCATCCCGAAATGGCTGGCTCACATGTGCCCCTCGGAATCCTGGTTGTCTATGAGGACATATCTTGGCATCCAGAGTCCGCTCCAGAATGCTCTCCAATATCTAACCTGGAGCCCACTCATGACATAGAGCCCAGCTTTCCTTAATTTCTACTGGTCATATCAGCCCTCCTTTGTCTCCTGAGTCACCTGTGTCCGCTCCATCAGAGCGCCCTCCAGTGTCCGCACTGCTAGAGCGCCCCCGGGTATACGCGCTGCCAGGGTGCCCCCGGGTGTCCGCGCTGCCAGAGCGGCCCCAGATGTTTGCACTGGTAGAGCGCCCCAAAGGGCCCGTTCCCCACAAGCACCCACCAGAGCCCGCTCCTCCTCCTCCTGAGCACCCTCAAGCATCCGCTCTTCCTGAGCGCCCAACAGATTCCTTCCAGAGGATGAAGGTTCGTAATTTCACCAAAAAGATTTTGGGGGGGCTATATACCCGTGGTCCTGGTAGCCATAGTGGCCATGCTCGGGACTTTGGTCAGGCACACTATGGCTCATTAGTCATGGCCTCCTGAAAGGTCAATTCTCTCATGGCCGCCAGAGTTCCCAGATCCGCCATGGCTCCCCAAGCCTCCTGTCCCACCATGGCTGCCGGAGTACCCAGACCCACCATGGCTCCCCAAGCGTCCTGTCCCACCATGACTTCCGGAGTCCCGAGAACTGCCATGGCTCCCTGAGCCTCCTATCCCGCCATGGCTGCCGGAGTCCCCAGACCCACCATGGCTTCCCGAGTCTCCTGTCCCGCCATGGCTTCCTAAGTCTCCTGTTCCTCCCCAGTGTCCCTGTCCTGCAGGGCGCCCACGGTGAATCCAAATCTGTGGGCCTCGCCTGGGCAAGCCCAAACTGGACCTGTTTAGGGTTGGTGTGGGCTGGCCCTACCCCACTGTGCCTGCAAAAAGCCAGTTTGGGCCCTGCAGGAGCAAATTTGCTGGATGATGATGTAACATGGACTCTCTCTTTTCTAGCATTTTACATGCGGTTGCTCCTTTACGCTTAAGGAAGTTTAAGGAAAACAGTCTTGACACCATGGTATAATGAGCACACTCGTGCCCTGGAAAATGGAGTGCAGCTGGAAGAAAGCAAAACTAGAGGTATTTTGTATTGCATTTTTGTATTGCATCATTAGTACCTACATGAATGTGTGACATCAACGGCGAACAGCCAATCACAACACAGAGCTAGTGTGATTCACTTCTCGCGAGAGAGCCAGCGAGATTCAAAACTTGTTTGTTAAAGGTAAAGAGATTAAAGAATACGAGGAATTTAAACGCATTTCTACTGAAGTACTTGTCCATGAAAGAGGACAAATAGAGGAAATTATCTTGCTCTATCGCCGCAGTCACAAGTGAAACGTGTGAAGTTACTTTATATAGTTGATAATATATAGTAATAGAGAATAGAACACGTAAGGTCACATGTAGCCATTTTTAAAGTGTTATCTATTGATTCTACCACTTATTTATATTACATATGATCTGTATACAGTGCTCAGCGTAAATGAGTACACCCCCTTTGAAAAGTAACATTTGAAACAATATCTCAATGAACACAAAAACCATTTCCAAAATGTTGACAAGACTAAGTTTAATATAACATCTGTTTAACTTATAACATGAAAGTAAGGTTAATAATATAACTTAGATTACACATTTTCAGTTTTACTCAAATTAGGGTGATGCAAAATGAGTACACCCACAACAAAAACTACTAAATCTAGTACTTTGTATGGCCTCCATGATTTTAATGACAGCACCATGTCTTCTAGGCATGGAATGAACAAGTTGGCGACATTTTGCCAGATTTTTCTTTTTCCATTCTTCAAGTATGACCTCTTTTAGAGATTGGATGCTGGATGTAGAGTGATGCTCAACTTGTCTCTTCAGAATTCCCCATAGGTGTTCGATTGGGTTCAGATCAGGAGACATACTTGGCCACTGAATCACTTTCACCCTGTTCTTCTTCAGAAATCCAACAGTGGCCTTAGATGTGTGTTTAGGATCATTGTCATGTTGTAAAAGTGCACAACGACCAAGGGCACGGAGTGATGGTAGCATCTTCTCTTTCAGTATAGAGCAGTATATTTGTGAATTCATGATGCCATCAATGAAATGCAGCTCCCCGACACCAGCAGCACTCATGCAGCCCCACATAAGGACACTGCCACCACCATGTTTCACTGTAGGCACCATGTATTTTCTTTGTATTCCTCACCTTTGCGATGCCATACAGTTTTGAAGCCATCAGTTCCAAAAACATTTATCTTGGTTCATCTTTGTCAGCATGGGTCCTGGCAAACTCTAGGCGGGCTTTTTGTGCCTGGGCTTTAGGAGAGGCTTCTTTCGTGGATGCACCCATGCATGCCATTCCTCTGCAGTGTACGCCCGTATTGTGTCACGGGAAATAGTCACCCCAGTTTGGCTTTCTACTTCTTTAGATAACTGCAGTGAACTTGCATGTCGATTTTCTTCAACCCTTCTCATCAGAAGGCGGCTCCTGTCGAGGTGTTAACTTCCGTGGGACGACCTGGGCGTCTCTGTGAGATGGTTGCAGTTCCATCTTTTAAAATGTTTGTACCACTTTTGCTACAGTATTCTGACTGATAAGTAAAGCTTTGCTGATCTTCTTGTAGCCTTCACCTTTCTTGTGTAAATAAATTATTTTCTTTCTCGGTCTTGTGACATTTCTCTTCCATGTGGTGCCATTGCTGACAGCATGAAATGGGAAGGGTTTTCTTTAAGTAACACCCTTTTATAGTCAACTGTCTGCTGAACACCTGTGTAATGAATAATTAGTGGTTGAATTCTTGTTAAATTAGACATTCCTAGTCTAAAATTTAGCTTTGCTCCAGAGACTTTCAGAGGGGTGTACTCATTTTTGCATCACCCTAATTTGAGTAAAACTGAAAATGTAGTTATCTAAGTTATATTATTAACCTTACTTTCATGTTATAAGTTAAACAGATGTTATATAAAACTTAGTCTTGTTACTTGTCTTAGTCTAAAACTTTTTGTATTGTTTATCTATTTGAGAAAAAAAGTCAAAAGTCACAATGTATCTCTTTTGTTTTTCTGGGGAACACATACCTCTTATGTTCTTACTGTATGTCAACACATTTTCTCTCCCAACTTGTCACATACTGATGCTTGGTCAGGACCCTTGGCGTCACTTTTTGACGCACAGGTACCCCTTTAGCATCATTTTTTGATGTTCACTTCATGCCAGAGTCAGAGCAATTCACTTTTCTGCTGAAGATTAAGATATATCATTATTAAATATGTAATACATTTAAATGCATTTACAAGGCAGAAAGAAAATATATGACTATGCAAAGGAATCGATTGAATTTAATTATTTATACATATTTTCACACAGAGCTCAAAAGGAAAACATACGTTTAGTAATTTATAAGTCAAATATATTAAAGCTTATCTGTGTGTGTGTGTGTGTGTGTGTGTGTGTGTGTGTGTGTGTGTGTGTGTGTGTGTGTGTGTGTGTGTGTATGTACTCTGTCTGTCTGTCTGTCTGTCTGTCTGTCTGTGACGAGTAGTGACTTTTTTTAACCGGTATGTTGATTGATAAGATTAAGACGCCCCACCCACACACAGAAACACACTCCCCATCAACTTTTAGGACACACTCAAAGAGGGAAATACCATGGCAGGTGTCGATTTTAAAGTAGCTTATGCACATTTCCTACATTATTTGTAAATGAAATGTTTACCTAAAAGATGTAAGACATTATAAAGACTGTTATAGCCAAGCAATCTACTATGTACATAATGCATTTTGCCCATAAAATCAAAAATCAATATGTAGTGCTTGAAGCACCAACAGAGAGCCATGTTTTCACGTAGAGGGGTATATCGATGTTAGCTAGTAGCCTGGCAACCTCCCCAAGTATGGTGTTCCCCAGGGGTGTAGAGTATCACTGGTGTCTTGATACTTCACAATATGTCAGACAAAGGAGCTAGCAAAGTCGTTTCCTTTTTAATGTCCGGAGATGCAATTTCAATGAACAAATCTGACAGACAATAGCATGAGTGAAATAATTACAGATTTAAAAATCATACAAAGCCTACATATCCTTGAAATAATGGAACCTTCGATGCACTTAAGTGCTGTCAGCATTTAATCTGGTAAGTAAACATCCAGACAGTGATACTTTTGGCATAATTGCAATAGATTTACTTACCAGTTAAGTACTTGTGATTTGCTGATCATTCATACATAGGCTGATATATACAACACATAGTGCATGTAAAAAAAAAATGCTGCTTCTGTTTCACACTAAATGCTAATGTTCGCTTGGTCAAGTCGTCTTGAATTTGACCAGTTTGTAGCCTAATAGCCTCTGTCTCACTGCTTATTAAGCAAACTGCACATAGTCTGACACATGACCATGCTATTCATTACCAAATCAATTTGAATGCCAGTTTTTATCTGAAGCTCGAGCAGCATGCATGCCGCAACAATTTAATCTTGAGCCGACTCACCAGACAGTAAATTCATACCACAAATTAATACTATAGCCTACCAAATGCGTTGACAGTTGAAACCAACTTGTAACATTGCGTGTGGTGTGAAATGTCCATATGCATCTAGCAAACTGTTGTTACCATTTATAACAAAGGCTGCAGTATGACTTACAGTACATTTCTTTCCTTTTCTTTGTTTTCTTGAAAAAATGTAAATGGTTGTGGCTCTTCATGAAACCGAATACGTTCACACCTTTAGCCAAGTACATTGACACCCTCAGCAACTTTAGTCAAAAGAATTCATGAATAATTTATGTTACTCACATTTTTGATCACTGTTTAATTGTTTGTAAAACCTTAGCAAATAGTTTAAACTAGCACATTTACATTTAGTCATTTTGCAGACGCTTTTATCCAAAGCGACTTATAATTGGGGAATACATAAAGCAATTAATCTTGAAGAGGTAAACAGACAGAGGAAATGCCCATAACACCAAGTCTCAGGTATTGTTCAAATAAGTACAAGCTAGCAAGAGAAGGAGAGATACAGAAAGAAGATTTAGAAAAAAGGAAAGGAATATATAGATTTGTTTTAGTATAGGCCAAAGAGTCAACACATTAGGATACTTTTGACATTTAGTGCATAATTTATTCACGATTGCATTTCTTTGCTACGTGCAGGCAGTGTCTGTCCTACACATCTGAATAAAAGATACAAATTAAATACAATTTATTTTATTTAATCATTTAGCAGACGCCTTTTATCCAAAGCGACTTACAAATGAGGACATTATAGAAGCAATCAAAACCAACAAAAGAGCAACAACATGCAAGTGCTATTACAAGTCCTAGTTAGCCTAACCACGTAGGAAGTTTTTTTTTAGGTTTTTTTTATTAAGAAAACGAGTATATAGAAAAAGAAACTTAGTGTTAATTTTACTAGAAAAGCTAGCAGTTAGAGAATAAATATGCAATTGATAGAAGGTCAAATGTGTCTGTGTTTTGCCCCTGATCATGAACATTATGTGGAAACTTAACACTGGACTTCAAGAAACTTGGGCTATGAGCTTCTCCACCCTTCCTCCAGACTCTAGGACCTTGGTTTCCAAATGAAATACATAACTTGCTCTCATCTGAAAAGAGGACTTTGGACCACTGGGCAGTCCAGTTCTTCTTCTCCTTAGCCCAGGTAAGACGCCTCTGACGACAACTGTTGCCAAAGTGGTGGTTCTCGATGCCTTGAACCCAGCCTCAGTCCATTCCTTGTGAAGTTCACCTAAATTCTTGAATCGATTTTGCTTGGCAATCCTCATAAGGCTGCGGTTCACTCGGTTGGTTGTGCATCTTTTTCTTCTACATTCCGGTGGCGCTGCTGAGTTCAGTCGCCTGTGAATTAGCTCCGCTCAGAATTGTGCTTTTATGTGTGTTTCTTTACCTATTTTTTTTTTTTTTTTTACTTCTCTTTTGATACGTGTATCGTCTGCAATGATTATGTACGACAGAAGAACACTTTTGGACATTGGACAACGCTACACTAACCTGATTAAGGATACTTTATCCACGGACCCAGCGTGGCCATTGGAATACTTGAGCACCGAGTTGAACAATGACCACCTGAATAACCGCAGGAGGCGAAGGAAACACCGCGGAGAGGCGTGCTGGAATACGCAACAGACTGAGGAAAAGGGCTTACAGCCCTCCTCTACCAAGTATTCTGCTCGCTAATGTCCAATCCTTGGAGAATAAGATGGACGATCTTAGAGCCAGGATTAGTTTCAACGAGACATTAGAGACTGCAACATCTTTTGTTTGACTGAAACGTGGCTCACGCCTCGGTCCCGGACACCGCTGTAACGCCGTTTGATAACTTCTCTGTTTTACGGATAGACAGATCAGCCGAGGCCGGAAAAAACAAAGGTGGTGGAGTGTGTTTCTTTATTAACAAGAAATGGTGTGACCCCAGGAATATCTCCATTCTGTCGCGTTCCTGTTCGCCTCATCTGGAGCAAATCTCCATTATCTGCCGCCCCTTCTATCTGCCCCGGGAATTTACATTGATCCTCGTGTCTGCCGTTTATATTCCTCCACAAGCAGACACTAGCGTGGCTTTGTCCAATCTCCACGATGAAATCAGCGGATATTTCAACAAACATCCCGACGCTGCTTGTATCATCACTGGGGACTTTAACAAGGCCAACCTCAAGAAAGTCCTGCCGAACTTTCATCAACACATATCCTGTCCAACCAGAGGACTGAATACACTCGATCACTGCTACACTCCGCTCAATAACGCCTACAAAGCCCACTCACTGCCGGCTTTTGGCAAATCAGATCATGTCGCCATCTTTCTCACGCCGGAATACAAACAAAGGATCGCTCGCGAACCGCCGGTGGAGAGGGAAGTGACGCGTTGGTCCCCCCACTCTGAAGCTATGCTACAGGCGTCTCTTGATGACGTCGACTGGGACATGTTCCGGGCGAGTTCATCTGACGTCAGCGAATTCACGGATGTAGCAGTAAGCTTCGTAAACACGCTAACCGAGCAAGCCACTGAAACGGTAACAATAAGGACATTTACTAATCAGAAACCGTGGGTGGACAGATCAATCCGTGATGCGGTTAACCATCGCACTGCCGCATACAATGCCGGTCTGTTGTCAGGAAACATGAGCGAGTACAAAACATCGTGCTACGCTCTCCGGCGTGCAATACGAGCCGCTAAGCGCCGGTACAGTGAGAAAATTGAGTCACATTTCCAGCTCAATGACTCTCGACGCATGTGGCAGGGACTGAAGACCATCTGTTCCTCTGGAAATAAATCCTCCGCAGAGGTGAGAGCAGATCCGCTGCTGGCGAAGAGCTAAACACCTTCACGGTCGCTTTGACTGCAATGGCGGCGCAAATCTGCCGAACAGCCCGTCAGGAAGCTGCAGACAGAGCAGCAATGATCATGTAATCACCTTTTCAGAGGATGACGTTCGGAGGGAACTAAAGAGAGTGAACGTCAGGAAAGCAGCAGGACCTGATGGGATTACTGGCCGCGTTCTGAGGTCCTGTGCTGATCAGCTTGTTTACTTCCATATTTAATGAGTCCCTTGCTACCTCTGTTGTTCCCACCTCCTTTAAAAATCTGTCATAATCCCTGTGCCTAAGAACAGTAAACCCTCTTGCCTGAATGACTATCGTCCAGTTGCCCTCACATCGATGGTCATGAAGGTTTTGAGAGACTTTTAAAGAAACACATTTGCTCCTCCATCCCTGCTACCTTGGACCCTCTTCAGTTTGCCTACCGGCCAAATAGATCTACTGATGATGCCATCTCCCAGGTACTGCACTCCTCCCTCACTCACATCGACAGCAAAAATGGCAACTATGTCAGGCTGCTATTCATAGACTACAGCTCAGCTTTCAACACTATAGTCCCCACCAAGCTGACTGTTAAACTCTCAGACCTTGGCCTAAACACTTCACTTTGTGACTGGATTCAAGATTTCCTCACCGCCAGACCACAAGTGGTGAAAGTCGGTTCACCTCCAACTCCATCACCCTGAACATAGGAGCCCCACAGGGCTGTGTCCTGAGCCCCTGCTATACTCTCTATACACCCACGACTGCATGTCCTCACACAGCTCCACCTCTATTGTCAAATTTGCGGATGATACTGTGGTTCTGGGCCTCATCAACAACGATGACGAGGCCGCATACTTGGATGAGGTGGAGAGACTTACATCATGGTGCCAGGACAACTGTCTCTCTCTGAACGTGAGCAAAACTAAGGAGCTGATCGTGGACTTCAGGAAGAGACAGCAGCAGCCCTACACTCCTCTTATGATCAGTGGGACCCCTGTGGAGAGGGTGAGTAGCTTCAAGTACCTCGGTGTAAACATCTCCGAGGACCTGACTTGACTACACACATTCAAACACAGGTTAAGAAAGCCAGGCAAAGACTGTACCATCTGCGACAGCTGAGGAAATTCAGGGTCTCACCAGCTATCCTGAAAACTTTCTATTCAGGGGCCATAGAAAGTGTTCTGACTCAGTGCATCTCAGTGTGGTATAATAATGCCACAAACCAGGACTGCAAAGCCCTACAGAGAGTCGTGCGCTTAGCTGAGCGCATCTCAGGGTCTGCTCTCCCCTCTCTGCAGCACATCTACCTCAAACGCTGCAGAAGCAGAGCTGCTAAAATCCTCAAAGATTCAACTCACCCCGGTAACCACCTTTTCTGTTTACTGCCATCTGGCAGGCGCTTCAGGAGCATGATGGCAAAGACTGAAAGACTGAGGAAGAGCTTCTTCCCTCAGGCCATCAGGCTCCTAAACACAAACTCTGTTTCATAAACACTCACAAGACCCATTGTTAACTGTAAATATCATCACATTCTCATCATTGCTGCTCTATGTACATTACCATGAACAACCCGTCTGCACATCCCTCTTATTCACATTACTATTTATTAAGTCCCAGTACACTGTTTTTTCTTTTTTTGTACATCTTATTGTTTTTTGCACATCTTGTTTTTTTTTTTTGCACATCTTTTTTGCACATCTTATTGTCTTTTGCACATCTTATTGTTTTTGCACATCTTATTGTTTTGCACTTTTTTATTTCATTGCACATTTACTCTTATTTCTCCTTTTCTTACCATATGTATGCCCTTGTGTTATGTTACTTTATATAATTTGTATTCTTATTATTTTGCACTGTCCACTGAGCGGACCTGATTCGATTACATTTCACTTCTAATTATACCCTGTATAACTATTATGTGACAAATAAAGAAACCTTGACCTTGACCTTGGTTGGTTGTGCATCTTTTTCTTCTACACTTTTTCCTTACACTCAACTCTCTGTTAACATGCTTGGATACAGCACTCTGTGAACAGCCAGCTTCTTTGGCAATGAATGTTTGTGGCTTACCCTCCTTGTGAAGGGTGTCAACGATTGTCTTCTGGGCAACTGTCAGAACAGAAGTCTTCCTCATGATTGTGTAGCCTAGTGAACCAAACTGAGAGACCATTTTGAAGACTCAGGAAAACTTTGCAGGTGTTTTGAGTTGATTAGCTGATTGGTATGTCACCATATTATAATTTGTTGAGATGGTGAATTGGTGGGTTTTTGTTAAATGTGAGCCAAAATCATCACAATTAAAGAAACAAAGACTGAAACTACTTCAGTCTGTGTGCATTGAATGTATTTAATACACGATTTTCACAATTTGAGTTGGAATACTGAAATAAAGGAACTTTTCCACGACATTCTAATTTATTGAGATGCACCTGTATATAATATATGCATATATATATATGTATATATATATATATATATATATGTATGTATATATATATATATATATATATATATATATATATATTAGTGGTGGGCCGTTATCGGCGTTAACGTGCTGCGTTAACGCGTGCTAACGTGAGACTCTTATCGGGCGATAAAAAATATCGCCCGTTAATCTATTCTCAAAGTTGGGTTGGGAGCTGGGTCTATACTACGCAAGCTATGATGACTTTCACCCTGATATTTTAGCCGGATGTATACCTAGCCAAATTGCACTGTAGGGAGCGAGAACGAGTCTTGAACTAGAGGCTGGCAGTCCGTGATGGACAGATTGTTAACGGCTGGTCTATGTGGTAATACAATCGGGCAGGACATCCAAACGCTCACCTATCATTCATCAACCTCAAATATGGCTTTTCATCTGAAAGATGTATGTAGTAGCAACTTTACATGGCCGCTCAATATGATGTTAACCTAGAGAAATGCGCTATTGAAGTGTTTGTGTGGAAGCGCTGCTTGCTGCAGGACAGGCTCCGTGCGCTCACTTGCTCCTAAAATCTCCGTCATTTTTGGTCATACAGATAAAAGTAGCCTAATGCATCTTTCGAATCTGTAAAGAGTACGTTTATTTGTGTGCACTCAGAATAACAACGAAACGTTGCGCTTTTAAGCAAACAGGATGCGCTTTAGGTCTCATGTGAACTTGAGCGAGAAACTTCGAAACTCCGTCTTTGAAAAATATATCTATAGAGAGTGAAATGTCTAAAAATAAAATAGAAGACGTGTGTGCTAGCATGGATGATTTACATGAAATTTAATCTGTGCAACACTGTGCATAAGATGGCTTTCAGTTCAATATAATAACAAAAACGACATTTGGGGTTTTATTCAACTAATAAGGTGGGCACGCTGTGATCTGTACTATATTTTTACTGTAATTGACAGTTATCGGCAAAAAACAAAAAACAACAACACGGGAGTGGGAGGGAATGGGAGTCATTCTTCCGGAGTGGAACGGATTTTCCTCCAGTTTTTCATGGGATTGGGACGGAAGAAATTAAAGTTTGTGATGCATTTTGGAAACAGGAGATGAGCCCTGGTCTAATGCACCACCTGGCTTGAGAAACCCGTTCTCAAAGACTTACTTTTAGTCATTATTTGGGTAGCACACATATTCTGAATGCCTTATTAATGCCTTATTAATCTAGATTAAAAAAAATTATCTATGCCCACCACTAATATATATATATTAGGGCTGTCATCGTTTAAAATATTTAATCACGATTAATCACATGATTGTCATGAGTTAACGCACTGACACATTTTTTTTATTTGTTCTAAATATACCTTAAATAAATACTTTTCAAGTTTTTAATATTCTAATCAACATGGGCATGAATAAATAGGGAAGCTTTATGCAAATGTATGTTTATTATTATTGAAACCATAGTCAACATAGAGCATGAAGACAATAACTTGTTCATGTCTATTAGACACATGAAAATGAAATTCTAGGTTTCCATTACTTCTCTTTCTTTGCACTGAGCAATTTACTGACACAACCCTGTTTACATTTCTGCAGGACAGGGCAGCTCACTTCTTCTGAACATGCAAAATGTACAATAGCATAGATTATTTATTATTGCATTTGTTTCCCTCTCTGTGACCACATACTGTATTTTGATGCAGCTACATTCTCAATAAAACGGTTTTCATTGATATATTTTACCGTTTCTATTGTCAGACAATGGGATGAATATGAAATAGTGACTGAAACGTAACCCATTAAGACTACATAACCAGCTCTCCCTTCCAAGATGTTAATCTGTACAAACATCCTGATAATCGAGCTGTCGTCTTATGAAATCAAATACACATAGGATAATGACAATAGCTGTGCTGTGATTTTGTTTATACTTGCATGTAAGATTAGAGAAGCAAGCAACATAATATCAAGATCCGGCAGTACTGGTGATTCTCAGAAACTAAATAAGGTGTGGGCACTTTTTTGAAGGGAAAAAGTCCCTAAATGAGTCTGCAATGTTGCTAAGTTGGCAACACCGTGCATCTCCATTTCTCCAACTACAGGTTGGGCCACGGGTCAAACAGAAAATATGCGCTATGTTAATCGAGCGTTAATACAATTAGTGCCGTTAAAATTAATTTGCGTTAACGCGTTATTAACTACTTTGACAGCACTTATATATATATATATATATATATATTAGGGCTGTCAATCAATTAAAATATTTAATATTATTAACGTTATTAACGTTAACTTTGACAGCACTAATAAATATATATATATATATATATATATATTAATATATATATATATATATTAGTGCTGTCAAAGTAGTTAATAACGCGCTAACGTAATTTTAACGGCACTATACATAAAACTAATATATATACACTAACATATATACACTCACTGGCAACTTTATTAGGTACACCTTACTAGTACCGTGTAGGACCCCCTTTTGCCTTCAGAATTGCCTTAATTCTTCATGGCATAGATTCAACAAGGTGTTGGAAACATTCCTCATAGATTTTGGTCGATATTAACATGATAGCTTCACACAGCACAGTTCGTGCAGATTTGTCAGCTGCACATCCATGATGTGAATCTCCCATTCCACCACACCCCAAAGATGCTCTACTGGATTGAGATCTGGTGACCGTGGAGGACATTTGAGTAAAGTGAACTCATTGTCATGTTCAAGAAACCAGTCTGAGATGATTTGAGCTATGTGATATGGTGGATTATCCTGCTGGAAGTAGCCATCAGAAGATGGGTACACTGTTGTCATAAAGGGATGGACATGGTCAGTAACAATATTCAGGTAGACTGTGGCATTTAAACAATGCTCAATTGGTACTAAGGAGCCCAAAGTGTGCCAAGAAAATATCCCCAGCACCATTACACCACCACCAACCGCCTGAACCTTTGAGACAAGGCAGGATGGATCCATGCTTTCATGCTCTTTACGCCAAATTCTGACCCTACCCTCTGAATGTTGCAGCAGAAATCGAGACTCATCAGACCAGGCAAAGTTTTTCCAATCTTCTATTGTCCAATGTTGGTGAGTCTGTGAGAATTGCAGCCTGTGTTTCTTTTTCTTAGCTGACAGGAGCGGCATCCGGTATGGTCTTCTGCTGCTGTAGCCCATCTGCTTCAGGGTTCGACGTGTTGTGTGTTCAGAGATGGTATTCTGGTTGTAACGAGTAGTTATTTGAGATACTGTTGCCTTTCAATCATCTCTAACCAGTCTACCCATTCTCCTCTGACCTCTGACATCAACAAGGCATTTTCATCCACACAACTGCTGCTCACTGGATGTTTTCTCTTTTTCAGACCTTTCTCTGTAAACCCCAGAGATGGTTGTGCGAGAAAATCCCAGTAGATCAGCAGTTTTTGAAATACTCATATCAGCCAGCTTGGCACCAACAACCATTCCACATTCAAAATCACTTAAATCCCCTTTCTTCCCCATTCTGATGCTCGGTTTGAACTTCAGCAAGTCGTCTTCACCACATATAGATGCCGAAATGCATCGAGTTGCTGCCATGTGATTGGCTGATTAGCAATGTGTGTTACCAAGCAATTGAACAGGTGTACCTAATAAAGTGGTCGGTGAGTGTGTGTGTGTATATATATGTATATATATATATATATAACATTTCTGTCCCCCTCACTTCTGAAATGATGGCTACGCCCCTGATATATACTGTAAAGCTTTTGATTACTTTTCCACCTGTTTATGTTCACTTAAGACAAAACTTGCTGCTTTTAACTGAAAACTCATCAAGACAGGCATTTTGTGTGTGTGTTTGTCAGTTAAAGCGCATACCTGAAGCCCAAAGGAGCTTATACTTACTTGTATTATGCTCTGCCTCAGATTGCGACCTCAGAGCAAGCTGGTGGCTTGCTGCCCTTAATCACAATTGGCTGTGTATGAAATCGCATACTCTCTTGAGTAGGTACTTATTTTGAATATGAAATTATTTCATAACCCTTAACAAAGTATTTTCAATGTAGTACTAATGTATGTAGTATGAATGTATTCTGGATATAATATGTTTGCCATGTTATCATTACCGCATGACTTACCAGTCTCAGTTGTGTCCCTTCACTGCCATTCACAAATCCTCTCTTGTGACTGTATAGTAAAGTGTCCATCGTATACACGCACGTTAGAATCTTGCCTGAATTAGTAGGGTACTTATTGTGTGCTCTTTTATGAGTACTGTAAATTCAGGCATACTTCTTTTGTCACATACTGTTTTTCACAGCCACAGTTTTACTGATGCAGACTCCCAGTTAAATTGTTTTTATTTCTTGCTATTGCGTTTCACTATAGGAGCATTATTCCCTAATCATGTTTTTGCAAGGTAAGTGATTTTTTTTTTTTGCAATGATTTAGCAAGAAGTTCATATTGTGTGTAACTTACTGTAACTTACATTTTACACACAGTGTTTCCAGTTAAATTGTCTTTTGTTACTTTCTGCCACCTGTGCTACATAAACGCTAAAAAGAAGAATAAGAAATGACCTGAATTTTCTAAAAAAAACTATAGTTTCAAGCGGAGAAGGTAAAAAGCAATACCAAAACAAACAATGTGCTCTCTAACTGAATGCAATATAATATTATTATATAGTTAGTTATTAGGTCTAGTTATTTAATAATAACATAACAGTGAAACATGCATCTAACTATGGGGAGCTTAGCATAATAAAATCACCAAAATAAGTCTTCATGTTAAGAGTGAATAGTACACAGACACATTTCCAAAACTGTAAAAGGTTATTTAAAAATAAAGCATTCTTGAATTATTTACTGTCTTAAGTGCACTCATTTATTTAGCCTATAAATAATAATAATAATTATTATTATCATTATTATACATTTAGGTTAATTATGCATTTATAAGAATCTTTTATCCAAAACGACTCCAAAAACCTTCTCCAAAGTCAGTCACAATGCCAGGTTTATTATACAATAATAATCAAGTGCTAAGATTATCACAAACAAGATGTTGACATCTTTCTTATTAAATCGTCATATTCCACCTCATTCCAATTACAATAGATAGAGAATCACTTAAGACAGTTTGCTGTAGGCCTCTTCCACATAATAATATGCAATAAAACAATAATAGGCTACAATATGATTTGTTAACATGTAGGCTATCTAGCTTGCTGTTCTTCTAAAATGAATCCTCTTACAAACCCATGGGAATGGACTGTGAAATCATGTGCACGGATTATAAATTTGTGGGTACGGATTCAAAAACAGAAGCTGGTTTACAAAATCTGAGCACACGGATTGGAAATTTGTGGGTAGGGTTTATTAATCCGTGAGCACAATTTGTTAAACCTAGGGAACAGTTTAAGAATTTGTGAGTATGGTTCATAAACTGAGGGAACGGATTGTAAAACCGTCGCCACGGATTGTTTTGGTACCCTCTGGAAACTCGAGCTATGTCGAAACGCTAGGGGAACGCCTTCAGCGATACCATGCTCTGAATCATATGTGTAATCAGTCCAAACGATGGGCAAGAAGTCATGGGCGGGTGACGTAGTGACCAAGAGGCTTAAAAGTACATGAGGTGCAACCAGCGTTATCTTTTTGTCATTCAGCAAATTTCTGTGTGTGTCTGTCAGTCACAATCTATGTTCTGTGAGTCTTATTTACTGTTGTTTGTCAAGTTACAATTCCAGCAACATAGAAAGCTCCCGTATGTCTAAGCCGAGGCAAAGACAAAGGAACATAAGGGCGAAAGCAGATCACGTTACAGATAGTGTTCCTCCCTGCCCACACTACATCAAATGAGCGGGGATACACACAGTTTGTGCATGGTCTGATTGGGAGTGAAGCATGCAGAGTCGGCTCTCGAAGAGGCCGATTGCCCACATTGTGAGTGGTTTCCACTGCGTACGCTTTGCTCCCGGATAATTCTCTTTGAGGAGGGAGTTTTCACCAGCGTTCCTCGCGGTGCCAGCCCCACTTCCGCTGAGGCGGAGCGGTGGCTGAATATAAAACAAAATACATTTATTAAGAAAAACATGTCTGGGGAGCAGAGCTCGCACACTCAGCTCTCTCTGAAAAAAAGGAGGGGCTGATCGTGTTTTTCCCCACTGCAATTCATTGTGCTCCCACTGGGCACGCTCCGAGGAGTGTGTCCGTGCCTGTGATCTCGCGGTCCGGTCCCACTACTGCTGAGGCACTGTGGCGATTGAGATCACGGGAATCGCACATGGATCTGGCAGACAGGTTGGAGACGGGCTCGCCCTACCTTCACCTGCATTCCCCAGATATAGTGCTCTCTCTCGGGGCGGAAGCCTGCGATGCAGTTCTTCCCCCTTGAGTGAGAGCGCGTTAATCTGCAGCAATTTCTCTCCAAGGAGATTAACATTGTTTTTTATATCCGGCTCTCATGTTGCAGAGGCATTCTCTGTTCATTATATGAATCTTTCAGACCAGACTGTGTTTACTTGTCTGGATGTTTGATTGCATTTCATCTGACTATGAAAAGTTATTTATATATATATATATATATATATATATATATAATATAGAAAAGATAGATCTACAATTATATATTATGTATGGTATACAGGATCCTCTGATGATATTTTTCGAGTGAGAGCTAAATGTTTACCTCTCTTCCTCCGAGGAGGTTGAGGGGGTCAGCTGCTCCGCCCAGCTGCCCCAATCATGTTCCAGCTCCACATTCACCGCATTACACGGTGCCCGTCTCTCCTCAGTGCCCTCAGGAGATCAGTCTGCTAACCCTGCCAGTCCTCCAGGGCGCAGCGGTCTCCAGCAAGCACTTCTATCAGTTTCTTCCACTCGGAAACGTAGCGGAGCTGAGAGGGTCGCCGCCTCTTTGGGGGTCTCTAGAGCAGCTAGAGCAGCCGTCCCCTGCCGGTCCTCCGAGGACTGGTTGTCACGAGCGATCTAGAAGACGCATACTTCCCATATCCATCCTTCCCCATCACAGGAAGTTCCTGAGGTGTGCTTTGGGGGCAAAGCGTATCAATATCGGGTTCTTCCCTCCGGCTTTGCACTCTTTCACAATGTGTGGATACTGCGCGGGCTCCTCTGTGACTCCAGGGCATCCGCATACTCAACCACCTCTATGGTGGTTGATAGTAGCTCATCAGAGTGGATGGCGGTTCGGCATCGAGAACTCGTTCTCGCTCAAATGAAAGAGTTGGGGTTAAGACTTAATGCCAGAAAAGTGTGTTTCTCCAGTACAGAGAACCACTTATCTGGGCATGGTGTGGGAACCGACCACGATGCAGGCACGTATGCCCCTTGCTCGGATCGAGTCAATCCTCATGTCAGTAAAGAGAATAAGAGAAGGCCGGTCACTCACTGTCGAGCAGTTTCAAAAACAGCTGGGTCTGATGTCAGCTGCTTCCACTGTGATGTCTTTTGGCCTGCTGTACATGAATGAGACACCTACAGTGGTGGCTCAAGACCAAGGGTTTCTCCCCGAGGGGAAACCCACATAGCATAATCAAGGTCACGCGGCGATGCCTATGTGCCTTAGACATGTGTCTCAGGGCCTGGTGCTGGGAGCTCTTTGTCACCGCATAACGCTAGCGACGGATGCATCTCTCACCGGTTGGGGAGCGGTCATGAGTGACCATCCTGCCCGCGCTCTGTGGAGTGGTCGCCATCTCACTTGGCACATCAACTGCCTGGAGATGCTGGCTGTCTTTCGAGCACTAAAACACTTTCTACCAGACCTGAGAGATCACCATGTGTTGGTGCGAGCAGACATCCTGTCGAGGCAGGGGCTGAGGCCCGGGTAATGGATGCTTCAGCATGAGGGTGTGAAGCAGATATGGAGAGTTTTGGGCAAGGCTCAGGTGGATCTGTTTGTGACTCGTCAGACATCGCACTGCCCCTCTGGTTATCTCTGACTCATCCAGCTTTGCTGGGGCTGGATGCTATGGTACAGACTTGGCCGAGGCTTCGTCTGTACGCCTTTCCCCGATCGCTCTGCTCACAGGAGTTCTAGAGAGAGTGCGCCGGGATGGGGTCCATCTATTGCTAAAACCCCATTCTGGCTGGGCCGAGTATGGTTCTCGGACTTGATTTCTCTCCTCGACGGCGTGTCCCTAGCAACCAGTGATGGTTCACGATTGTGGCATGGGGACAAAACATCTTCGTTCCCTCCATCAGGGAACGTGGGTTACGTACGTAACCGAGATGTTCCCTATCTGTCGGTCACTACGAGTTATGTCGCGATGACATAGGGGTCCTATGGAAAGTGCCACAAGCTGAACCCGTCACAACCTTGTGGAATGCAGATGCTGACAAGCGAGCGTGTGATAGACAAATGCCATACAAGAAGTTGCAACCTTCCCGTAACCCCAGCGCAAATTCGCTAACCTTGGTTCCCGCAGGGACCACTGAGTACATAGCTGCTGGAGATAGCCAAACCGCATGAGCTTGGAGCATGGAGAAGGACGCATACAGATCATCTTGGAGCATTGGAGAATGAGAAGCACGTTTTGCAGCTGCCCATGTTGATGAATCAGAGGGTTGGCCATCATCATGCTTCCGATGTGAATGCTGTCATTCATATGGGCGGCAACAAAACATGCGCTGCTCAAGCTCCACTGACACTTGCGATGTGAAAAAGATGTTAAAGACATTCAACTCCGCATTCATGCTGCTGCTGATCCAGAAAGAGCAACACAAACGGTCTTTTCAACCACACATAATTATTTCTGTTACAGACATTTAGCATGATTAACATGGAGTGCGTTGACGCGTCACCCCTTTAGCCACGCCCATTGTGCGAGCCTGCAGTTATCCCTACTTAAGACTGTATTTCTGCCATGTTTAACACAAACAAGACTCTAGAGCAGAAAGTAAAGGCTAGTATGACATCATCACTTCACTTCATAGAGAGTTCATAGAGCATTCTATTATAATACGACCATCAGAACCGCATATATATAGCCGCACTGACGCCTTTACATTGTCAGAATTCACATCTGCACGGGACATCGAGTTGCCTATATAATCATGACGGGTTTAATGCACTCACAGAGACGGAGAAGGAGAAATGATTTGCGGATGTAAGCCGTTTTAAGATACAACTTCCCAGTGTTATGATTCTGTGGCCCTAGTGTCCTGAATGCGGTTGTGATTTCAGCTGTTCATTCATATACAGATATGTATTCAAGCAGATGTTTTAATCTGCTAAATAAATAAAACATTTCAAGTCTCTCACCTGTAAGCAACTGCTGTAACTCCCAAACAGAACTGTGAATGCAGCCCTAATGTGCGTTTCTATAGGCTATCACTGCCCCGTAATTCTCTTTTTTTCTTTTTCTTTTTCTTTTTTATTAACTATTTATTATTAATTATTTTTCTTTTCTTGTTATTATCTTTCTTTCTTTCTTTGGTATTTTTTCTATCCAACTTTCTTTCTTTGTTGTTGTTATTATTATAATTTTTTGTAAAATATCAATTATGAGAAAACGTTTGAATAAAATAAAAGATTAATAGCAGAATTTACTGTTATTATTTATTGATAGTTGAACTAAAGAATTTGTCAACTAATTAATTGAAAAATAATCGATAGATTAGTCGACAATAAAAATAATCGTTAGCTGCAGCCCTACAGACATTTTAAATAACAGAAGTACTGGGATACAAGTTTATAGTTTGTTTATAAACACTGTAATGAAATACAGTTTAATCTGGAGCTATTGTTTCAGCTCCGGGAATTAGTTATTAAATATTTAATATGGCTTGATTAAAGTCATATTAATATTTAACCTACAGTTTACACCTTATTAAGTGCTTGTCCAGCAATCACTAAAAGGTACATTCTGTTACTCTCAATTACAATCTCGCTTCCATTCCGTGGCCCCGGTAGATAAAGCAGATTAATAATTTCTCAAGTTTGAGCTAGGTTGCGTTATCTTTGGGCAAATAATGATGAAAATACTTAAAATCATATTTCAGAGACACTTGTTTATAAAATGGAAAAGGTTTATTCGTGATATTGCTATTCTAACATAAATGGATTACCTAATAAAGCACAAACATACACACACACACAAATACGAGAGTTTTGAGGTTAACTGTGTGTGAAAGAATACCATTCTTTCTACTTCATAGCTTAACTAACCAGGAAAAGATCACGAGCAAAATCGTCTGCTTTGTTACTGCATTCAGATCAAATTTTAACGGTTTAGTCAGGATTAGGAATTCAGTTTGTACTTGCTTGGATTGGTTTAAAGCAGGCTCGGTTGGTTTCGTTTTCGCGTGAGTTCTTTGTTTCGGGTTTCACGTGGTTCGGTTCGGCTCCTTCGGTTGTTCTCGTGTGGAGACTTGAGAGGCTGCGTGATCGTCACCGGAAAGCTCTCCTCTGCAATCGCCGAATTGTGGCTCCGTTACGGCTTTGGCACAGTCTTAGACCCATAAATGGTTGGTTTTCAAGGCGAGAGTCCAGCAGACCGGGCAGCGTTGGAGGCGCAGCTTCAGAGATGTTCAAGCCATGTTCAAGAGAGTCAGGCGCCAGAAGAAGAGCGCGCGCCGCCGTCGTTTTAAACAGTCCGGTTTTTGGACATCCCCAAAGGTGGCTGGTCCAATCAGAGGTGTCGGTATGGGGCGGGCCGCCCATATCCATGGTTTTCTGGGGCCATGCCCACTCGTCATCTGATATTTAATTCAATGTGAAAGATAACGTACAGATATTTTATGTCTGTTGTAAACATACATTAGGATGCCAAAGCTTAACGGTCATCCACACATTTTTGACTTACGACACTAGCTTCTTTTAGAGACTAAACATTGCATTTGGCACAACCTACACACTACAGTTTATGCAGTTGAAGGCACAAAGGAAAGTCATCCCACATTTCTTATGTAATTCATATTCAAAATCATCACATCAAGCCTATGAGGGAAAGAGTACATATTAATGTCCATATATTTCTTTGTGTAGATAGTTTTAATAATCGTGAGTGGAATAAATGTCAGTAATCCTATATGTGGATCGCTCCTTTGTCTGTCTTGATGAAAAGGGAGCGGTCTTGTGCTGGATGAGGGGTGTCTTAAAGTATGCAGACACTGAGTCGCCGTGGAAGAGTTAGTGATGGGGGTCAGATGACCTTTCCCTTTCTGAAAGTAACCAAATTCCCCAACGATGTGCTGTTTTTCCATCGCATTTCTCTACACATTCCCCCTCTTGCTTGGTGATGTTCCCGATGGAACATCGTCGGGCACTGGAACAAGAAGCAGGGAGAACAGGCACATACAAGACACAAACATCATTCCTATCACTGACTGAAGCCTGGTGCAGGGTAATTTGGGAAGGAACAGGTTAGAAACTTGAGAAGACATAGGGATGCATTGTTTATCATTATTGACAATTGGGTCATTTTTGACTGTTTTAATTGTCAGGGGCTCGACGAGGCGGCATAGGCATGATCTCAGTCAGGTTGGTCAATTCTCGGGTTCGGATTCTAGGTCGGGATTACCACGTCGAAAAAGGCGAGGGGCGCCTGACGTGCATTTGTTGAGAGACTCTTGGACGGACGCTCACTCGCTTGTGTAGGAGGAAGGCCAGTGTCAAATTCATAACATATCCTACGATAGTAGAGATACAAAGCGCCGTGTCAGCGGCAGACCAGGACCGAATAATTTGGCGCGCGGGCGGAAGGCGGCGATAGCTTCTAGCGCTGTCAGCCGGTGTCAATTCAATAAGAGATTTCGATTTCAACCTGACATCCATCGCCGGTGAGGTGATACAATGCTAACTGTCAATATGGAGGATCGCATCCTTCGGGCAGTGATCCATAACGTTTGGTTGGGCAAATTAATGCGCGTGGTGTCGTGTTAATCGCATGTGAGGGTGGCTGTTCGTGCTGGGGTGTTGACCAGCCATCGATTTCTGATGATTTCGGCTATGCAACTTGAGAACATGGTGTTGCTTGGCGGGCAGCTAGTGTCGGGTTTAATGGATTCTAAACCGCAGATGCCCTTGGTATTATCGCATGCAGAGTTTACTCGGGTAGGGGGAATGTCCTAAGTGAGTGTGCCCATCTTTGAGTTTGGGGCCAGATACAACTGTTCGTTGTTCTCGTAATGCAGCGACTTTAGGAGTTTGGATTTTACATAGGTTTTCCCTTGCCGTAATCCCACATTCACAACGTCTTTGAGCCGGTAAACATTATTAACGTCGATAATGGGCAAACTGAAAAGACAACTAAATCACCTGTTTCCGGGTTTGCGTATATGGTAATAGCGCTACCGGGAAAGGGGCGAGATGGGTTTGGATGAGACTAGCGGGGCCCGCAGTGGCCGAAGTTACAACGTTTGAACAAGGCTAAGAGGTATCGTGTAGCACAGAATCCTATTCATGGCTACGTTGTCAATCAAGAAACTTACATCGTGTATCATGTCGTTCATGATTTTGGCGGGTGGCCTCGATCGGTCGACAGCGGTTCTCACAGCGAATTACAACGACTTTACTGACGGAAGTCGATCTCAATTTCAGGACCTGGATTCAAGGTTTGGTTAAGGGGTTCAAAGTGAAAGAGAGGAAAGGAAACACAAAGTGAGACACGCGATAAAGAAACCAAACGATAAAGTAAATTAAAAAAAAAAAAAATTTAAAACTAAAAAAAAATTGAAAAAAAAATTAATAAAAAAAAATTATATAATAATGAAAAAAAAATTTGAGAGTAACTCCTCTCTACTAGATTGGTCCTAGCAGTGCTGCGGAGGAGAGAATATGGGTTGTGTCTAAGCATGGTTGCTATATGTTTTCCTAAAATGACAATAATTACGCTTGTGTGGTGCATATGGTTGTCGGTCTGTGTCAGTGGGTCGGATCTTCCCCCTTTTCCTGTCGGTGGTTTGGATTTGCCGGTTGGCATTGGCAACCCATCATGGTGCATCGTGTGCGTGTGTCAGCGTACTCCCCCTCTGGCCGTGAGGTACTACGAGCTGTGGCGCAGTGAGTGGCTCAGGGACATACGTGTGGACACCGTCTTGCAGATGCAGCATGTAGTCGACAGAGTGGAGCTTGCGGAGCTCCGAGGAGGTGTTCAGGTCCGTATAGGAAATGGAATGTTCAAATGGGTTTGACATGTGAGCTGTCAAGGTTTGTAGTGACGAAGCCGCATGTGAGGGTGAGGAGATCGTCAGCAGCGAACTGAGGTGGTATGGTAATGCAGGAGGGCAGGGGTGTGCTCGCCAGTGGCGGTACTGCTGCCACTGTAGGGTTGGGTGGGAGGGCATGAAAGGTCCAGGACTCTTCATGTGATGCACCTGCTGTGGTGAGGGCATCGTTTTGGTCATTTGAGGGGCTGGAGTTTGGGAGGAAACGTTTAGGATGTCAGACCTGATCTGGTGTTCTCCGGAGGAATGGCAGGTGACTGAGACAGCACTTTCAGGAACTTGGAGTTTCATCAGCAGGTGTTTGTTGGACGCTGCTGTGATTTGGAGTATTGGGTGTTGAGTTAGTGTTTAACTCTGTTGCTGGGTTTTCAGGTGGGGTTTCATGTCCATCTGAAGTTAGGGTGTTTACTGTTCTCTGAGAGCAAGGTGAAGCGTGTGCTGTTTTCTGGGGCTGATTTGTTCAGCTTGTCACTGCCGTTCGTCTGACAGCTAGTCAGGCTGACTCTGGTTCGCCTTCCTTTTCCCACTGATTCTCATGAGACCACTTCTCCCAGTGTCGTCCAGGTGAGCGTTGACGTCCACGCGGTTCATCCCATCGGTCATACCTCTGTTCAGGTCGAGTGTCAGCGTGTGAGTCTCGTTCTCTGTTGGACAGGAGTGCATTCCATTCTCTGTGTGGTGGCTTAGCGCTGTCTTGGCGTTGGGTGCCCTCTAGAGCCAGTTCATGGTGTTGCGTGTTGAAATCAAGAACTGCTGGGGTTTTTGCGCTCTTTTCTGAGGCCATCTTTTGGTTGTAGTAGGCCTTTTGCACCAAGTCTCGCAACTGCTGAGTGTTCATCGTTCGTGGACATGCGAGAACGCCAAGATGGTGGCTTATGCCAGGATGAAGATTCCTGAGGAAGAGAGTTTTAAAGTTCAGTTCATCTTCCATGTCAGAATCATTGCGAGTTCCAAAATATGCTTGTCTGAGTCGACTATAGTAAGCTTGAGGAGTGTCGTGGACGTCCTTGTCTCGTCTCCAGGGCAGCCACTAAGCCTTGATCGGACTCAGGGTCGGCGAACTCTTTAATAAGGGCTTTTCGCAGCCGTTGATAATCAGTCTTTGTGTTAACAGGCTGCCGGTCCAGGAAGCTGCGTACTTCAGGACTGGATGTCGCTCGGAGTAAATAGAGTTTATCTTTGTCCGTAACGTTAGGTCGCATTTCAGATGGAAATCAATATCTTGCAGATACGCTTGGACCGTTTGGCTGTTTGGCACGCTGGGGTTGAATTTGCCAACGTTTCGGGCGAGCTTGTCAAGGTCTTTTAGGTCCAAGCTGTGCGACGATCTGCGGCTGGCTGCAGCAGATTCTTCTGGTTCTGTCGTGATATAAAGTTCTTCAGGCGGCGCTGGTGACTGTTTTAACACCACCCCCTCTGTCTTATGTTCACGTGTCAGTCCAGGCACAGGTGACTTGGTCCTGCTTGGCAGGGGTGCGGTTGGTGCACGTCCTGTCCTTGACGGCTCCTGGCGTAGTTCGTAAGCGTGCTTGAGTTCCTCTTGGAAACTTTCAGACTCCTCTGTGACGTAGTCGAGCTGTTGTGTTAGGCGGCTGATCTCGTTTCTTGATTCAGCCAAATGAGCTTCGAGGGCCTTGATTCTGCTGTTTTTGTCCCTGAAGTCAGTCTTTGCCTTCTCTAGTAGCTTCTCTGCATACTGTAGCTTGTCTGCACAATCAGCGAAGTCCTCTTTGAGTTGCTGCATTTCGTGTCTGGTAGCTTCTAGAGTTTCTTTTAGCCTGTTGATCTCCTCATCGGCGCCTTGCTCCACCTCATCGGTCCCTTCCCGTCGTACCTGAGCTTCACGTTCCAGCTGCTCTATGCGTCGTTGTGCGCTTGTCAGCTCCTGCTGGCGTTGTCGCGGCTTGTCGCTCAGTTTGAGGGTGGCGATGAGTGTGTGACTTAAGCTTGAGGTGATCTTGGCTAATTCTTTGTGATTGTAGTTTTGACTTGGGTCTTGTCTCATGATGCTTGTGATGTTGTCATCTAGTTGGTCCTGTGTCTGATGTTGGAGTGCTTCAGCAGCTTTAGGAGGATGCTGTTTGTTGTAGCACTTAGCCACATTTCCAGTCCTTCCCAGTGACCGACATGTTCTGGCTGGTGATACATGTTCTGGCGGTGATGGGATCTTGGACCGAACTGACACAGACCTTGGATGGGAAACAAAGCAAAACAAAAACACAAACAAAACAACAGGGTGTGAATGTGCACAGTGTAGTGTATGCTAGTGTTGAGTGTGATTCTGTTTCTGTGGTCCTCTGTGGTGGGGTGCGTGTAATTTGCAGCTTCTGCGTAGAAATTGCGCCGTAGAGGCAGCACTGTTGGGAAACAGAAAGAAAAGCACACTAACAGAATGAGTACACAGGGACAATAACACTAGACCGATCTCTCTTTTAATAGCAGATTCTCTCTTCGCTTTGTTAAGTCTGATTTAGAAGGACGCTTCTAATCAGAGGATTGTAGGCGAGTTTTCTCTTTTGTAATAAGACTGTTATTGCTATTTCGATTTTCTCCTTGATGGAGGAAAATAACAGCAATGACAGTGCTTGTCCCTTAATGGCAGGATTTTACACCGCAACGCTGGTCAGCGTGTTTCGCGCGTGTTTAAAAATGTTGCCGATGTCTATCTTCTCATTGCACCTGCTTTAACTGGGAGGGGTAGGATTTCACAATAGAGGGTAAATGATAAACAGTTTGAAGGTGGTTCTCAAGTTTCATACATATCTGTTCAATTGTGACATTTCGCTCTATTCGTGATCTTCCCCTGGTTAGCTTTAAGCAAACAAGTCAAATTAGAAGTTAGTAACAGGGAGAAAAGAAAAGAGAAATTAAGATTTATTCCCAAGATTTAAAACTAATACGTTGGCACAAGGTGGTGCTGTTGAGTCGCTATGCTAAGGTTACGTTTTATGCTCCAGATTGGTGAGAAATGACTTTGACGGTATGGTGTCACTGTCACTTCTCCAACACAACACTAGGGGAGCACTATCTACTCTCAGGCCTAAGTAAAGAGGACTAATTTTAATTTAATAAAATTATTTTAATTAAATTATTATAAATTTTACTTGAGTTAATCAGATCACCTAAGGAAATGAAGTATGGCCTACAGAAGAGCCAGACTTGTATTTAAGTTTGAAATTAGAATTAAAAATTAGAATTTGGTTTCTAATTAAAATTTATGATGTTATAATTAAAATTAATAGGATTCACTTAGGATTAGAATTTACAAATGCAATCTGCAATTGAGTTGACAAACCAATATTGTTGCAAAATGTAGACAGGAAGTGTAATTAATTATTAAATGTAATTAGAATTTTCAATTCATAATTAATTATTAAATTAATTTACAGCTTCTAAATCACTAGTTTTGGATTCCCATAATAGTAATTAAAATAATTTCCAAACTTAAGCATTCCTCTCATTAACATCAAAAAAAAAAAAAATTTATAATCAATCGGTATCCTACTTGTAAATGAAATTAAAAATTTCTGGCCCTCTTGATAACTTAAGGTTTTATTGTAGTGGTCAAATTATAAGCGTTTATGGTTCATAAATGGATGCTGTTGTTGCTGGAGCAGGAATTGAAAATTTTATTAAATTAAATTAATTCAAAATTAATTTGTAATCAATTGTGACATTCAATTAACAATTAAAAATTCCTAACAATAGCGCTCATCCATTGATGTGTTATGAAATCATAAAAAGCCATTATAATTGAACTAAATCAACCTCACCATATTATCACAGTAATACTGAATTATCTTCTAATAACCCACCACTTATTAAGCTGGTCCCACAAAGGTAAAAGACTTTAATCAGCTGTTATATTAAGCCAACCTGTGAAATTGTTAACACTGATGATTGGGAAACATTAACACAGCCAACTTAAAACGTACTTTAGTCTTTTAAATGAGAGAGGGAGAAAACGGAAAATGTGAGTGGCTTTTTCACACACACCCACTGCATTCAAGCTTTAAATGCTATGTGCTAATCGCTAGCCGTAATGCTACCAGCATGGCTAAAGCTTCTTTGTTTCAGTTAGCTTATGTATATGCTGCGCTATTAGCTTACACGTGTAAGTGTCCACGTGGCTAAACTGGTCGCTATGGCAACTCAGTGCCTATAGGAAAAGGGAAAATGTGCTTCACGCTTCAGAAACAAGCAGCATTGTTCAGACTTGAATTTTCTATAGCACCTATAATCTCACTCATTTAGGGCGAGATAAATTTATCTACGGGTTACTTATAAACCAACAAAGCCTCAGCGGGCTATTATGTGAATATTTGTCTGTTCAGACAGCACACATAACAAACAAACAATCAATTGCAAAATTTCTCCCTTTCTCAAAAACGACTGGCCACTCCTTTGAGCGCCGTGCGTTTGAATTCACTCGTGAACTCAAAAATGGGCTGAGAATTACTTAAATAGCTACTTTAATATTCTACAGCGGGAGTCACGTGGCTGGGTTTGCAGTGGAACACGCACTAACAAAAGCATTACCACGAAGGCCTTAAGAGAGGGCAACAAGGGACACGCTGTTCGCCTCTCATGCGCTTTAGAGCGACTTTTATTAATTATTTACTGCAGTTTAATTTCTTCTCGAACTCGAGTTAACAGTTACACTCTCTTTCATTCAAACTCACTGTGTTTCACAAACAAGAATGCAATATCACAAATAACCGTTTGTTTCTCTATATTTACTCAATTCTTCCGGATAAAAGTGAGAAATATGTATGTTGTCTCTGGTTTGATTTTCAGATTTTAGTCCTTAATTGCCCGCTTTTATCCTCCACCATTTATGTAATGAAATACAGTTTAATCTGGAGCTATTGTTTCAGCTCCGGGAATTAGTTATTAAATATTTAATATGGCTTGATTAAAGTCATATTAATATTTAACCTACAGTTTACACCTTATTAAGTGCTTGTCCAGCAATCACTAAAAGGTACATTCTGTTACTCTCAATTACAATCTCGCTTCCATTCCGTGGCCCCGGTAGATAAACGAGATTAATAATTTCTCAAGTTTGAGCTAGGTTGCGTTATCTTTGGGCAAATAATGATGAAAATACTTAAAATCATATTTCAGAGACACTTGTTTATAAAATGGAAAAGGTTTATTCGTGATATTGCTATTCTAACATAAATGGATTACCTAATAAAGCACAAACATACACACACACACAAATACGAGAGTTTTGAGGTTAACTGTGTGTGAAAGAATACCATTCTTTCTACTTCATAGCTTAACTAACCAGGAAAAAGATCACGAGCAAAATACGTCTGCTTTGTTACTGCATTCAGATCAAATTTTAACGGTTTAGTCAGGATTAGGAATTCAGTTTGTACTTGCTTGGATTGGTTTAAAGCAGGCTCGAAGTTGGTTTCGTTTTCCGCGTGAGTTCTTTGTTTCGGGTTTCACGTGGTCGGTTCGTGCTCCTTCGGTTGTTCTCGTGTGGAGACTTGAGGCGGCTGCGTGGCGTCACCGGAAAGCTCTCCTCTGCAATCGTCGGTCGTGGCTCCGTTACGGCTTTGGCACAGTCTTAGACCCATAAATGGTTGGTTTTCAAGGCGAGAGTCCAGCGGACCGCCCTTGCTGCGTTGGAGGGCGCAGCTTCAGAGATGTTCAAGCCATGTTCAAGAGAGTCAGAGCGCCAGAAGAAGAGAGGGGGCGCGTCGCACGCGCGTCGTTTTAAACAGTCCGGTTTTTTTGGACATCCCCAAAGGTGGCTGGTCCAATCAGAGGTGTCGGTATGGGGCGGAGCCCCGCCCATGTCCATGGTTTTCTGGGGCCATGCCCACTCGTCATCTGATATTTAATTCAATGTGAAAGATAACGTACAGATATTTTATGTCTGTTGTAAACATACATTAGGATGCCAAAGCTTAACGGTCATCCACACATTTTTGACTTACGACACTAGCTTCTTTTAGAGACTAAACATTGCATTTGGCACAACCTACACACTACAGTTTATGCAGTTGAAGGCACAAAGGAAAGTCATCCCACATTTCTTATGTAATTCATATTCAAAATCATCACATCAAGCCTATGAGGGAAAGAGTACATATTAATGTCCATATATTTCTTTGTGTAGATAGTTTTAATAATCGTGAGTGGAATAAATGTCAGTAATCCTATATGTGGATCGCGTTCCTTTTGTCTGTCTTGATGAAAAGGGAGCGGTCTTGTGCTGGATGAGGGGGTGTCTTAAAGTATGCAGACACTGAGTCGCCGTGGAAGAGTTAGTGATGGGGGTCAGATGACCTTTCCCTTTCTGAAAGTAACCAAATTCCCCAACGATGTGCTGTTTTTCCATCGCATTTCTCTACAACACTTATTGTCTGTTTTATTTTGTTCAAATTAATATATATATTTTTAAAAGACCCAAGCAATGAACATTTTGTCAGAACCACTAGTAAATTACGTTATTTTGTGAGAGAATCGTAATCTCCAATTTATATAATAAAACTGATTTTCAATTTATCCAGAATCGTGCAGCTCTAGTTTACATGTTGTTTATTAGCCTACTGCATATAATTCATTAAAAAAGAAGTTTAATTTCATAAAGTATAAACTGATTTCAACATGCACCAACATTTTGTGCATTTTGTGTTTTTCAGTTGAATAAATTTTTTTTTTTTCCTATATACAGTATTTCATCTTTGAGGATTAAAAGTCTAAATATCTCGTCTCGTTCTCGTGAACCCAGTCTCGTGTCTCGTCTTGTGGGATAAGTGTCTCGTCACACCCCTAGGAAACACTGATATGGACTGACCCAGGCATGGGGCAGTACTAAATACGACTGGACTCTGGGGAAGATCCTACCTAGGTGTAGGGAGGAGAGCTGCCAGCAGAGCCTGACAGAGAGCTCTGTCTAAGGGAAGACACAGGTTTACCATGAGGGAAACCTTACCATGGAAGAATACACATATGGGATTACCCGAAGGGGAATCAGGCCATACGGACACCTAGCTCAGTACAGGGGCTGACCGGGGACCCGAGCGAGCTAACACTAGTACTTGACTTGGCGTCAGACTGCCGGGGGTGCTGGAGGAACTCCACCAGGTTTCGACATCCGGGGAACTGAACTGTAGGAGGAAAAAGACGCTTGCATCCCCAGATAAGGGGGAATGGTGCAGCAAGCATGACACCGGCCAGCTCTTCCCGCCCATGGCCTGTTACCCAACACACGGGAAGAAACTGGCTCAATGTGGAGACTGTAGAATCTTGCAAAGGTGTTTGGTTTTGCTGAGCCCGCAGCTCTGCAGATGTCCGCCAGAGAGGTGCTGTGCACCAATGCATAGGAGGAGGCAACACTCCGAGTGGAGAGAGCCCTCACTCCCAGGGGGCATGGCTCGCCTTGAGATTGGTATGCCAAGGCAATGGCATCCACTATCCAGTGGGCCAACATCTGCTTGGAGACAGCCTTCTCTTTCTGTTGACCTCCGTGGCAGACAAAGAGCTGCTCAGAGCTTCTGAATCTCTGGGTGCGGTCCACCTAAATGCGCAATGCTCTTACGGGACACAGCAACACTAAGGCTAGTGTAAGCAACATTGTTGTAAGCAACCAGCAGCCATATCACCCTGCAGTCCAAGACCAGTTGCTCACTGAAGCTAAGCAGGGCTGAGCCTGGTTAGTACCTGGATGGGCGACCTCCTGGGAAAAACTAGGTTGCTGCCGGAAGAGGTTTTAGTGAGGACAGCAGAGGGTGCTCAACCTGCAGCCTGTGTGCGTCCTAACGCCCCAGTTTAGTGACGGGGACACTATACTGTAAAAAGCACCGTCCTTCGGATGAGACGTTAAACCAAGGTCCTGACTCTCTGTGGTCATTAAAAATCCCAGAATGTCCTTTGAAAAAAGAGTAGGGGTATAACCCCGGCATCCTGGCCAAATTTCCCCATTGTCCTCTGACCATCATGGCCCCCTAATAATCCCATACACCGATTGGCTTCATCACTCTCCACCAATAAGCTGGTGAGTGGTGGGCATTCTGGCGCAATATGGCTGCCGTCGCATCATCCAGGTGGATGCTGCACATTGGTGGTGGTTGAGGAGATTCCCCCCTTCTATGTAAAGCGCTTTGAGTACCCAGAAAAGCGCTATATAAATGTAACAAATTATTATTATAAGGCTGGATCTGCCTCCTCCGAGGGCAGTGCTTGCAGGTTCACCACCTGATCGCGGAAGGGCGTGGTGGGATCCTTGGGCATGTATCCAGGTCGAGGTCTCAAGACAACGTGAGAGTAGGCTGGCCCGAACACAAGACATCCTTCGCTTACCGAAAATGCTTGCAGGTCCCCGACCCTTTTGATGGAAGTGAGTGCGGTCAGAGCGCTGTCTTAGCCGACAGGAATTTCAGCTCGACTGAGTCCAGCGGCTCAAAGGGACCCTCTGAAGTCCAGCATCAGGGGTGACCTAGAGGGATTCATCCTCCTGGGACCCCTCAGGAACCTCACGATGAGATCATGCTTTCCCAGGGACCGGCCGTCCACTGCATTGTGATGGGCCGCGATAGCGGCCACATACACTTTCAAGGTGGAGGGTGGCAGCCTACGCTCCAACCTTTCTTGCAGGAAAGAAAGCACTACTCCAATCATGTGTCTTCGGGGGTCTTCTCGGCGAGAAGAACACCCATTCGCAAACAGACTCCATTTTCATTGCTTAGGCTTGCCTTGTTGAAGGAGATCTAGCCTGAGTGATGCTCTCTACCACTGCTGGTAGACCACTCAAGTCTTCCACGTCCCGTCCAGGAGCCACACACGCTGTCGCGAGGGAAATGATTTCGGGAAACCAGGTCCAGGTGGACCAGTACGGCGCGACCAGCAGGACCTGCTCCTCGCCCTCTCTTAGCTTGCACAGAATCTGTGCGAGTAGGCTCACGGTGGGATACGCATACTTGCGTAAAGCCAGAGGCCAGCTGTGTGCCAGTGCGTCCATGCTGAGGGGGCCCTCAGTTAGGGACAAATACAGCTGGCAGTGAGAGGACTCGTGGGAAGCAAACAGGTCCACCTGAGCCTCCCCGAATCAACTCCAGATCAGCCGGATCGTCTTGGGATGGAGTCGCCATTCTCCGAGGAACATGAGCTGTCGTGAGAGCGCATCGGCTGCACGATTGAGCTTTCCCAGGATGTGGACAGCGCGCAGTGATTTGAGTTACATGTGACTCCAGAGGAGGAGATGGCGGGCGAGCTGTGACATGCGGTGTGATCGTATACCTCCCTGCCGGTTGATGTACGAGACAGCCACAGTGTTGTCCGTGTGAACTAACACATGCTTGCCTAACAGCAGAGGCCTGAACAGCCGTAAGACGCACTGCCAACAGCTCTAGACAGTTGATGTGCCAAAGCAGTCGGGGCCCCATCCAGAGCCCCAAGGCTGCCTGCCCATTGCATGTAGTGCCCCAGCCCGTGCTGGAGGCATCTGTTGTGACAACAATATGCCGGGACACTTGTTTTAGGGGCACCCCGAATCGTAGAAAGGCAAGGTCCGTCCAGGGGCTGAAGGAGCGGCGACATTCCTGAGTGATGTTTACTCGAAGTGTACCGCGGCGTCATCCCCATCTCGGGACTCGGGAGTGTAGCCAGTGCTGAAGTGGTCTCATATGAAACAACCGTAGTGACGTGGCTGCGGATGCCATATGCCCCAGGAGCCTCTGAAACTGTATCAGTGGCAACACATTCCTGCCTCTGAAGGAACTCAGGCAGTTCAGCACTGCTTGAGCGCGCTCGTCCGTGAGGTGTGTCATCATACTCGCCGAGTCTAACTCCACACCGAGAAAAGAGATTCTCTGCACAGGGGAGAGCTTGCTCTTTTCCCAGTTGACCCGAAGCCCAACTGGCTGAGGTGCCGAAGCACCAGGTCTCTGTGATCACATAACTGCTCTTGGGATTGGACCAGGATGAGCCAATCGTCGAGGTAGTTGAGAACCTTGACGCCCACTTCCCATAGCAGGGTAAGTGCGCCCTTTAAGACTTTCGTAAAAAAACACGGGGAGACAGGGAGAGCCGAAGGGGAGGATCCCGTACTGCCATGCCTGACCCTCGAACCTACAGGTGACGTTCCGGACTCCATAGTACGATGCAAACACAGGAGGGAAACATATTGTACAGTGAAATGTACAGTGCTGTTGCACTAACTAATCTTTAAACCCTATAATGTGCACTCATTGTTGACTATATATTATGTGTTCATAAAATAATGTAATGACGCTATATTTTATAGGCTAAAACATTTCCAGGTCAAGATGTATCTGCATTTTTACTGTTGAATTTAAGTAAATATTTGTTCTGATTTAATTGTAATTCAACATACTGCTCTATGACAGTGTTTGCTGTTTGTGCTAGATGTCTTCACGGGTACAAACATTCGTACCCGAAGCCAAAGAGACCCATAAATATGCTGCACGGAACCAACCCAGACCCGTATTTTATATGAAAGTGGGACCCAAACCCGAGCAGACCCGAGAAATGCCACAAATGAACTACCCGGACCCGACCATTATTTAAAATTTGGGCTGGGAAAACACAGACCCGACTGCACCTGTCCCGATTGGCACATACCCAGGTATCCAAAACGGTTTGGCCCAATAATGGCCCAGATCCGTCAGCCCGGAAGAAATAACTCGGTCCGGTTGCGGTTGCCAGGCTCGGCATGGACATGGAATGAATGACGCCCCAGAATAGGCCCAAATACACTGGCCTGAATCCAGCTGCCAAAACTGCCGGCATTGGGCCTCAGTTGCGCTGACAAGAATTGAAACACTTACCCAGTACTGGCCCGAGTCTGGGTACTGAAACTGAGCCGACACCCCTGGCATTGGGCCACAATCACACCGACGAGAAATGAAACACTTAGCCAGTACTGGCCCGAGTTTAGGTACTGAAACGGAGCTAACACCACTGGCATTGGGCCACAATTACACCAACGAGAAATGAAACACTTAGCCAGTACTGGCCACAATCCTGCCGACATCTAGCCAATACTAGTTTTGCTCGCTAAATATATATATATACAGTGGGTGCGGAAAGTATCCAGACCCCCTTACATTTTTCACTCTTTGTTATATTGCAGCCATTTGCTAAAATCATTTAAGTTCTTTTTTTTCCTCATTAATGTACACACAGCACCCCATATTGACAGAAAAACACAGAATTGTTGACATTTTTGCAGATTTATTAAAAAAGAAAAACTGAAATATCACATGGTCCTATTCAGACCCTTTGCTGTGACACTCATATATTTAACTCAGGTGCTGTCCATTTCTTCTGATCATCCTTGAGATGGTTCTACACCTTCATTTGAGTCCAGCTGTGTTTGATTATACTGATTGGACTTGTTCAGGAAAGCCACACACCTGTCTATATAAGACCTTACAGCTCACAGTGCATGTCAGAGCAAATGAGAATCATGAGGTCAAAGGAACTGCCTGAAGAGCTCAGAGACAGAATTGTGGCAAGGCACAGATCTGGCCAAGGTTACAAAAAAAATTCTGCTGCACTTAAGGTTCCTAAGAGCACAGTGGCCTCCATAAGCCTTAAATGGAAGACGTTTGGGACGACCAGAACCCTTCCTAGAGCTGGCCATCCGGCCAAACTGAGCTGTCGGGGGAGAAGAGCCTTGGTGAGAGAGGTAAAGAAGAACCCAAAGATCACTGTGGCTGAGCTCCAGAGATGCATTCGGGAGATGGGAGAAAGTTGTAGAAAGTCAACCATCACTGCAGCCCTCCACCAGTCGGGGTTTTATGGCAGAGTGGCCCGACGGAAGCCTCTCCTCAGTGCAAGACACATGAAAGCCCGCATGGAGTTTGCTAAAAAACACCTGAAGGACTCCAAGATGGTGACAAATAAGATTCTCTGGTCTGATGAGACCAAGATATAACTTTTTGGCCTTAATTCTAAGCGGTATGTGTGAAGAAAACCAGGCACTGCTCATCACCTGTCCAATACAGTCCCAACAGTGAAGCATGGTGGTGGCAGCATCATGGTGTGGGGGTGTTTTTCAGCTGCAGGGACAGGACGACTGGTTGCAATCGAGGGAAAGATGAATGCGGCCAAGTACAGGGATATCCTGGACGAAAACCTTCTCCAGAGTGCTCAGGATCTCAGACTGGGCCGAAGGTTTACCTTCCAACAAGACAATGACCCTAAGCACACAGGTAAAATAATGAAGGAGTGGCTTCACAACAACTCCGTGACTGTTCTTGAATGGCCCAGCCAGAGCCCTGACTTAAACCCAATTGAGCATCTCTGGAGAAACCTAAAAATGGCTGTCCACCAACGTTTACCATCCAACCTGACAGAATTGGAGAGGATCTGCAATGAGGAATGGCAGAGGATCCCCAAATCCAGGTGTGAAAAACTTGTTGCATCTTTCCCAAAAGACTCATGGCTGTATTAAATCAAAAGGGTGCTTCTACTAAATACTGAGCAAAGGGTCTGAATACTTAGGACCATGTGATATTTCAGTTTTCTTTTAATAAATCTGCAAAAATGTCAACAATTCTGTGTTTTTCTGTCAATATGGGGTGCTGTGTGTACATTAATGAGAAAAAAATGAACTTAAATGATTTTAGCAAATGGCTGCAATATAACAAAGAGGGAAAAATTTAAGGGGGTCTGAATACTTTCCGTACCCACTGTATATATATATATATATATATATATATTGTAATGCAACTGAATATGAAGCTATTATTTCAGCTCCGGGAATTATTGTCAAAGATTCAATATTGCTTGATTAAGACAATATTAATATTTAACTTACAGTTTATACCTTATTAAGTGGTCGTCCAGCGATCACTAAACAGTATATTCTATCAATCTCTCAAATTCGAGCTTAGGTACGTTCTCTGTGTGGCAAGAAGGATTAGAGGTCTGCACGGGCTCAAAACTGAAGCCCGAACCCGGCCCGTACCCGAGATTGTCTGACCCAACCCGACCCGATCCGAGCGGCACGGTTAAATTTAGAGCCCGAACCCGCCCGAGATCCCCCCGCCCAACGAATAGCCAACAAAAAAGGAAAAAGGCTGCATTTCACGATTGCATGCAAAGAAATAGATTAATCAAGGCTTTGCCATTTCACAAACATTTACCAGTTATGAAAGTTTGTGAACATCAGGTGCAGCGGTCGATACATTCTGCCGAGTTTATGAATTTTGTATGGACAAGAAGATAATTTTTCCACGGTACAAATTATGGTCATTTTTGTCAGTTAAGGCTCGTTAGCATTCTGTCTACTTTAAATCAGACATAAGATCTTAAATAAGATTGTATTTATTTGAATGCATTAATCATTTATTTGAATTAGCGAGAGAGAGAGAGAGAGAGAGAGAGAGAGAGAGAGAGAGAGAGAGAGAGAGAGAGTGGATGAATTGTGAACCTGCGTCTCGCGTCTCTCTCTCTATAAGCAATGAGGCTTAGTTACTTCAAAAACAGCGATTTTGCCGCCTCATTGCAGATAAATATAATGTTGTGACTTGAGTCAGTAGCCTGTCGAAGCTATTTTACTAATAAAAGTGTCCGTGATGTTTGTGCTCTGCGCGATCTCTGATATCTGTGGACAATGTGTGTGCGTGCGTCTATGAAAGCAGCAAAGCCTCTGCATATAGTTTTGGCTACAAACCCGAACCCGACCCGAGCCCGAGGCTATCCATTAAACATTAACCCGAAACCCGACCCGAAACCCGACAGTATTTCGGGACCCGCGGGTTCGGGTCGGGTAGCAGACCTCTAAGAAGGATACAATACTTGAAAATCGCATTCCAGAGACAATTCTTTATAAAACGAAACAAGGTTTATTTACAATACTAATATTCTAACATGCGTAATACACACAAACATACACACATGCATACGGGAGTTTTGAGGTTAAGTGTTGAAAGAATACCATTCTTTCCTATTTCATAACTTGACTCACCAGAAAAGATCACGACAACTGCCTAGGCTTTGTTACTGCATTCAGATCAGAATTTTACCGGTTCAGTCAGGACAAAACTTAGTTTGTTATACTTGCTTTCTGTTGGTTTAAGCAGGCTGTTGCTTTGGTTTCGTTTCTGCGACGTTACGGCATTTACACAGTCTTTGATTCGCGCGTGCGTTATTTGTCTCAGCCGGTCTTAAGGCGAGAGTCCAGCGGGCCGTCCGGGTCGTCCTTCCGGTGTTGGAGAGCGAGTTTCGAGAGCAGGAAGAGTTACAAGAGAGCGTTTCAAGAGAGAGAGCTGCACGCAGGCGCGTTGTTTTAAACTGTCCGGTTTGGACATCGCCCACAGGCGGCCGGTCGAATCAGTGTGTCGGTATGGGGCGGAGCCCCGCCCATGTCCAGGCTTTCTACCCTCGTTACACTTTGTGACGAAAAATAAACTTTTACCCATGTATTAAAACTCTTACCAGGTTTACACATTTATAATATCACCACATTCGTTATCTTACTGATTCATACAATTTTGCAACCGTTCATACAAGTCTAAACACTGCAACCTTCACATTACAGCCCAAGGCACGATCAAAAATCAGCCCACATCTCCCAAGTAATTCACATCCACACAAGCACATGAGAGAAAGAGCACAACACCAACACCCACACGTCTCTTGTGTAGATGTTTTTGAAAGTCATGAAATGAACGAATGTCTTTTAGAAAGGTTCCCGTCACATTCCTTTGTTCTGTGACCGAAAGAAGTCACGCGCTTTTGTGCTGGATGAGGGGGAGGGGCTTTAGATCCAGACTTTAGTTGGTTGGTATTTATGATATAATACCTGAAAGTAACCAAATTCCCCAAAGATGTGCTGTTCTTCCATCACCTTTCTTTACAATATATATATATATATATATACTAAAATATATAAATACACTTACTCATACAGAATCCCAACTTCTAAAATATGTGTATTAAAGACTCCTTTCAGTTTTTATATAAAACCAGAGCTTTGAATAATGTGTTTTTCCACAAATTACATTGTTACCTTAAAATCCTTAAGATGGCATCTACTTGCATCTAAAATAAAATATATATTTTAAAATGTCCTTGCCTACATGTACTTATGTATGTCAATTAAATATGTCAACTTTACAAAGATTAATGGTTTGGCCCTTACACCATTTATTTTCATGGCATCTCCACCTACTACCACATACAGTACCCTACAACATTCATCCCGCAAGTATAAAAATGACACAATGAAATTATGAGTGATATTAGAATTTATTTGAAAAAAAAAAACTTCAGGAGCTTCCTCAAGTAAGTGTACCCTGACAGATTGACAGAAAGAGAAACAAAAAAATGGGAACAGACAATGAAACGTAAGGTTATTCAGACAATCTCAGAATGACAACATGAATGGTAACGCTGGTAAATGTTAACATTTGGAACATACCTTTGGAAGAATTTGTTAGCATTCGAGCCCGCTCTTTTCTTCCCCCATCTTGGTCCAAAGTTAGCAGCAGCCATCTTTTGATTAACTTTTCAATCTCTCCATCTGATGTACTGCCAGTACTTGTATTTCTTTGCACAGCTTGAAAAAAATGAGAGATCAGTCACAATACTAAAGACCATAGGTTACAAACTATATTCCTGGAGGGCTGCAGCTCTGCAGAGTTTAGCTCTAACCAGCTCCAACAACTCACACCTGCTTGGACGTTTCCAGTAATCCTGAATACCTTGATTTGCTGGATCAGGTGTGCTTGATTGGAGCTAAACTATAGCACTATGTCAGCAAACTCACAAGTATAGTTTCATTAAACATTACTTTGATATTATATGTGTAGAACGGTTTATTAAAATTATATTATATGTGAGATTATCAAATGTTTACTCACCTGGGTAGCAAGTTCTTCTGGCTTCTGGCAATTAGCAGCACAAAAAGCCCATCAGGTTTTGTCATTAGAAGGGCCGCATTAACCATTGGCCCGATCAAGGAGGGGGTCCATGGTTGGCTGTGGAGTAGACTGACTGGTCATCGGTAACGCCAATCACCAAACACCCACCCCCCCTCTTATTAGCGCTATAAGTGGAGCTTTTCCGCATAATGGCCGCATTCACTTTACTTCGTTCTGGTGTAATCTGGAAATGTTCATGCAAAGAACAGCCTTCGATAAGTAAAAATGTTAACTATTCTAAATATATATATGTGAGGGGCTATTCTAAAAAAAAAAAACTCAGGAGAGAGGGAAAACAGTTAGTCAGTAAAATCTCCAGCTAGGTTATTTTTTACTAAAGGTGATGGTGGAGTAAAAATCGTGAAACAGTAAGAGGACCAGACACATAGAGCAGATAAAAACACAGCGTCATCGTCCCAACAGATGTTAGGTTAGTTTGAACAAAGTATATTCGCATGGGTTGAGAGAAAACCGAGAAAAAGTTGTTTTGCGCATCATAATGTAAGCTTTTGATTTAAATGCATTTTAAGCATTATGGTTTTAAAACAAATATAACTGTTCAGGAACATTAAGCAGCGGGGCAGAATTCATTTTGGCAAATGGGCACGTTAAGACGCTTTCAGCCTGAAAAGCAGTGCAGTGAACACCTGCTCGTACAGCGCCTGCCTTAACTTGAGTTATTTCTCACGCCTCGTGCTTCAACGTTCAATTAAAATACAAAATACATATAGTTATGTATCAAAGCACCTATCTCCTCGTCAACACATTCATTTGTGTCTTAAATAAGCGTTAATTGTTAAAGATAAAGCATAGGCTTAAATGAGATCCTGGCATTATGATTAGATCTTAAAGGTACAGTTCACCCAAAAATGAAAATACTGTCATCATTTACTCAGCCTTAAGTTGTTCTAAACCTGAACTCCTTTCTTTGTTTTACTCGACATAGAAGAAAATATTTTGAAGAATGTTTCCCCATTGGTCCCCAATGGTCCCCATTGACTGGTCCCAGTGTATTTTTTTATATGGAAGTCATGGAGGCCCGGCAACTGTTCGGTTACCAGTATTGCTCCAAATATATACTTTCGCATTCAACAGCAGAAGGAAACTCATACAGGTTAACAACAACAACAGAACTTTAATTTTTGGGTAAACTATTCTTCTAAATCAGCCTAATATCGCTGTTGTTGCCATTTGTGTCAATAATGTAAATCAAACATAAGAAAATCACCCACTGTCCTTGACCGAATCACTTTTGTAAAATAAATATGAATGAATTTATATTGAATTTCTAATTAATAAAATGTTAAAAAGGCATAGTCCCTGTAAAATCGGTAGGTTTAGGTTTGGGGGTGGGTTAAGGGGTCAAAAAAATCTAAATCGCTTATTGATAAAATTATAAAAATGCATTGATACGAATATCTTAATGATAAAAAAATATACGTAAATATTGTTTACTTTTTTTTTTGCTAAAAATACGTATTGATTTGTACGTTTTAAATGTTGAAATACATCTAAATTGTAAGTTTTAACATCAATAAAATTGTATAAAAATGTATGTTTTGTGCTTGTAAATGTTACGTATTGATACCTATGTATAAACATGAGACCAGGCTGGTATTACACACAAAGTTAAAAAGACACTTTACCCGAAGTAATAGATTGGGACCCGACTGACCATTTAAAATATAGACCCGAACCCGTACAGGTCTCGGGCCCCCGGGCCCACCGTGAATACCTTTAGTTTGTGCTACTCTACTGCACTCTAGTGGTAAAATCAAACATTACATTTTTTTCTGTTTGGATCAATAAAGGGTTGTTTTGGTATGTTGCATTTAGCATAGTTTTGGTTGATGATCTGGAGATTATCAAGAAACAGGTTCAGTCCTGAGGAAATGCACACAATGAAGTGGATTGTTACCATGGTGACAAAGCACTTTTCAGATTTTTTTGATGAACTTAATGATCTAAACTATTTTAACTGCTTTTTTCTTGTAGACAAGACAGGAGGAGCAAAAGTTTCTTCAGCCAATGTGCCCATGACACCTGGTGAGAGTTGAATTCAATATATTTCACAACCTTATTAAACATATTGACAACTCTTCAACTCTTACACATCAAAAATTACAAATCACTTTCACACACCATTGTGTGTATATAATCTCATAAAAGACTGATTGTAATATATGACTGTAATGTATGTATGTTTACTGGCTCATGCACCACAAATCACCTTACACTGTTCCCCAGCCAGCTGCTTGAATGTCTCTCTTTTTGCACATGTACAGTATTTGAAGTCATCTGCACAGCTTGTATTTTTTTTTGTATAGGTAACCACTTTTATATATAGCATATGTATAGTCAAAGCTGACAGTAGGTTAGTTGTGTATAGGTTTATACTGTTTTACTGTTGTTGTATATCTGTATTTATGCCACATCCTGTGAGGCATGACATCTCATCCACTGTATGTCCACACATGAATGAATGACAATAAAGCTCAACAGAACTTGAACATATGATACACTTCTTCACATGTAATCACTTAATCTGATCATATGATCTGTACAGGTGCAGATATCTGATAGTTTATCAGATTTTCTTTTTCTCCCTTAGCATATATCATTGGCCCTCATCCAGGAAATAAAGGTACACCAGCAGCAGAATGAATGTGTATAGAGTTCACATACTGTAAGTTCTTCTCTTAGGCTTTGTGCCACCTCAGGTCCCTCATGCCAGCCAGCAGACAGACCCAGGTGAATAAACATGAATAATTTACATTCACTATAGAGAAAAATCATTGTTTTTCTCTAGAATCTGTGTTAGGAATATAGTGGGATAAGAATAAACATAAGACTAGCTAAACAAATGTATGTTTATATGTGTGTAGGAAAAAAAAGCAATTTTATTTTCAAATGATGAGATAATTTAAACTGCATGTAACTTTTGGGCCTCTAAAATAAAACTAAAATAAAACTGCATGTGTCTTTGGCTTTGCTTCTCTCTGCATGGGTGACTGTGGTTTGTGGCATCAGTGTACTTATGGACATCTTATAAGATGGACAAATAATACACTCTATGCCTATATTAAGTTCAACAATGCTGCTTATCACAGGTTGACCAGCTTCTAGTTCATCAGAAAGTGGAATTAATGGAAGGTAATGTTTGGCCATTGATTGCACTAGGAATTTTTTTCTAAACTTCTGTCACATGACTACAAATACTCTCTTTCTCTTACAGTTATCATTGGATGGGAGACCAATAATCAATATGTGGTGAAAAATAGTTTAGGACAGCAGGTATTTTTTGCTGCTGAGGAGAGCAATTTTTGTACCCGCATGGTCTGTGGACCAGTGCGCTCTTTCCTGCTTCATATCCAGGATAACATGGGACAGGAAGTGATGACTTTTTCCCGCCCCCTTAACTGTGGTAGTTGTTGCTTTCCTTGCTGTCTTCAAGAGGTACTGTACAACATGACCACTTCACCATTTATACTGTTTCATGCATATTAGCCCAACGTTTTGCATCGTGCTTTGCATTCATGTATACCCGCAACAAATAAAAAGGATACGTGATTATAAATATTGGAAATATATATATATTGCTGTTTTAGCATGTCAGTTCTGCCTCATATATTTCAGTTGGAGGTTCAAAGTCCCCCGGGCAGCCCAATTGGTTATGTTATACAAAGCTGGCATCCTTTCTTGCCAAAGTTCACCATCCAGAATGAGAGAAAAGAACCTGTTCTGAAGATTGTGGGGCCGTTCTGTGACTGCAAATGTTGTTCTGATGTTAATTTTGAGGTATGGTGCATACATTATACCATAAAACAAACTGTCATGTTCAAAATCTAATAATTTAATACAAATGGTCCGTAAATACAAAGCCAGTTAAAACACAAACATGGTTTACAAGGAACAAACAGGCACAACAGTGTGAACTAACCATTAACAAAAACCTGGCAACTAAAGGGTAAAATAGAGCAACTTAAATACAGGGCAAATGAGGGAACTAATGATAAACACCTGAAACAGTTAAATGAATAACCATGACACATATACATGGCAGGAAAGTAGAACAAAGGGAAAGAGGAACTAATGTAAACAAACCAGAAGTCTATAAACACAGAAACTAAGACAAAACAACTGCAAGTCTATATAATAATATATAATAATTATTTTATTAAGATTTTAATTGGCCTAAAGCGACAGTAAAGACATTTACAATGTTGTTTTCAAATAAACACTGTTCTTTTGAACTTGTTATGCATCAAATAACATTGAAAAATAGTATAAAATTTTCCACAAAAATTTTAAGCAGCACAACTGTTCAACACTAACAATAATAATATTTTTTTCTGAGCACCAAATCAGCATATTAGAATGATTTCTAAAGTATCATGTGACACTGAAGAGTAATGATGCTGAAAATAAAATGAAAATAAATGAAGCCTTGGTGATGATAAGAGATCTCAATGTTTAAACGGTAGTCTATATTGTATTGTATTGTATGTATATGCTATTAGATAAATACATAACTATTTTGCTGCAAATGTTATATTTTGTGCTTGCAGAATGAAGTTCAATGGCTTTATAAATTAAATTCTACACCATTTTATGTGTCTAACTGATCATCAATCTAACAGTCACATGCTTATTTGATGCCAGGTGATGTCACTGGATGAGTCCTCAGTGATTGGTCGAATTAGTAAACAGTGGACAGGATTTGAAGCAGAAGCGTTTACTGATGCAGACAACTTTGGCTTACGATTTCCAATGGATTTGGATGTGAAAATAAAAGCAGTTATATTAGGAGCCTGCTTTCTTATTGTAAGTAATAGGTGCTCTTCATTAATAATTTTTTTACATGATGTATTAGCTTTCCTATCAAATTTTAAGAATAGATCTAATAGTAAATAAATCATGGTGCAATCAAACACAATCAATCAAACACATTTATGCTTCAAACCTTTTTTAGGCTCTAACTGAATATTATACACATTTACATAATTCCTAATTACATTAATGTACTTTTGTCTTTTTTCATTTTGAATATACAGGATTTCATGTATTTTGAGCACACTCAAAAACAAGAGTGAAACCATCCTGGAGATTTAATCTCCATTTTATTTTTTTTTCAATACAAATGGTGAACAATTTTCTCTTTACACTAAATTGCATAGCTAAAGATTGAGGGGGGTCATATATATATATGAACACAGTGTAATATATACACAGTGTAAAACTTCCACATCTTACCTAACTAATAATTCTTCCAGTTTTACATTCATGCATTTAGCAGACGCTTTTATCCAAAGCGACTTACAGTGCACTCAGGCTATACATTTTTTGTCAGTATGTGTATTGTGCTGCTAACGCAATGCTCTAACCACTGAGCCACAGGAACACAGTTTTATTACAGAAGTACAAACTTCTTCGTACACATTTCTTCTTGTCATGCCAAACCTCTTTATTTCTAATTTAACATGTCAGCCATCTAGAGCATGTCAATGTTTAACTAATCTGTAAAATGACAATTTAAGGATTCACAATGACCATACATCTAAAAAGCAGGATGATACATTTAAAGAATTCAAGATAAATCATTATTTGAAACTTCTTCAACTGTGCCATTCTGTTTTTAGATTTACTAATAGTTCATGATATTATTGTGTATCCTGTCTCACTTTATCAGTGTGCTATTTTAAGTCACACATTACCTTCTGCTCAACCCCCGGCCTTTCTTATACTTTTCAAGGGCACAAGTGAGCTTTGCAACAGATGTATCACAAAAGATACATGTGAATTTATGTGAAAGTGCTGATCTGTGTTTGTACCACAAACTGTATTCCAGTGCAAAAGTACGTATGATGTTACATTGCAAGTTAGTTATTGTGTTTCTGTGAATGTAATCTGATGCGTTTGTGGTTTTTTGTCATAAATTAACATGTTTGTCATGAACAAATAACTTCACCATTGAGGCTATGAATTAAAATTTCAGAATGGTGTAGCCCGAGATCCTCCACCTGACTTGTGCTATATATATATATGTATATGTATATATATGTATATGTATATAATATAATATAAAAATGTAATATGCCTTAACTTCATTGACTAACATTTGTTTTGAGGGTACTTGAAACAAGAAACAAGACTTCAAGACTACACATATTGATCTTTTTGGTACTTGTTTATGATTGATACCATGTTATGATATGAAGTAATACTTTCTATGGTAATACAACTCTTAGAGAACCGGTTTTAAAGAGATACAGAAAAAGATTGTGCAGTCGTTCCTGGTGTGAGGAACCATTTGAGAACCTTTTGCCTCTGGTAAACCACAATTTTCTTAGTAAATTGTGTGAGTGTGATAACTGTTAGAGACAAATATGGTTTTAAATGATTAAACCTTTTTAAAATAAAGAGTTTTATGTAAATACAAGGCAATACTTACTGGGCCAAAAGCCATTCAGTTCTGCCTTTTTATGGGTTAAACCCTCGTCTCAACTTTGTGTTGTTTTAATAAGCTGATTCCTGTTGGTTATGGGTGGATTGTGAGATGGCATGTCAAGGCTCATCTAATTTCTAAACATGAAAAAAAGGGAAGTTAGGTTCTAGGTTCTCGGTTTTGAAAACATTGGCCCAAATGTTGACAATTTCCATACACACACATAACTGTCCATATCCATGGAGACACTTCTATGAGGCGCCACGTAGGATTTAAATCAAACTTTGCTTATCAATACACACATAAAACACGTGCATATACACCTATAAATTACTCACACACACATGTACTATTGGATGTTCGATATGTATATATGAAATATATTATATAATATAATTTATTTTGACAATCTTTAAAACTGTTAATAACTGATATAAATGTATCTTTGGTGTTGGTGATGCAATAAAGTTTCAGTTGTGATAATTGTGTTGTGTTTCTTATTGTTTGCTCAGTTGATAGCCTACACAACATCAACCCAACTTAAGTAATACATTATTGTTACTGTTTTTGTAATACATTTAAATAGTTATATAATCATTCTTAACACAGTCTTTAATTCAAATATAAGTTAATAACTTTTTTGATCATTTTGTTGACCTTCATGAAAATGTATATAGCATACAACTCAAAACTTTCATTCAACATGAATTAACAGTGATAATAAGGTAAATTAAATTAAATTTGGATTGCAAAACAAATTCTAATACAATGGTTACTATAATTATAGGTAATAAAATCACATAAAGGCCAATCAGTGTAAATGGTTCAATTGCAATTTTCTAGTTTGCAGTAGCACTTCTTCTGGGGGGAGACTTGACCTTCTCATGCCCAGACACAAACATTGCACAGATACGTGAAAACCTGGGTTTATGCCTTCTGAATGAATCAGGTTTATCTTCATTATATTAAAAAGGGATGATGTATTAAGCATTAAGAATATAATGTCACCTTGATTACCTTCCACAGAACCTCTGAATAACCTGTGCCTGGCTTGTGGAGAACAATATCCCCACACACCTGACCAGCTAGACATTTGGGTATGTTTTAGATTATTATTATTTATATTATATACAGTGTATTTTAAAATTGCACTACCTTATTCATTCATGTTGTAAATCTGATTTTGTTTAGATTGCATGTGACGCTTGCAATGGCTGGTACCACTGACTGAATAAGCTGGCCAAGTTTGGAGGCACGTTTTATTTGTCCAGGATGTCAAGGCCCTATTTAAAGTGTTTAAATTTAAAGAAGCAAATTAAAGTGTTCAAAGGTCAGCAGCAAACACATTGGTTAATAAAATGAGATTAGATATATTTGTGTTGTTTAACATATTCAATTATTGCAGGTTTGCGTCATATTCTGAGTTTGCATTTCACTGTTTTAATTCATTTTGATGAATACGGAATCTGTTTTTTTGCGAGTGGGATGAATTAATGCACATTCACATTTAGACTAGATTAGAACTACATTTGCATAGTCTGCTTTATTCTAAGCAGTAAGATGTTTTCAAAATATATTAATGTAAAACGTCAGCTTTTTCTGTGGTGATTTGCTTTTTTTTACACTGTGTGCTCCAGAGCGTGTTCTAAAACATGACGGAATGCAACGAGGCGTGACGTAGATTCCCATTCTCTATATTTAAGGTTAAATGTTTACAAACCTATTTTTACAGCCTTCATTTAACAGTAACCTTTGGTTGTGGTAAGTTTGTATATTTTTCTTAACAAATATATTCCCCACCTCTTGTAATGTTGTTTCAGATAACTTGTATGAATTTGAAACATACTAAGATAATGTGTGTGTGCGTTTGTTTCTACATCATTCTTCAATATTCTACTTCATCTTTAAAAGTAAGATTAAATAGTTTTAAACTTGATTTAACCAACTAGTTTGTCAAATACTGACAATGATACACACTTCAGCTTTTAATGTGTAAAACTGTGCAATGTCAAAAGATTCATATCAATATTTACCAGTGGTGGTCAGTAACGAAGTAAAACTACTTCGTTACTGTACTTAAGTACATTTTTCAAGTATCTGTACTTTACTGGAGTAGTTTTATCTTGAGTAACTTTTACTTTTACTTCACTACATTCCAAAGCATAAGATCGTACTTTTTACTTCACTACATTTCATAAAACATATCGTTACTCCTTATAATACATCACGTGCTCCAAGACGCAGAAACGGTGTCTGAATCATGAACAAACTGACTCTTTTCAATGAACCTGTTCAATCGGTTCGCAAATCGCAACAAACGCAGCTGTTCTCGAGTCGAAAACTCACTGATTCAAATGATCTGTTTAGAGCGAGTCTTCTTCAGTGAACTGAACTCACAAGTAAAGAACCGGGAGATCTTGTGAGCGCGCGCTACTGATGCTGTGAAAAGTACGTTACTAATGTCGAATTTTAGGATTAATTATTGTAACTGAAAATAATATTTAGGTCAAAACTGTCAGTTGTTTGTGAACTAAATCTGCTGTAAAGGGTGATCTATTTAAGCCCACTGAAATGCTTGAATGCAGACAGATCAACATCAGTGTCTCTAACGTTATGTTTTAGGTCAAAAACAAAACATTAAAATAACACAGATTAAATAAAATAACTCATGCGTTCATATTCCCGCTGCTGTAACGTTAGCAGTTTTATTAAAATGCTATGCATTTAGACCTATGTGACGTCTGTTTTTATATTGTTTTATCAACAGTATACATTTTTATATTGTTTAGATCAACTAGCCGAGTAGACAGATATGAATGTTTATTCATAACCATACTGAAAATAAGTAAATATTGTTAGCTGATGCTAACTGTCTAGCTAACAAGCTTGCTGGTGTTAAGTTGAGGAAATTTTTAGATATAAAATCCAAATATCTTTATTCAGCCACCTAGATAGATTCCATCTGAGGGAAAAAGAAAGGATGTGATGTTCAGAACATAGTAACTACAGTAATTATCAGAGTGGGAAGTGATGCCCTCTGGGGGCATTTGGCCAGGGGTGTTTTTACACCACAGACAAAGTTTGAGAAGAAAAAAAATCATTATGAAAATATAATTAGATTTTCCTTAAAATGTTCTTCCTAGTTACAGGCCTAATTCTCATGTCATATATAACTGTCGTTCTGCAAAACAACAAGTTCTAAAACACTTTTTTCTTACTGGTGAAGATTAGATGGTGAAGGATCACAAATGTTATTCTATGTTTGATTTGAATTCACGTCCTGACTAAGAGGTGTCGGGCAAGGCAAAGGTGCTTGAGATCGTTTCCTGACCATTTGGGCTTGGGACAGCTGTGCCTTTTGTCAATGAGTCAGACAACTGAGAGATTCAACCTTTGATCTGCAAATAGGTTTTGTCCTGGCCAGGCGTGGATTCGATAGGTTTATTGGACCCGCAGGAAGTTTCCGGAACCAACTAACGCTGCCCTCAGATGTTTGCTTTCTTTGATGTTTTGTCTCAACCTAAAAAAAGTCCCTCCTCCAATCCTGACTATAAAGATACCCTGTAAAAATTACTTAAGATGAGATTTCGATGACTGCAGCCTACCATCACACTGGGGTTTTTTCAATAAAGAATCCTACGATCGAATCCGAAGTCTCCTGGTCTTCTCTTCTGAGTTTCTACACTTTAGAAGAACAGAGTTTTCAACAATGGTGAAATCTGATTTCTCTCAGGTACATGGCAGTGTAAGCTTCACAGTGAACATTACTACATCACTCTCATCAACGTAGTCCATATCAACAAAATATATATCTTGACTCTATATAGTGGTTATTTTGGGAAAAACCCAGGTATTTTGGGCAGTATGATTATAAAAATATGTGCTAATATAAAATTAAACAAAGTAGTCTATATAAAATTGCAAAATAAATCTGTCTATCAGTACTTTTTTACTTAAGTACATAAAAAATTGAGTACTTTTGTACTTTCACTCGAGTAAAATTGAAAAAGCAGTACTTTTACTTTTACTGGAGTAATATTTTATTATACGTATCTGTACTTTTACTCAAGTACTTGATCTGTGTACTTTGTCCACCACTGATATTTACAAACCCAGTCTTACATCCTACATTTAACAGTAATCTTTGCTATGAGATGTCACGTACGCACCTTAATATGTCGCCCCGCCCCATCGTCCATGGTGCACTCTAGAGCTACTACTCTTTATTTTTTTTATTTTTTTGCAATAACAAGGGAACAGAGTCAAAGCACAATATGACAACAGTATAAAACTACACGAGTCTGTAAATCAATACCATTTCAAAAAATAAAAATAAACAAAATAAATAAAAAACATAAGCTGAGTTGTCTTAATAGCTTTGCGGTGGCTCTGTATTGAAGTTAAAGATTCATTAAAAATCCTTAAATCAATCGAAAATAGTCTACCATTTGGTATATTTAACATACATTTTGCTTTATGTATATGATAGGGATGGGACCAGATCTCGTGACACGAGATCTTGCGAGATCCGATGTGCTTCGCAAGATCCAACTGGTCTCGCGAGAACGTGACGATAACCTTGCAAAACATTTTGCAGTTTACATTAGAGCTGCACCATTAATCGTTAAAAAAATCTTGCTTCTTATTCTATTCTATTAATCGTTAAAAAATCTTGCTTCAAACACCCATGCGATCTTTTTCCTGAATGACAACGATTCAGCGATGTCTATTGCACACTAATGCAGCTAACGTGTTTGAAGCACAAAGCACCGACTGCGAGACCGTTTAGCACTGCATCTCATGTCTCAGATAAGAAGAGGAAGGGTGGATGATGCTGGCTACTGTATGATGATTGAAATCGCGAAATGGCTTCAAACGATTAGTAAATAAACTGCAGAATGTTATGTTTTCTAATAACACGCACGTATTGCATGTAATTCAAACAGCGCTGCACGAGCTTGCTGCACCAGGGTTCAAAGTTCAAAGCGCGAGAAAAATCTGCGCTAAAACACTGTTACTCGTCAGCTGCTCAGAAACATTTGTATTAGTTTTTTTTAAAGGCATGTGCCAATACGATACGCGCAACAAACATCTTCCCAAACTCGCCAGAATCATTTATAAATCTTCTGTCAACAAAAAGAAGCACTGAGGTCTTCCTGGTTCCTGCGGGTTTCTGCCAAAATATAAGCTCCTTCAACATTCATAAATGTTAGTATTGTAATTGTAATGTTGTTCTGTGAAATTAAACAATAAAGACAATAATAATGATAATAATAATAATAATAATTACCCTACAACAGCTATATTCATAAATGTATTATAAAATTCACACAGTGTTCAACTTGGGATCTGTAATATATTCTAAAGTTTTAAAAGAAATCTCTTCTCAGCAAGGCTGCATTTATTTATACAGAAAAAAATACATGCCTGATTCAAGAAGGGGGTCTCAAAAATGGCCAACAATTGTGCTTGGTTGGTATAATGTCTGATAGAAGTTACAAAAATTCAGTGTTATGTAAATATTTTTAAATTGATTGTTTTTTTAAAGCAGGACAAAAGAGTAAAAAACACTCTTTGGCTATTTATTTTATGCAATGGTGAAAAATTGCAAAATAGGCATAAATGGGGAATTTTTTTTTTTCTCGAAAAACCCAGTGTTTCATTTTGTTCGGCTTCTGCTTCGGCCAAGAATGTTCATTTCGGTGCTTCTCTAAGTACTGGGATAAAAGTTTATAGTTTAACTATGAATTATTTTTGAATGAGTTTCTTTGACTTTATTAGGAATGACATTTATTCATATCTGACCACAGATTCTGAAGTAAAAGCAATGGATACATCTGTTTCCACTTCACTATTGCCTTATAAAAAAATACTGTTCCCCTCCATAGGGAACTTCTAACTGCGTCCCCTAGGGATCGCTAGGGGGAACGCCCTCAGCGTGACTCGTGTTTGAAGATACATATGTAAAAACACCACCTGTTGGCCGGCGACAGCCCATGACGTCACTACCGGCGTGACCACAATATAAGGGCCGCCGGGAGAATACATCGTCCTCTTCTTCGTCTTCACTGACTGTTTTGTTTGAAGCGTGCATTCTGGTAAGGGTACAGTTTTGTCTCTATCATGGCGAGCACTAGCAAGGCGTTTAAGATTGTGTGTGGATCCGCGTCCTTGTTATTTGACACCCGATGACACACACAATCTTTGCGTCTTTTGTTTGGGCAAGGAGCACGCACGCGATGTCCTTGAGGGGAAAATCTGCGTGCACTGAGAACTTTTTCTATGAAAAAGCTCAGCTCTCGTCCTGTCCCTCTTTTCAAGGAAAGAGGGGCAGCCGTCTGCTTCCCGCGATTCGGGACCCACCGCTGCCGAGGCACGGAGGCGAATGAAATTAGCAGTTGGATGTGGCCGATGAGTTAGAGAGGGACCGCCCCTTTTCGCACACATCGGCCGAGAACGAGAGTGAGCTGCTGGATTGTGACGATGCGATCTTTCTGACATCATCAGATTCAGCGGCTAGTGCTCTGCTGGGTTATGCCCAGGAAGAGCAGGAGTTGTTTGAGGGCGAGCAAGTTGAGACTGAACCCTCTCAATCCTCCTGCACTGCATATGAATGAGTTTTTGGAGGTTATGGATCATAAAAATAAATCTTTCTGGCCATAAACTCCCAGCTCGAGTGAGCCTTCCTTTCTTCATAAAATCTCGATGTGGAGGTTGAGAAGGAGTGGAAAAAGCAATTTTTTCTCGTATTCATAGGTTTCAGCATACTAGTTATGCTGACACTGAGGGGATGCGTGAAAATGGCTATGAGGGGATGCCCCCTGTGCAAGAGATGATAACCAGCTTATCTCTCTGTGGAGAGACATCCTCTCTCAAGGCTCCCTCCTGGCCATCTAAGCCCCTGAATCTCGCTTAAATGGCTGGGCATATGCAGCAGCATATGCAGCACCGTCGCTTCGTTGCAAGACACTAAGGCGTACCAGACTGATCTGCTGAAAGACCTGGATAAGATTCTATGAAGTCCAGGTCTGAGCCCGAACAACCAGGGGTCCTGGTCTCGGTCTGAGGGTCAGAGATGGGCTCAGAAGGCAAAAACAGATCAATAGCTGGGGAGATTTTCTCCAAACTTTGGAGCGATCCACATACAGCTTCAATGCCCTGACCGGGCAGAGCAAGTGGAGTCTTTCATCCTCACTTGAAGCAAGGGAGGGATGGAAAGAGTGAAGAGTGACCACTTGAGAACGGAACGCGTGGACAAGACCTTGGGAATGTAACCCGGCCTAGCCGCAGGGTAACTGACTAGACCGGGGCAAAGTTCATACACGTCTCACTGACAGAAAAAGCCTGCAGATCTCCAACTCTTTTCAGTGGCGTGGCGCCAGTAAAAGAACAACCTTAAGAGTCAGTATCCGATCCGAAGCTGACTCTAAGGGCTCTAAGGGCCGTCACTAGTCCTTCGAGGCGACTGACAAGTCCCAAGAAGGAACTGCCGTGGGGCGAACAGGCCTGTCTGGCCCCGCATGAAAGCGGAGACCATCCGATGCCTCCCCAAGGGATCTCATCCAGCTCTCTCCGAGCTGCAATGGCCGCTACATAAACCCTAAGGGTGGTAGCAGCCACCCCGCTGTCAGCCTTTCTTGCAAAAACTCCAGCACTGGACCAACAGGGCAGTTAACTGGGTCGATTGCACGAGTCAAACACCAGGATTCAAAGGCGCCCACTTGGAAGAGTACAGCTTCCTAGTAGCGGGGCTCTGGCACTGGCTATGGTTTCCTGAACCCGGCAGGCAAACTATCAATCACAGCCCTTGGCCCTGTATGGGCCATACCCACAACTTCAGAGCTCCGGCTGAGGATGCCAGATCTTGCCCTGAAGCTGGGACAGTAAGTCCCGCCTGATCGGAATCTCCCAAGGAGGCCGATACAAGAGGGGAGTTAGCTCCGAGAACCAGGTCTGGGAGGGCCAGAATGGGGCTATGAGAAGGAGACGGGCACCGCTCACCTTCACTCTGCATAGTACTGCCGGAATCAGCTTTATTGGCGGAAACGCGTACAGACTGACATTCGGCCATGGGTGGGCGAACGCATCTATGCCCAGAGTCGTCGGGAAACTCAGGGAGAACCAGAGCGGGCACTGGGATGACTCTTGAGAAGCAAAGAGGTCCACCTCCGCTTTGCCAAACAGATCCCAGATCTGGGATACCGTCTGACGGTTCAACATCCATTCCCCCGGCTTGAGCTTCTGTCTCAACAGAAAATCGGCCGCCAGGTTCAGTACTCCCGGAACGTGAACCGCCCTCAAAGAGAGGAACTTGTCTTGGGACCAAAGGAGAAGATGGCGCGCAAGCCTGTCCAGGGTGCGCGACTTTGAACCTCCTTGGTGGTTTATGTGGGACACAACCGCCATATTGTCCGTCCTGACTATAATATGATGCCCCCCGAGGACGGGGAGAAAATACTTCAAAGCCAGGAAGACAGCCCTGAGTTCCAGGCAGTTTATATGCCAAAGAGGAACTCTTCCTTCCACTCTCCACTCGCCGCCTTCCTTCAAGACCGCGCCCAGCCTGTCATTGATCGTCCGTCGTGATCATATGGCGATGGTGGATCGCACCCATTCTCACCCCGCTCTGGAGAAAGACGGGGTCTCGCCAGATTAACAGGTGTCGACAGCAACTGCGCGACACTCTGATAAGGCGAGTAGCTGGTACAGTGGGGTGTAACCTCAGCTCCTTCATCCACCAAAGGAATGGCCTCATGTGAAGCAGCCCTAGGGGCAACACAGGGGAGGCTGCTGCCATAAGGCCCAACAGCCTGCGGCAGGTACCTACAGAGACATGATGGCCTAGCCTGAAGCGGGCCAAACATGCTGTAAAAACTGGTATCCGGGCAGGAGCCAAACGGGCCTGCATCTGAACGGAATCCAAACGAACTCCTAGAAATACGGTTCGTTGAGATGGGAGGAGCACACTCTTCTTGGCGATCATCCTGAGGCCAAGAGAATGGATGTGGCCGAGCGATATCCCTGTGACGACTCACTAGCTCCCTGGAGTGAGCCAGAATGAGCCAGTCGTCCAGATAGTTCAGTACACGGATGCCCTGGAGCCTCAAAGGGGCCAGTGCAGCATCCATGCATTTGGTAAATGTCCTCGGGGCCAAAGCCAGGCCGAAGGGCAGGACCTTGTATTGGTAAGCCTTCCCTCCAAAGGCGAACCGAAGGAATCTCCTGTGTCTTTGAACGACCTGGATGTGAAATACGCATCCTTCAGGTCGATGGTGACAAACCAGTCCTCCTCCTGGACCTGAGACATGATGGTTTTTATCATCAGCATCTTGAACTTCCCTTTGTAGAGGGAAAATTAAAACGCCGTAGATCCAGAATGGGTCTCAGGCCGCCGTCCCCCTTCGGCTGAAGAACCCTAGTTCGATGTCCGATGGCTGTTATTCCTCTATCGCTCCTTTCTTTAGGAGGGAGGAAAGCTACAGCTGTAGAACAGAAGCCTTGGAGGCGCTGTTAACTACCGTCAGTTGAACCCCGTCGAGGCGGGGGATATTCCCAAACTGAAATGTGTAGCCGGACGAATCGTGAGCAGCGGCACCCTCCGCCACGAAGGAGAGCCCTTGTCCTTGTCTGGGTTGATGGAGTGTGAAGTGCTGGACTGACAGGTGGCCAGCACGGGTCCGAACGCTGCAGGGAGAATCGACTGTGTCCCCACACGCTGCCCGCCGGCGAAAGGGACAGACTGTAGCGGGGAAAGACAACGCGTCCCCCAACTGCCAGACCGAGAATAAATGAGGATGAACTTGTCCCGCACGCCAAGCCCCTAGGGGTGGCTGTGACGGTTTTGAGTGAGGAGAGCACGTTTGAAGCGGGCAGAAACGCTTTTGCGGTCTGACCTCGCCCCGTAGCGGTGAAACCCCTGCAGGTCTTTTCTCGAACGCTGCAGGGGAGAATCGACTGTGACCCCACACACGTGGCCCGCCAGCGGTGAAAGGACGGACTGTAACGGGGGAAAGACAACGCGTCCCCCAACTGCCAGACCGAGAATAAATGAGGATGAACTTGTCCCGCACGCTAAGCCCCTAGGGTGGCTGTGACGGTTTTGAGTGAGGAGAGCACGTTTGAAGCGGGCAGAAATGCTTTTGCGGTCTGACCTTGCCCCATAGCGATGAAACGGCTCTCCTCTGAGGTTTAGCCACAAATGGCGCTCTGCGGCCACCGAACCCGCCATAAGGTGCCCCACGGCGCGTGTGGTGTGCTTAGTGGCTCTGAGAGCTAAGTCAGTGGCTCTGCGCAGCTCCTTTACAGCCTCCGGAGTCAGACCAGTCCCCTCGGATTTCCTTGAGGACGTCCGTCTGGTAGGCCTGAAGGATGGCCATCGTATGGAGGGCTAGGAAACAGATAATCCTGCGTGAATTCAACCGGTGAATTCGCGCGCACATGCTCTGATGAGGGAGGGAGAGAAAGGCGAGGCCTGTCTGCTCACTCTCCTTCTCCTCGAGCTAAACATCGGAACCCCAGGTCGCTGAATCACGAGAGGCCGCGGATTCATGCGAAGCCGCGGAGGCCTCCGGAGCACGGCGGGGAAAGAAAATGGATGACTCCTTTTCACACACCTCAAGCCGAAAGCGGAGGGTTATGAGACAGAGATTCTCACAAAATTACATTCAAATCACAAAAACCGCATGTAAACCCCAAACATATAATTTACTTATCTGTGCGGGTCATAGCGGCGATGAATCACGCCACGGCATGGCGGTATAGCCCTGCTCCACGAAACCACGAGGTTGGTGAAGTCAGCGCCGCCCGCGTTAGTAAGGCGGGAAGAAAAGGCTGTTTCAGGATCTGAAAATCTCCTGATGCAGATCACGGCGGCAGCTTCCTCCGCTCATTTTGGAATTTACACCGCTAAGAAACCGCTCGTCGAGTTTCAAGAGCGAAGTCGCGGGGCTCGTCGTCCAATCCATGCGAGCTTCTCAGCGCGCGTAGCACGCCCACGAGCTCAGAATAGGCCGGTGAAGGCCGTGCCTCCTGACCGCTAAGCGGTGGCGCATCTGCTAAACTAGGCCCAAAATCCTCGGAGTCGCTGGCGCAGTTAGCAGAACATCATCTATCCCGAAGGAAACAGTATAACGTGCCCTCGGGCTGGGAAACAGATAATCATGCGTGAATTCAACCGTGAATTCGCGCACATGCTCTGGTGAGGGAGGGAGAGAAAAGGCGAGGCCTGTCTGCTCACTCTCCGTCTCCTCGAGCTAAACATCCGAACCCCAGGTCGCGGATTCACGAGAAGCCAGCGGAGGCCTCCGGAGCGACGAGGATGAAAATGGATTACTCCTTTTCACACACCTCAAGCTGAGAGCGGAGGGTTATGAGACGTTGAGTTACCTATGAAAGAGAACTCACAAACAGGTTCACTGCTGCTTTCAAGTCCAAAGTCAAAACCTTCTTCACCGAGATGACAACAGTCGGATAACGACTGGACGAAAACAAACAATTACTAAGAAAAATGTGAAGAAGCAGAAAAGGTTTCTGTCTGACACAATGAAAAATCTTCACAAAAATGTCTCACTGAAAACACAAACAACATATCATACTCCCTTTTCTGTAAGCTTCGCCCATTTTGGGTTGTACATCCCACTCTCACTGAACGGAACACATGTATGTGCAAAATCCATGAAAATCTCAGATTTGTCATTGAGAAGTTGCATAATTTGAGGCTCATAGATACTTCAGATCTCGAGAGTTTGACTAAAATGATATCCTGTGAAACCTCCAGGAAAACGTGAGGAATGCAAAGACAAGACTCCAGATTTGATGGGTCAGCAAAAGTTGCATTCACTCAATGGGCCACAGCAGAGAAAGCAAGGGAAGATGCGAGGGAGGGTCCAACCACTGTCAAGATCACCGTGAAGAAAACAATGGAGGACACACAAGACAATCTTGTGGAGTTATTCCACACTCTTCTCCATAAATTCAAAAGACACACATTCAACATAAATCAACAATATTCATACTGCAGAGAGTTGAAGAAGAACCTGTCAAAAGAGGAGGCAGTGATCCACATTGACTTCTCTGAAAACTACCAAAAACTACCAAAGTTCTCCATTAAATATCCAATGTTAATGTTTCCCCTCCCCCAGTTTTATAAAGTTTAAAACAAACATACCATATAGACACACACTTTGTCCATACCACCCTGTCACAGTGAACAACTCCGTGACATCAGTTACCACCCCGTCACGGGGTCATTTTGTTAAAAAATTTATGTAAAAGAAAAGACATTTTACATAAATTAATGTTGAATGATGTTCTTGTTGTGTGGACTAATCAAATAAATGTAACTTTATTTGTATTTTTTAAGTGTATTCGTTTTTTCAGTGCAAACAATGAGGCCATTGAAATGTCAAATTCATATTTCAAGATTAAAAAACTAGGACTAATTATTTAAATGAAATTACAGACTTTCTATTGATGGTTTCCAAAAAAGGGACATTTTACTATTAGGAAAACGTTAGATTTTAAAAATATATTTCTTGTTTTACTACTCTAATGGCATACATATTGTCCGTGACGGGGTGGTAAAAGAAAGACTCTCTTGCCAGAATAAAATTGATAATATTATTAAGGATTTTGTGCCTGAGGTGGGAAAATATGTTTTTTTGGAGGATTAACATATATTTAAAGTTGTAAGTAAAAAAAAAAAGTTTGTTTTTAATGAAAAATTTGGAAAATTGCTAAGTGGAAATGGCACCCGTTTCGTAGAATGACTCATTTGATGACGAATCGAGTTGTTACAACGACTGATAGAACGAGCATGGTCTCTTTCTCAGTTAGCAGCTGGCAAGCTAATATCCAGAAAAATGCATATGAGACAAAAGTGTCATCCTCCAAAACAAATCAGGTGATGAGGGTTCTTGTGAATGTCAAATCGACAGCGATTGATACTGTTTATACTCACATGAGGATAAGATAGGTCAAGAGTTGCACATAATATTTGTAAGAGCTACTACATTGGCGCCATCTTGGCCCATCTCCTGGAGCTACTCCTCTAATCGGCACACTGCACGCGTATCAGCTGCTCTGCTCGTGCTCATCATCAGCTCGATTTGTGAATGTGTCATCATTAAATACAATTACAGCACAGCACATAAATCACCCCTTATACCTATTAGTCCTTATTATGGTAGGCTACAACATACCCGACAAAAATCTTTGGCCTATAACCTAACATAATCTTCAGCTGAACAAAGTACACAGATTAGATACATTCATCTTTAAAAAAAATAAAATGTTTTATATTATCACACTTTCTGATGTTTAACAAAATACTTGGATAACATGCTTTTCGTCCGCTTGAAAAATGACGCGCATGCGCAGTATCATCGGTTCTCAAATCGGACGTGTCCGAAAGAAACGGTTCTCGGTTCAGTGTACTTGTGATCCGAAAACCCCTGCAACCGGTCTTGACTCGAGAACGAGAACCGCTCTAGCAGTGCGTTCGGCACGCGGCTCGCTGTACACATGCTGCTCTGCTCGTGTTCTCTCTTCACATACTTCACAAAACTGTACTGTTTGAGTAAATTAATTCCGGGATATTGGTTTATTTCGAGATAGAAGGAGTGTCAGGCATGTTAAAAAGTGAATCATTAAGTAATTAGTGCTTACTGGAGGCGAACCGTTTCAAAGCGATTCAGTCTGATTTGGTGAACTTGTTTGACGGTTCACTAAAAGATCTGGTTAAATCGAGCGATTCGTTGGTGAATCGGACATCACTAGACGCACATCCACATATGAAATCGCTTGCTTACGTATACACATCAAAAGCATGTGTCTTTCTTATCAGAATTGTATCGTTTGTGAATTTCTTTTTTATGTTTTGTGAGTGATTTATGGGTGTGTATCGTGCATCGAGTTTATATTTATGTGCAAGTGTTTATAGGAATGCATGGATCCAGTTTATGTATATATACGAGTATGTATAACGTTAGGTGTGTCTGCGCGCATCAAGTTTACATGTATGTGCGAGTGTTTATAGGTGTATATGCATGGATAAAGATTATATGCGTGTATGTAAAGGCATACAGCGAGTTTATGTATGTGCGTGTGTTGTTGTGGATGTATATGCATGGATCGAGTTTATATGTATATGCAAGTTATTCACAAGTGTATATGCATTCATTACTAGCATAAGATGTATTGGTATGGATTTCATATTAGTGTGCACGTGTATTTCATATATATACATTGAACATCCAATAGTAGGCCTATACATGTATGTGTGAGTAGTTTATAGGTGTGTAACCTTATGTTGAATTCATTATTTTATGTTGCACTGTGTCAATTCATGGGTTATATAAAAAGTAAAAGTTAATCAATCTATTTAGTAGGATTTCCATGTATTTTCATATGTGGCATGCAAAGTTTTATACATGTTTGTTAGAAAGATATTACAGGCGCCTGCCCGCTTTAAGGGCGCTGGGAAAAAGAGGAGAAGAGGAGCGATTGTGTGTGTGTGTTCGGCTGTTCTGGCTGTTAAGCCGATGCTTCTGATTAAAATAAGAAACTAAATTATCACCCTTGTAACCCGTGTTCCCTATCGATACTCCACTCGTACTGCGTCTTGTAAAGGCATATGGGAAAAATACCTTTTTTCTCCTGAACTGAAGTCTTATTTAATCACGCGGTGAAACTGCCCGACTATTGGTTCGTGCAGGTGTGAAAAGCGAACCAATGGGTCGGCAGCGGGCTACTGCGAACCTATAAGCGACGATCTGGCGCCAATATTCCCTGCCCGAAAGCAGGCGGGGCATCTGGCTATATAAGCGGTCGTTTCGCCGCCGGATCCTCAGATTTTTCTCCTTCAGCGGCGGCGACTTCGTCTCGCTGATCCAGAAAACCTACTCGCCGTTGACCGCCTCGCGGTAGGACCCAGCGACCTCGATCTGCTCGGCTGATCCGCCTTCAGCAGCGCCCCAGCATCGCGCAGTTCCGGTCCGTTCGCTGCCGCTATCCGGCGATCACGTAAGTTTATCTAAAAGCAAATCGGCGTTCTAATGCCGGCGCCGTTACTGCGGCTCGTGCAGGAGACCTGCTGCGCCGATGGCCAGTCTGGCGAGTGTGTTTCCTGCCTGGGGAAAGCCCATGCGGATGCGCTCGCTGGTTCTGATTGCTCACTGCGAGCATCGGTCTCGCCTCTCTGCGCGCAGCGCGCCGCTTTCTTTTCAGAGGCGATCCGCCCCTCGCGCCCTCCGTTTTCTTCCTCTCAGGGACCTGTGAGGAAAAACAGCGGGGCAGGGTTTTCAGCGCCTGGTTGAAAGGCGAGCTCCGC